>JAJKFI010000023.1:6444084-6503005 GCA_029204185.1 Lerista edwardsae | reverse complement strand
AGAGAGAGAGAGAGAGAGAGAGAGAGAGAGAGAGAGAGAGAGAGAGATTGATTAACAGAAAGACCAGGGCAGGCTGATGGAGGAATCCCTACACCCCAGCTGCCAGTATGGATCTATGCTATGAACTTCAACCGATCTTCAAACCAATGGCATCCTTGTGGCTATTGCACCAAGCACTAATTGGACCCTGTAGTTTTGCAAAAGAGGAAGACTGCTGTCACAGCCTGTGTTCTTACACTACAATTCCCAGGATGCTTTGCACTTGATGAGTTGCACGTGCAATGTTGGGCAGCGTTTTCCAAGGTAAGGGGCTCATGCATTTCTAAAAGGGAGGGGGAGGAGGAGAGACCCGGACTCCTGGGTTCCCTATTGCAACTTAAGGAGAGGGAGAGGGACCCCTGGGTTCTCCCTTCCTTGATGATCTGGGTCTCCCCAGCCCCAGCCAGGGCCGCGCCCCCATCAACGCCCCCCATTCCTCACCCTTGCCCCCTTTGCCGCCGCTTTTCCCTTTTGGAGGCATCTTCAGGGCTTCTGCTTTCTTCCTCTGCAATGAATGTCGCGCTCCGATGACATCATCAAACCCCGCAGACACAAGAGCTATGCAAAGACATAACCTAAAGTGACCCACCTCATTCCCTGGAGAGGCAATTTCCGGGCTTCGCATTATAGGAGCCATTTTTTAAGCTCTCTTCTAGGGCAGAAACGAGAGCTGCGGCAATTCAATTGCCCTTGTAACTCAGCAAAGAATGCACACCACTGTACAAACACACACACACACACACACACACACACACACACACACACACACTATCAAGAAAAAGATACTAACTTTTTAGCTTGGCTCTTATTCCACATGGAAATTGCATCTATCATAACCCATAGACCGTGCCAATTAGTCCCATGGATTAGGAGGCAGGGCTGAGGCCAATGTGGCTTACAACAGCACTGCAGTGTAGTCCACAGGTAACAGCGCAGGTTAGAGGCACTGAGGCTAGTATGGGTTCCTCGTCTGAAACCATCCGTACAAAAACTCCATGCAAGTCAACTTCCTTAAATTTGCCGCCCAGCCCAACTCAACTGAATGGGAAGCTTCAGAATCCCATAACCTGCATGCAGACAAGCTGCACTTCGAATTTTCTTTTTTAAATCACATTTTTTCATAGGAAGTTGGACCCAAGTTAGAAAGAGCAAAATGTCCTCTTGATGGGTCCTTTGTGAGGGAGGAGGGAACACTTGCTGCTCAGTAACCGGACAGTCGAGTCTTGGAATCAGGACTGAAACCAGTCTGGCTGTGCTTTGCTATAGGCATTCATACAGTATATTGACACTCTGCCGGTTGGCAACTAAGTGCAATACTGCAGCACCCAAACATTTCTCCCTGGACCAGACCGTCCATGAGGCCAAATGGGACAATTGCCTCAGGCGTGGACTACCAGACCCACCGTCATTGGCCCTCTTCCTGCTCCCTGGAAAAGGATGAGGGAGGCAGAGTGGAATGTGCTGGGGAGAGGCAGGCTAGAATAAGCGGGTGGAACTAGTTTCATAGAGTAGGCCAAATAGCATTCATGATGGCTGCTGAGGGCCAGAAGTGATGTCATAGAGCAGGAAGTGATGTCATGAAACAGGTGAAGACCAGAAATAAGCACTTTCCCCCCCTCACTTATCAGCTGCAAGTGAGCGAAAGTATGCAAATCTTGTTCATATTTTCAAGATATGAGAGAGCCCAATTATGTGGGATGCCCTTTCAGCAGACACTTCAGCTGGTGGTGGTGCTGGGAGAGCTCAAGGGCCAAATAAAGAGCTTCAGACGGCCGCCTCCACCCCCACCCACCCCCCACCTGCCTTATGTTTGACAGCCCTGGGATGAAGTGCCACTCTCCCTCTGGCCCACTCTCCTTCCCAGTTCCTCCCCTCTTCCTTTTCCAATTCAGGAAGCAGGAAGAGCAGCAGAGGTAAGGGATGGGACAATGTGCAGCTTCAGGCAACGGGGCTTCCTGGGTCAGCCATACTGCTTTTATTTCCTGCTATAAGACGCTGCCCAAACATTAAGGTCAGCCTCGCACGCTATTTTCTCCTGCAGTGGATCCTTGTATGGGCTGCATCGCCACTCACTCCCGAAGACACAGCGATGCAAATCCTGTCTTCCGCCATCACCCTATGGGAGGTGGCTGCTCCAAGGCCCGTTCCCACTGACAGCCGTCAACTTTTGGAATCTGATGGTTTGGGGGACTTCCCCCCACATGATTTCCTTTCTACCAAAAGGGCTGAGAATTGTGCTCAAGAAAGAAGAGGCGGAAGACAAGGTGATGAAAAAGCATTTACAAAAACTTGTACCACTTTGCCACTATTGCAGCTTCTACAATTTTCAAGGTTTCTCTCTCCGCCCCTGAGAAAGAGGGTTTTTGTAAAGAGGGTCTTCAGAGGGTGTGTGTACGTTGGCAGAAAATTATGCCCTGCTCAGGTGCTGAAATTCTGCCACTGCCCCGCTCCACTGTTTAAAACAACGAGATCCGATCACAGCCCTCTGGTTTGGACTTCAGAATCAAACCTTAGAACAATCGCTTTCAAGCATCGCAACTGGGGTGGGGAGAAGGGGAGAATGGAGCAACTTCTGCAAAACACAAACACAACAGAGGCAAAGACGCAACGAAGTCATCGCAGGAACCGGGACCTGCCGAAACAAGGGCTGCCCAGCTCTCTTTACATTTCATTACAATTGAAAACAGGTTGTGACAAAATGGTTGAACTCTGCCCAGTCTGAAAACTGACATCACAGCGCCCACAGGAAATGGTAAACGTTTACGTTCTTTGTTTCAGCACGGAGGAGTCAGGTTCCTCTGAGCATCTGAAAAGTTGCACCTCATTTGGAAAGTTGAAAAGTTGCAACTAATTACCGGCAACTGATTTTTGCCTGGAAACCCTGTGCCTCTCAAAAGATGCTCGAAGCCAGGAAGAGGAGACAAGAAGGATCTCTTTTGTCATGACTCCGTATCTGCCTACTGTAGGTGCTTTCAGAAAGTAAAAAACATTTTGAGGGGGCTACTGTGTACAAACCAGCAATTTAAAATGTTTTTTAGCAAGAGTATTTGTAAAAAGTATCAAAGATCCAAAGAGGATTGTTAGGGTTGATACAAGAGCATGCCAGGCAGTTCATTGTGAGAGGGCTCAGTTTTGTTAGAAAAAGAAAGAAGGAAAACAAAAAGGACAACAAGGAATATTACAGCCCTTAAAAATTGGCCCCCAATGTTCCAGGATTGCGTCAGAGAAGGATCTGTGTCCGCACAGAACGCAGGCTTGCGAAACCTCCACACCCAGGAGGACGGCCAGTGTCCAAAGCCCAAAAGCTTCCAAGTTCACGTTGTCGCCTTTAGACCTTCAAAGCCACAGAATTTCCATCTTTTCTCCAGGCTCGCGCCAACGCCACTCATCTCCTGCTTGAAGGTGTGCCGCAGTCGCGTCATGAGCGCTTCCACTTCGCTAGCACAAATCTGCGGAAGAGAAACAAGCGCATCACTGGAAAAAAAACCCAAAATGAATGGGTGAACCCCTCTCGCGTGCCAACCATAAATACCACAAAAAAGGTCAATGTGCACAGCCACATGCTACAAACAGGAGGTGATGTGGCCTTAAGAGTCCTTATCTGCATAATCCCCTCTGTCTGGAGCAAATGGGAGAAGCCAGCCGTTCATAGGTGCAGGAGCAAAAGGAATTCCAGACCCACATTTCTTGCTGACTATCTTGGGTTATTCACAGGTTAGCTTGTGCTCCAGTGAAAGAATCGAGGACTGCGCCCATCTCAAATACATCTCGGTTTAAAGAGAAGCAAGATCCTGATTGGGTAACAGGCCCCGAAGAATGGCTGGTGTCACAGTGAGAGGTGGGTGGCTGCGAGCATGCAAAAAACACATTCCAAAGACGTGGACACAAAAAGCGCTGGAAACAAAAGCCAGCACAGCCTCCACCACTTGAAAACACAGACACCCACACGGGCAACACAAAAGAGGCCCCACAGGCACACAAGTGCGGGGGGGGGCACAGGGCATGCCTGGGAGCCATTTAAATGCCCATAGAGACCTTGGTGTCAAAAGATGCCCACCCTTTAATCTGCCAGCACATACCTTACTATCAAGGCGCTGGAGGTAGGAACAGATGTATTCAATGTTTGCTCCAAATGGGTGAACATGCAGGAAGGTGGAGATTATCCCTAGAGAAACAACATTTCTGGAGTTACTTATGCATCGGATATACATTACTGGATTCACCAAAGCAACACCTCTCCCTCCCTGAGAGGAGTCCCACAGCCATGGATAGGTAGCTGAAGATACTCTAGGGCCGGCAGCGTAATACCTGCAACTTAATGCCTGCTGCCATGGGAACGCCCATCATGAACATAGGAAGAGTGGAGGGGGTGCCAACTGCTTTGCTGTCACATCAGAACGCCTTGCTGTGACTGCATGTGTTAGTCTGACATGGAATGCGCTACTACTAGATATCTATTCCTGGTCTTGAGAAAGCACCCCAAAGTCCTCGGCAGTAGGGGGACTCTGGTTCTGGCCCCAGCACAAAGACTGGGTTGGCAAGATTATTCACAGCCTGGCATATCAGTGGGTGTTACGTGAGGGGGGGCATCTTTGGGTCACTAGATGCTCACCCTTAAAACTGCCTTTGGTTCAAGGCAACATCATCCCAAGCCACAGATATGAGAGGGAAACGCATGCTGCCAAACTGATTAAGAAGGCTGTTACCCGAAGCACATCAAGGAATTAGGTTGGGAGCACAATCCTAACATGGAGTTAGGCCGGCACAGTTAGGCCAGCAAAGTTTGTTCGGCACAAGGGACTCTGTAAAGCATGTTTGGACCACTCTCGGAGTCAGAGAGGCCAGCACACAGATGTGCACCATCCTCCCTGACTCTGAGAGTGGTCCAAACACACTTTACAGTGTCACTTGTGCCTGCCAAACTTTGCTGGCCTAACTGTGCCGGCCTAACTCCAGGTTAGGATTGCGCCCTGAGGGTATTCCAAAGTTGGCCAAGGATGGCCAACTTTTCACCTGAAGACAGAAAGCTGATCTATCTTTGAGGGCACTGTGGCCCAGTTATTCTCACCGACTAGCAATGCTTCCCTCTCCGATTTGATAGGGCTGCTGCCGAGTCCTCTTTCAAGCAAGTTCTCTTTCTCCTGGCTCACTGAGCAGATTGGTGACAGGTTGTTGGCCTGAAAACAATTAGGCAGGGGATTAATTTTCAGCACGGTATTTTATGCCCTATCATAGCAGACTCAGGTTAAAACTCGGATTAAAACTGTTAGAAACAAGAACTTTCCACGGCATGGTGTCCCTTTTGCCCACCAAACTTTGCTGGCCTAACCCCAGGTTAGGATTGTGCCCTTAGTCTTAATAGCAAGCAGCCCAACTATAGTAAACCACATAATTGATCCCAAGATGCTTTCTCTCTACCTTGTGTCAGTGTACTTAACCAACCACCACAATTTTTCCAACAAAAACAGCTGAGGGCAATGAAAGGCAGTTCAAAACCGTCCAGTGCCCAGCATGGAGGTTGAATTCTATAAAGCAGCACACTGCAGCGTCACTGGACTCCAGTGTGAGTCTGGACCTCCCCCCGAAAAGGACTCAGAGAGAGACCCCATCCTCTTACATGGTCCTGATGATCAGCAGAGTCTTTCCTCCAGTCCTGTCCAGCTGCCAGCTCTTGCTACATCCAGCGAGAGAAAAGAAAGGTTGTGGTCCTGTTAGTGTGTTACCCTTATAGCTTGACACCCCCCTGCCCTGCATAGCCCCTTCCTCAAGAACACTTCAAGAGTTGCTAAATATTACTGAACAATCCAGGACAGGAGCAACTGTGGCAAATCACGCACTGTGCGAGCTCAATTCCTAACACAACGCTGTCGGTCATGCAGAAGTGTTTCGGGTCAAAGCCACCTTCCGTACTTTAAAGTTACAAAAAGAGGCTTGGAATCGTGTGACGAAGTCTCAGCAGGTCAAGGTGGCGTAAAGGAGCAGAGCCTCTCGCGGTAACCAGATCCTGTGTGGCTGTTTACACATCCTTCGGCCAACTGAGATTGACCAGATCAAGCCATCTATCTACGGCTGTGGCCTCATCAAAATAATCCTTAATCTGCCATATTAGCTGAGCCAATCTAAATACACTTGCGTACAAATAAAACACTAAAGAGAAAAAGGAGACACTGCCTGCATTTTTAGACAACGCATGTGCCTATCACACCGGGCGCCAGCTGCAATATAGGCGTAATAACCAGTAGCAAAACTACAGCATTGCCATCACTTCCCAGAATGGCTCTGACGGCAGATGGGGGCGGCAGTTACACTGTGTGTTGTGATGCCTGCCATACTTACAGCACTGCTTCTCCTGTAGCTATGCTACTATTAATAATACTGATGTCCCACATTCTTAAAACTGGTCACATCCCGCCCTACCTATATATTTTAGACAATCTGGTGGTGCATGGAGCAATGTCTCTTGCACGGTGCAATGCCATTCCCTCTGAAGTGCTTTGGGGTCGTTTCAGGGGTATACCACTCTCAGAAAGGTTTTGCCCGTGTAATTCGGGTTCCATCGAAACATTAGTTCACCTCCTTTTTTATTGCCCAATACATCATAGGTATAGAGACCAAATTCTGAACCCCCTCTTGCAATCTGTTGGCCTGAGGAATGATCCTGGGTGTTTAAAGTTATTATTTGCATTTAAGGACCAGGTTATTGTTAATCAATTAGCTTTGTATATAGCTCAAATTGTGAATGTTAACTCAGCTCGCATCAAATATAAGAACATTGACACTATTTGAAACAGTGTATTAATAGTTTTAAATAATTTACCTGTAATTCTTTTATATATTTTTTTTTATGTATGCCAATTGAAGGTTTTTGAATTGAATTGAAAATAATAATACTGTCTTACCTTACAGGGCTCTTGGAAAGGCTACATCAAGATAACATGGGGGTGAGAAGCATTTTACACAAAGGGACATGCAAATGCTAAGGGTGCTTGCTCCAATGTGGCCCACAGCATATTTGGGGGTGCAATTTAGATGGGACCAAACCGCTTGGGAGACAACAGCGCCAGCCTCTGGCAACTCCTACCTTGTCTTTCAGGCTTTCAAGCAACTTGTCGAGCTGCACCTTTTCTTCTTTTGCTTTTTCCAGCTCAACGTCTCTTTGTTCACATTCATCTTGTAGTTTTACGAGATGCTGGAAAAGAACACAAGCATTAAGTAACGCAGCACCTTTTTATCGTCCTACTTAAGAGTTTTAGGCCAACAAATCCTAGATGAGCAAATATACACTGAAGGCGCAATCCTAACCTGGAGTTAGGCTGGCACAGTTAGGCCAGCAAAGCGTGGCCGGCAGAAAGGACATAAAGTATGTTTGGACCGCTCTCGGAGTCAGAGAGGTCAGCACACAGACATGTGCCATCCTCCCTGACCCCGAGAGTGGTCCAAATGTGCTTAACGGTGTCCCTTATGCCAGCCAAACTTTGCCAGCTAACTCCAGTTTAGGATTTCGCCCTAAAACAAAAAGTGCTCCGAAACAATCAGGTCAGACCAGCATAAAGTCGCAAATTGCAATATTTACAAGCATCTGAGGACAACAAGACTACAAAGGAAGAAACTGAAACCAACAGGATAACAGTCCATAGTTGCCTTTCCAGGCCTCTGTCACACCCCCAGCTTTGCTCTCACCTGGGTGGTACCAACCAGTTCCCCAAACCTGAAACACCCAACTTCTCCAGGAGACAGAGCAATAATCATTGTCTTGTTGTATTCGGATAACACGTGCTTTGTGTCCTGGCCACCTCCCTTGGCCGGCAACAGAAATGTTTAGGAGCCTGACATCAAAATGAAATACCGATGCCATTACACTCAGCCCAATACGAGCACAGGGGCCAACTCCTCATATTAACTCAGTAGCGTTAATAACTGAGGGGTGGGGCCACTAAGTATTGCAGGCACCTGAACGTGCCGTGTAAGCACCACCCCTTGGCGTTGGAGCCATTCTGGGTAGCAACAGCAACGTGGAAGTCTCTGTGCTGCGATTGCCTGTGCTGCGATTGCCACTCGGAATGGCTCAGACCGTGAAGGGAAGGGGCCACTTACACAGTGCATTGAGGTGCCTGCAATACTTAGTGCGCTGCCTTCCCCCCGCCAGCGATGCCACTGCGCTAAACACCTTCCGTGCGCTGCAGAGGGCGGCCATTCTTCAACGGATGCCGCCGCCACTACTCCGGCAGCCTCTTCAGCTCCTCCTACCTGCTGCATGCCTTGCAGAGCCTGCTGAAGGAGTTCCAGCTGCTGGTCTTTGCTGGCGTCTTCCTCCCGGCCCAGCTTGCCCTGCTCCTGCTTGAGGAGCTCCACCTCGTTCCTGTAGGCGTCCAGCTGGCAGCGCAGGCTGTCGTTCTCCTCCTTCAGCGCTTCCGTTTGCAACTGCAAAGCTACGGGGGAGCGGGAGGAAGACGACAAGGTGAGGAAAAAACCGACAAGCAGAGACTTTGGAGTCAGACTGTTCAACCGTACAAGAGCTCAAAAAGACATGGATTTCCAGGGAGGTTTCTAACTCTGAGTTTTAGCAGGCACAGGAAAAGTCTGCTAATCTTCCAATTACTGGAACGGAGGAAAAAACATCCAGTGGCTGCTCAGCTAGCTTGTTCCCTGATCATTTCCAGATCAGGGCAGAAGATTTAGCCGAGAGGGTTAATGCCTCCGTTTGCCCGAAGATAACAACTGAAGATCTCAAGGTCGTGAGCTCAAGACTCCCGGAAGTCTCTGTGAGCGGCAGACCTTGCAAACTGCGGCTGATTAAAAGCTGAGTTCCAGCTGCCTCGTGGGAGGAGGAGTGTGCTGAAGTCAGCTGCTTCTCTGGTGGGAGCAGGGAAGCCTCATCAGCCAGCAGACGGCAGATGGTGGCTAAAGAAAGAAGGCTAAATCCAGAAAGAAAGATCTGTAGGAGTGTTGTTCTTGGAAGATAGAACATTCTGTAAATTGTAAAAACCTTCAGGTTTCTGAGAAAGTCTGCCTATGTAAACCGCCTTGAGTTCAATCATTAGAGAAATCTAGTGATCTTAAGAAAGGCGGTATATAAATACATGTATTATTATTATTTCCATAAGATCCCACATAATTTTTTAAGGGTACTTCTTCGGCGCTTTCCGTCTCCATTTTAATCAGAGCAGGAGTGGCACATGTCAGCCGACTATGAGGAAGGTCACAGCAGAAGGTCCAGGCACCTCCTCCTTTTGGGTGCTCTACTGCCACCTCCTTTGCATGCAATGGCTGCATCTGCCGGCTGACGCCTCTCCAAAAAGGCACAGGGGGGCCTGGAAGCCCAGCCTGCAAGCGCACTGCTGCCACCTGGCTTCCTTCCTTTTCCAATGCAGCCCCAGCTGCACTAGTACCAACGGAGGGGGCTCCCTACAGATCCATCTCTCCACCTGCTGCTGCCACTCAGGGATGGGAACCGCCGCTCAGGGAGAAAGCTCCTGCTTGGCAAGTACCTGATTCTTCCTTCATCTCTGGTGGTTCTATGTCGTCGTCTGACATTTCCATCTCTTCCTCTCGACGGATGCCCATCAGCTCGTCGTTGTGGATATTACGGATTTCCTAGGGTTTAGAAGAACATTTTTTAAAAGAGCTAAACATCTTAGCTGCGCCACTGTTCACAGCTAAGAGTCTGCAAGAAGCGTGAAGGCATGAGAGAGCAGGAGTCTAGCACTGTCGATAGCCCAGAGAAAACAAACCATTACGTCAGCCTTTCCCGGGTTTTTGGAACATTTTAGCACGGAAGCCAAGATCCTCACCGCCCATCGACCCAGCCCTGGTGAGAAATGCAGCACATTCTAAACACAATATGATTTGTATTAGGTGTCATTTCTATGACACAAAACCCACCGCTTCTTTCCTTGTTCTTTCTAGAAGGGCAGAGACTCAGAATGGCCTCAAGATGTCAATAAAGGCCTCCCAAAGACCCAGCCTCCAGCTCTTGAGACACCAGATCTTGAAACTGCCACACCCCATGGCAGAAGCATAGTCCACCTGCAAATTAAGAGCCTAGAGGAACTGCCGTTTCAGAGGCCCAAACGCAGCGAGGAAGATGACAGGTCTAGCTCTCCATTTGTTTATTCTCTGGGCATCAACCAACTGAAAAATCTCACTGACCTTCAATCCCATCTACAGATGCTGGAGCTGCACAGTACCTTAGCAGCTGGCATATGGATAATGGGGAAAGCCACAGGGCACCGAGGCATAAAGTACAACCACTACAGGGTGCAATGGTCAACTTGCTCCGATCCCTGAGCAGCCGGGGCTCTCCAGTTCATGTTCCCAATTCCTTTACCAATCCCCCCTTCCTGGGTCTCCCAAAATAGGGCAATGACCACCTCACTCCCCCCCCTCCCTTCAGCTAGTCTTGTGCTCAAAGCACCATTTCCTGGGGCAACCCACAGACCTAGGGCGATGGGAACCCACAACTGTAAGAGATGGCCAGGACTGAACAGCCCACCTCGTATAAGAATTGGCTCTCCCCCATCAGAGGTTTTCCAGCAGAGGCTGGGCAGCCACCTGTCAGGGATACTGTGGCAACTGCCTGAGCTGGGCAGGGGGTGGATGAGATGACCTCAAAGGTCCCTTCCAACCGTTGACACTCTTGGGAGCACATAGCCGAGGCGAGATCTGAACTGAGGAAATCCCTATTTGCAGCTCAGGTTCTTGGCCAGGATGCCACATTGGCTTCTATGCCATTTACCCCACTCAGGGCAGACTCTGCATTTCCTTTTCATCCATTCTGCCAGTACAATCGTGAAAGGAGGGGGGAGCGTGCCGTACGTTATACATCAAGTAACTTACCTGAGGCTGCCCCAAGTTGTGAGGAACTTCCATTAAAAAATAACCACCACCCTGAGTTACACATGGCCAGCAAAGGTGTATCACGTTTTTTTTTTCCCATGGAACTCTAAACCATTGTCAGGGTCTGCAGTCAGAAGTGCTTGGGCGAAAATATGAGCTCAGTCCCCCTAGGAAGTCCTAGCTTGACTGCCTGCCTATGATGGAAGTCTTTCCCAAGGTTCGCTGGATCCTCTGGAACGAGCATACTGGGCTTCAGCAACCTTGCAAACAACGCTGTTGACCCAAACAACCACTACTGCCCAAGGCCTTCCTTCAAGGCAGATCTGGAATATTTGCTATTTCTACTGCAGGCTTCAGCAGCCGGCATTTTGCACTTTGCCGGGAACTGCAGAGCTAGAATTAACCAGACAGGTCAGGAAGGCGAACCCCCTCCATGGCGGAACGTCTTTAAGCCATACCTGACAAGTTGCTCGTCTGGTTTCCTTGGAGGCAGGGAGAGGGAAGGAAAAGGCACCTTCAGGGAAGGAGGTAGGTTAGGATTGCACCCTTAATAACACCAGCCACCTTGAGTGCCGTTTGGCAAAAAGGCAGGACAGCAACTTTTGTGAATAAATATGACATCACTAGAATTTCACAGTCATTAACTGGAGGTCGAGGAATATGGCCTGCCCACAGGGCTACAGGTGTCACGTGGAAAGTTTTCCCATACAACTGTGTGGCTCTGGTGCACAGATCTATCCCTGTACCTTCTTCTGGCCCCTCCCTCTGTAGGGAGCAGCCTGGAACCCTGATGCAATCACAAAATTGCCAGTGACCAGAAGACTCTCGCAGAGCAAGCGGGGAGCTCATTCTGCAGGCCTGGGCCTTTAACACTAGCCTGAATCCAACTGCCCCACGATGAACAGCTCCACCTCGCAGACTATGCATTTATTATCCATAGCATAAGCTGCCTTGGGAGCCTGTCCTGTCGGAAAAGTGGGTTATAAATCTACGCTAACAGAGGGCCAAACAGAGTACAGCAACTGCCTCCTGTGCATGGACCCAGTTCCTGTCCCAAGTAATGTTCATGTCACCATGCTGGCAGGCTTTTGTGACACCCCCGCCCCCCAAGTTAGGACAAAGGGAACTCAGCAAGCCGGATCTGTAACTTCAGGGTAAGTCACTTTGAGATACCCCTCAAAAGAGTTCATCAAGGGCATCTTCCTGATCCCGTGTGTGCTGCCACTTACCTCCTGGGGCAGGGTGAGAAAAATCCATCCTTTGATAAGCAAGCCTGTGGGCCAAAAGGAGCTAGCAAAAACGTTAAGAGAAGGTACCAACCTCGGTCTGCTTGCACCACACGCTGATGTTCTTACGCTGCGCTTTCGTGAAATGGTCCCATGCCTTTTGTTTGGAGGCGGAACGGTACACGGCCACTATCTGCTCGACTGCGGTTTCAAATCGGCAGGCAAAACCAGGCCACAAATATCATTCGGAGAGGACAAGAGAAAGGAGTAAGAGAGCGGGATCAAGCAGGCAGTCGGGCAAATCTGTTTCTCATGACGCTTACAGGGGGGCAAGGCCACAGCCAACAATGGTGCCCGGGAAAGGGCCCGCGCCACGGAGCTTTGGGAGAAGGAAGCACAACGTGAGAGCTTGCCTTGTTTATTTTTGCAACCAGGCAGAAACCTAGGTAACACATGACGCTGACTTGGAGGAGGAAGACGACACTCACGTGCTGGAAAACACACACTCAAAAAGGGAGTTTCTCAAGAAACCCAAACGGAAGACAGTCACCCAGGTAAAACCAGAAATTTCAAAAAGAGGGATATTCCCCAATTTTACAGACAGAGAGTCATCATTAGGACCTTATTCTGCACCTGTAGACCAGGACAGGATCTGTACGGGGCACAAACATGCATGTCTCTAGTCCCTAATGTGACAGAGAGAGGTTTGAAAGTGTGAGAGCCAACATCTCAGAAGGCAGGGCAAGCTGAACATGATTTTCAGCAGAGCTCCTGAGCCCAGCCCACCCGCTAATCAGAAGATACAAGCACGGCACGGTTCACGCAAGATACAAAATTTAGCTTTGCTTGGGATGGTTTTTTTAAAAAACCCACGAACACATCGCTGGTAATGACACCGTTTTCCGGATACGCTGCCCCACATTTCGGAAGAGCAACAGAAGCTCTTCCCACCCTGCATAAAAATGCCGCGCCCCCTGCAAAATGTGGGGCCAAAGGCTTAGAGGAGAGATGTTAGCTCATTGAATGTTCTCTCCCAGTAGGGAGATAAAACCCATCTCATCAAATGAGTCACACCCCATGAATTCAAATACTGAATGGGCTACTGCAGGAAAGACGGCTCCTATCCCCTGATTACTGCCAACATCATGAAGGAGCTCAAGTTGCGGGATTTATACTAGTCCCTCTGCACCTTTTGCTTCCCTATTTTCTACGTACTCTGCAATTTTCCCCCTTCTGGATACCAGGGCCAGTGTTTGTGAAAAGGCGGACAGAACTCAAACGACTTTGTATCAAAGCTAAGAATGCACAAATTGCTTAGTGCACCCTCAGGAATCCGATGGTCACGCCGTACTGGAACCACAACAGTGGCCACCCAATCCACAACGAGGGGACCTTAAAAGCAGCCAACAGTGCCAAAGCGTTCCCAAGGTGTCAGCATTGCCAGGTGTGAAACGCTGCGATTTGTGCAGTGTGGCTTTTTTCCAGTTACAGCTTTAAAAAAAAAAAGGAGAGATCTGTAGGATGCTATACAGGAATATGATCTGGAACCCAGAGCTGAGTCCTGCTAAGGAGCAGGACAATGAAAACCGCAGAGAGCTCCAAGGGTTGGGGGACCTAACTAAAAACTGAGCCAATGTATCGTGCTTTCTGAGTATGCAAGGTGCTTCATAAGGGTGACCTAACGTATCCTGTAAGGCCAGGCAAGCATTATTATCCTCCTATTGCAGATGGGGAAGACTGAGAAGAGCGGCTTCCCTGAGGTCACCTACTGAGACTTCACAGCAGACACTCCATCAGGGGTAGACCCAAGACCCTACCCTACATCAGCTATGCAACATCTAACGTTCTGTACACAAAAGAGGCGGGGGGGGGGGAAAGCAGCAATATTACATTACCTTAAAGACTCAAATCTCCCATTTAAGATGACCCGTAGAGCCACGGACACAGAGAAGGATGGAGGATTGGGATCTAAACCTACCTTTGTCGTTTAAGCCCTGGGCATTCTGCAATGCCACAAGGCTGCTGTTGGCACAGGAGCAGCTGTGGGAAGCAGCATCGGTAAGGGGGGACAAGGCAGAGAACACTGCTGAGAGAGGTTAGAAGGTCCGTTCCAACCCTCAAGTGCATGGGTGTGGGGACAGAGACAAAATACACGTGCAAAAGTGGAAGCTGCCCTCAAGACAATCTTGGAAGGGGCAAGCTGGCTTAAGAAGAGGTGGTCCTTCTCCTTCCTGTCTGGGTGGGATGCCGTGAGCAATTCCACCCAACGTGACTTGGCATCAGTCTTCAAGCACCACAAATCTATGTGATCACTTCCTTCTCTTTTCCCCCAGTGCCATTTACCAAGCGCAT
The DNA here is from genome assembly GCA_029204185.1 of Lerista edwardsae. NCBI lineage: Eukaryota > Metazoa > Chordata > Lepidosauria > Squamata > Scincidae > Lerista > Lerista edwardsae. Next base: position 6,488,552 of record JAJKFI010000023.1, on the reverse strand, counting down.
TCTCTTGACTGTGCCACTAGCAGAGCGAATTGGGGAAAAGGTGCACAGCAAGGCGTCCTTGATGGCCACCGCATACATGCGAGGGCTTCAAAGACCTATCAGAATCAGATAATATTCCTAACAATCCCAATAAACTGTTGTTGTCGTTAATAAGTTCTATATAAATATTTCAATTAGAAATATTTATATGTAACTTTTCAACCACCACCACCGTTCTAACAGCAGTTTACACAGCCAGAGAAATCATTCACCAGAATCGCTGGAAAAACGACTTCGCTTGTGCTGAGGAATAACAGCAAACCGCATTTCAGTTTGGTTTTGCATTTTACGTTAGTGAGTTTTTTTCCGATTTTGTACATTCTACTGGGCCTTTTGCATGACTGTGGTGGGATGGGTAAGAACGGAAACTAAGAAACGTAAATCTTTTGCCGAATAAGGTGAGCTAATTTTCTGGAACGGCCTCTCTCCCCTTCACCTTTGACAGGAAAAAAAAAATTAAGCAGAACTGGAACATTTCTATTAAGAGACACTTGGAAGCCCTGGCTCTAAGTTGGCCACACTTACATTGAGCAAGGATCCCTGCGAGCGCCAGCTTAAACTTCTCCTTGGCCTCCTCCATTTCCTTCTCGTGCGCGGTTTTCTCATTCATAAGCCGGCGGATGTGGCTGTTGACCGACTGGATCATGGAGTAGAAGTTGTTCGCGCTCCGCCTGTTCACTTCCCCCCGTTCGATCCACGTCAGTAGTGTCTGCACTGCTTCGGAAAACTTGGAATTGTCTGGCCCAGAGAGGAAACCGGTCAGGCACAGAGGCAGGGTGAAGTTTGCGAGCGCATTTATTCAGGTGCCCGCAATGGCGGACTTACACAGCAGTTATCTGTGGTTGCCACCAACCCCCTCTCTTTCCCCTGACTTGCCACCAGATCCTCTGGCATGGACATAAGATGGGGGGGGGGCTTCTACTCTCATGGGAATATAGAGACAGTAAGAAATGGCAGGAGCCTCTTCAGCTGCTCAGAAGGAACTCTTGCTGTTGCTTACCTTCTCAAGACTTCATTAGAGTCTTTACGGTCACCCTGCTCGCCAGAGGTCTGGAGGAACTCACTTCCGGCAAACTGATTTATGGGTGCCCATACTTAGGGCACAATCCTAAACTGAGTTAGGCCGGCATAAGCTAAACTAGTGAAGTCTGACCAGCGCAAGGGTCACCACAAAGTATGTTTGGACCACTCTCGGAGTCAGAGAGGCCGGTACACAGACGTGAGCCATCCTCCCTGACTCCGAGAGTGGTCCAAACGCACTTTACGGTGGCCCTTGTGCCGGCCAAACTTTGCTAGCTTAGCTTATGCCGGCCTAACTGCAGTTTAGGATTGCACTCTTAAATTCGTTCATTTAAATATTTGAAATAGGTACATTACAACACCCTATGTATGCATATGCCCTGCTACTCCCCTCATGCAACAATCTACCGATTTAATGGGTTTCTTTTTTCGCCCCCCTTCAGATCCAGGTACCTTTCAGCTTCTCAGCAACAATACTGCACTCGTGATCAGAGTAATGGACCACCGGAGGTGGGGAGGGAGGGTGGAACTGCTCTTCCGCCATCCTCCTGCGATGGCGCTCCTCCCGCGCCAGCATCCGTTGCTTGCATTCCCACTCGTAGACGTCATCCCGGGCTTGGGCAAAATCCACGTGGAGGCGCCCGGTGTCCTTCTTATCCGTGCTGGAGCCCAGCCGGATGCGGTAACCTGACAATGACAGAAACAACCGTCATGGCTTGGACCCGATGGCTTGGACCTTCCCCTGCTTCCCGCTGCAATCAGGAAATCGTCTCTGCTCAGTCTCCATGCCAGAAAGACCCATCTCATCCTTCATGCATCTGCTGAAGGGGGCTCCACAAAAAACTTACAGTGACATAAATTTCTTGGTCCTGAAGTTGCTACAAGGTTTCTTTGCTGTGTGAAATTATGAACATAAATCTTTCTGGGCTCAAATTAAGGCTGAATCCTAACCTGGCGTTAAGCCGGCACAGTTTGGCCAGCACAAGGGTCACCATAAAGCACGTTTGGACCACTCTGCCTCCCTGACTCCGAGAGTGGTCCAAACATACTTTACGGTGGCCCTTGATCCAGCATTATCGCGGGCATCACTGTATAGAGTAGGGTCAAGCAGTACCTACCAGAGAGATAAATAGCCTTGTCCACCATATATTCCTCAGCAAAACGGATGTGGCAGAAGTGCTTCTTGCTCTTCCGAAGGGCTATGATCTCGCCACACTGCTCAAAGATCTCCACAATGGTGTCTTCCGTCCCATTTTCTGGAAGTCCTCCCACAAACACGGTCTTGCATCCTGGAGGTCTTTCCCTTGTCGCAGGAGGAGGAAGATCTACGAAGGGCAAGGAATAGGATACCGAAGTTTGCTCTAGTATTAAGAGCGCTACAATGTGACAAGTGTTGTGTGTTCATGTGGTTAAGAGGCGTCACAAAGTTTGGTCACCCTCCGCTGCCAAGTAAGGCGATAGCCAGCCTGCCTCAAAATACTGACAGCCAAGGCCTCCCAAGCACAGTATCATTCCCACAGAAGGACGTTTCTTTTTTATATAGTGAAAGCTTGCTGCCAGATTTGCGCCAAAGCTAGACTACATGGATACAGCGCAAAGCAAAGCAAATGCGTGACCCAGATACCACCACAAGGAACAACCACATGTCCCCGTTATAAAAGGAAGCCTAACATTGGTGGTTCTCTTTTCATTACCACTTGCCGTTCATTAGCCCGCCGCAAAACTAGATTTCGATCTGGAAGAGGCTTTTTAAACTCCTTTTGGTCAAACTTACTATCTGTAGCAAAGCAAGACCAGGGTCAGATGTCGGCCAGATTGGGGGGCCCTGGCCAAAAGCCCAGACCTATCACGTTTTCTCCCAACCCTGGGAGCATTCTAAAGCAGACAAAGGAACAAGACGGAGGGGTCCTAGCGCTGCCTTCGGGGAAATTATTTCTGATTTCCCTTTGTGTCTATCTCTTCACTGTTCTTCCCATACCATGAAGAGAAATGGGGCAGAGGTGCTAACAATGATGACCTTCAGTAGCTTGCTGCTGCTTGAGGTTCCTGCTGCTTCTGCAGAGGCGGCAGCTTTGATGGCCTCTTGTGTTCCAAGAGCTATTCCAGCTTGGCAAGGATGCTATGAAGATCCCATCAAGGTAAATCCAACAGAAAGTTTCCTTTCTTCTTCCTGATCTATGTCCACTTCCCGCTTCTAAGCCCTCTGGTCTTTCTAACGCACCCTGAGCAAGGATTCTGACTGGACTTACTTGGATTGGGTGGGAAGAGCGTGCAACTTTTGCAGTGGATGATCTCCTTCACCACTGGCATATCCGACGGGATTGGTGGAGGCACAATCCCTAAGCCAGGCATCATGGGATTGATGGGGGGAATCCCCGTCATCATCCCAAGGGCAGGGTCAAAATCTGAAAGAGAGGTGCCAACGAGACGGATTGTTACTCGGAGTGCTTCAACGGTAGCGGATCAAGAACCCAAATAGGAGCCAGGCAGATCACAAGGCAGTTCCACGAGAGGTGCAAGACCAGGAGAGACGCCAAAGGCAACAAGCCTGCAGAGGCAGAGATGTGCAAGACCTACCAGACAAGAGAGGATCTCCTGTTATCCCCATTGGTGCCATCCCCAAGTTATTCATGGCAGTGGCCCAAGCATCCGGGTCAGACATGCCCAAATCCATCGGAGGAGACTCCAGGCTCAGACTGTGCATGCCGTCTGCAGAAGAAACACAATTACACGGTGTAACAAAAGCTGAACAATTTCAAGTTTATCTGAACGTTGCTTTACGGACTTTGGGAGGAGGATCTCAAAAATGCCACTATTACTGGCCTCGGTGTTAATTTAGCCACAATTTACGCTATGCAGTTGTATAATATGTGTATTAACGGCCCCACAGGTCAAGGGAGCTGCCAACTGAAAGAGACACTGCCAAGTAAAATGTATCCATTTACCTACTTAGGAGGTAGGCCCATGGCATGACAAGGACTCTCTGTGACATACCCCATTGGCTACAGCAAGCCCAGCTGGATAACAAGTGCTTTGGCCCCCGTATAGCAACCTGACCAACAAAAATAAACCCCCAAAGCTGGCTCAACCTGACTCGAGCACGTACTTGAGCTGTGACACACTGACTTCGAGCTATCGGGTGACAAGTAACAGAAGTCCCAGAACCCAGGGTTCCTAGCAGAGAATGAGCTGGAAATAACAGGACTTTTTCCACTCTGTGCAGGAGCTTCTGGGGAGTCTTTTGCAGAGGTGCAGTCAAATCTCCCAGGCACACAGACAGCTTGCTATTCCACTTACCTGGAGGAATATTTGACCTTTTCCGCTTCTGGCCCATCTCACCTCCATTCTCAGCAGGGCTGGCCCTGCTATTGAACGGCAGGGGCTTGCTGTGGCCAGGGTCAAAGGGCAGCTGGTTCAGCCCTAAAAGAGACAGAGACGTGGATGATTCATTAAGGACAGTCCGAGATTTGATTTCAGCTGAATCAGAGATAGGCAAGCACATGCCAAGGGTTTTTCATGGTGTGGTCTCAGCTGGAGAAGACACTGGAGTAAGACACCAAAGACAGCACCACTACCCCCCTCATATTCCCCCGGGGAGAGAGGTTGGCAAAAGGGGTGCCTATTTGTCTCTCTAGTTACCAACTCTCTTTGGTCTCCTTGTTTCCAAAACTGGCTCGGGGGAAATCAGAAGGGAAGAACAGAGACATTATGACCCCTGCAAAACTTAGTCAAAACTAAGAAATTTACAGCTGCCTATTATCAACATATATCGATTCCCTAAACTATGTCTTTTTTGCCTGCCATTGTCAAGCATTTCTAGGTACCGCTGCAGGCAAGAACTGAAGAAAGCTGTACAAGTTGGGTGAAATCTGACAGAAGGCTGAACAGGCTATTTGGTATGTATGCCTGGGTAATCTTTACTGCACAACGCCTCTGTCTGTGGAACTCATCACAACAAGATGTGGCGACAGGAACTAGCTTGGATGGCTTTAAAGGTGGGTTGAACCATGACTAGCAATGGCTACGTGCTACCTGCAGGTGCTTTGAATACACAACTTGCAGGCGGAGCAGTGCTGGGAGAGAATTTTGCCTGTTGCTCTTGACTGCAGGCTTCCCAGAGGCAGCTGCTGGGGGAAAGAAGATGTGGAACTAGAAGCTGAGCCTGACCCAGGATAGCTGTTCTTGGTGTTTATCATGCCTCATGGATGTTTAGATGCTTTAGAAATGGAAGAGGAAAAGGAAAAAAAGAAACATTGCTTCTTGTTAGCTACTTCTGCCTCTCATGGTGAATACAATCCAGCAAAAAAAAAAAATGAAATTTATGGCATTTAAATTAAATATTTTTGAAATATATCTTTTTCACTTTTTATTTATAGCCTTTCCTCCAAGGAGGTCAGACTCATCTCCCTCTTTTTATCTTCACAACAACCCTGTGGGGTAGGCAAGGCTAACAACTGGCCCATCACCCATTAAGCTTCATGGCTGAATGGATATAAGGGCTACCTGGAAAAGTGGGATGCTTGAGAAGAAGGAAAAAAAGCAGGTAATTTTTGACTGTCTTTGGGGGCTGGAAGGAGCTGTTGGGGAGGCCATTCTGCGGTCACATCACATCTCAGGCAAACTTGCTTCTCGATGACAGAGTTTTCTTTGATGGTGTCAGGTGTTAAATCCTATGCTAATCCCAAAGCCCTAGTGAGAGGAGCAGCCATGAGTTGCAGCCATCCCTGGGATGGCTGGAGAGTCTTGGGTACTTCAGTACGGGAAACATTTTTATTGCAGAGGATTCCCGGCATAGCCCGGCTTGCATTTCCTGCATTTGGAACCAGCGCCGTGACAATGATGGTCTCTCTTGCCAATGCATTGGGGAGAGACAGAGAGGACACTTGGAACGGAAGGCGCTTAAAGGAGATGTCAAGCCTCTCCAATTCAAATGCCTGCACTAGGCATGCACCAGGCAGGCAAGCCAAACACACCCCACTAACCAAAGCCAAATACCTCTCATATCAGGCACCCGGTAGGCACCGAACATGGCAGGTGGGCAGAATTCATAGAACTTTATGGCCCAATCCTATCTAAAGGCTGCACAATGGAACGTGTGTTCCACCAGGGCAAGCTGTTGCAAGAGTGCTGTAAAACGCTTTGTGACAGCACAGGGAGCAGGTACACTAGCGGGAAGGCTGGAGCCTTCAGGACACCTGCTGGAGCAGATAGGTCCAGGGGTGGAAGCAGGGCAGGGAAGGGCGAAGAGGGTTTGGAATAGGAAGGAGATGGGGCAGGGGGTGGGCAGACTGGGATGGAATGCGATCCGTGGTGCCAGAATGTGCCATATCCAAATCCTCAGGCCTGATCCACCTGCATGGGTCAAAGTGATATCACTGGTGCAGGTCCAAGTTGACCTGCTGTGGCTGCTGGGGATTACCAGCAAGGGGGCAAAGGAGACCCCCAGCAGCCAAAGACCCCATGCAGGATACAGCGGTAGCCATGCCAGCGCTGCTGTTTCACCACACAGAGATTTAGATAGGATTGGGCTGTTTGAGTTGACGGAAGTCTTAGAGCTCATCGAGTTCACCACACCCCTATCCCTGAACCCTGCTCAGCACAGGCAACTGCCACAGCAACCTGAATGCTGGGAAATCTAATCCCCAAAAAGGGAGAGCCCCTGACTGTAAGAAGATTCATCCCGTGCTGGACAGCTCCTTCCCAATGTCTAAACCTAAATCTCCTTCCCTGTAGTTTCAACCCACTGGTTCTAGCCCTGCCCTTGGGAGCAAAAGAGAGCAAGTCCTTCCCTTCTTTTATGCGATGGCCCTTCGTTCATAACTCCCCTTAGTCTTCTCCAGGCAAAATCTTTTTGCTGTTCCCAATAGGACCCATTTCCCGAATCCCCAGTCTCTTTGCTGCCCTTCCCCAAATCCACTCTGGCCATGCAGGCTTTATATATACTTATAAGGCATTTTCTCTGAGGAGTTTACAGTCTAAAGTCTGACTCCAGGGACCACACAGGGGTGGGGATTGTTGGAAGGGAAACGTGAGAAGAATACGCATTCATTTCAGTTACACGTACTCAGTTTGGTTATTTGATCTAGATTCTGCTCTGACCCACAACCTCAGAGAGGCTGACAGCATTTTCCCCCCCTTAGTCCTATCCCCCAAGGGGATCACAAGCTAAAAATAGTTCGGCCGAAGAAAAGAGGCCAAAGGAACTCAAAATGACATTGCAAAACTGCCACAGCAACCCGACAGCAAACTGCTGGGAAATCTCCAACAAGGGAGAGCCCCCAGCTGTATGAAGACGGTTCAGCCACAAAGTCTATTGAAGCTCGGCCACCCCACCCCACAGCACATCCCACTCTAGGGCACCTTTTTCATCACCTGATAATCATGCGTGGTTGTGGTGGAGCTGGAGGAGGAGGGCCACTCCAGGACCTGGGACCTACTGACCTCTGGGCAGCGATCTAGAGGCAGTATCACCACTGAACTAAAGACCGAGCCGTTTTTCTCTCTTTAGTTCCAAATATGGTGGGATTTCCATGCACAGCCCAGCAGGCCCTGGAGTGCTCCACCACCACCACCACCACCACCACCACCACCACCAGCAGCAGCAGCAGCCCCAATGGCAAATATTGGAAAAGGTGCGGCCGAGATCCATTATGGGGTGGCAATGAAGGGGTTAATTAAACACCAAAACCCAGTAAAAGCAAATCCCGGCTACGTTAAAACTGTTGGAAAAAGCATCCCATGCCATTACAAATGTAAGAAACCTAAAGCATTTGGATGCAGCCCCTGCCAGACAGCGAGGAGGATAACAACTTTGGCAAGTGAACAAAGCATCCAATTCAGTTCATTTGTCTTTATCAGACATTAGCCGAAATTGGCGCAATCATCGTAACCTGATTTTGGGAACTCTGAAAGGGATCACGATGACATATATCTGCTGCTGGAGGAATTTCGACACCGCCACGGCTTTTAGGGGCCATCTGTTTCGTGCCCTCAAGCGGGGCCGACTTTCTACGCAGCAAATGCGAAGAATGTAAAGCAGCTGGAACACGATCGGTGGACATCTATGGCCCAAGTGTCTATTGGAAATGCCGCGGTCAATTGCCAATGAATGGGGAAAACAGCACTGGCAAGTGCGAACACCGTCCCCAGGCTGCTTTGGTTACAAGGGGGAATGTTGTTGCTGTTGTCGTCATGTGGTCAAGGATGCAGGCTGCAGAAATGCATAGAAAGAACATGCCAAGGGGCTTATCAAAATGATTGGCTCAAGGTTTTCCCCTCCCCAACACTTTAAAGCACATCTACACTACCATCATTTATTTACTTTATTCCAGCCAGCTTTCACGACTTTCCTCAGAGCATCCTTCGCTACTGTTTGCATAATGCCTTTTGAATGTGCAAAACACTTCATATCTAATATCCTGATACTGTACATACAACAGTGCTATAAAGTCTGCATCGTTATCCCCATTTTACAGGTGAGGAAGACTGAGGCCGAGAAGGAGTGGCTTGCCTAAGGCCACTTAGCAGGACTGAGATCTGAACAAAGAAGTCTGCTTCCTAGTTCAAAACCAATCCAGACGTACACTTAAACGTTCAGTCCAATCCCAATCGCAGGCCCACACATGATTTTTTGATGGGAAAAAATTTCAGTACTGGTTCTTTAAAAAGAAAAATAGCAAGGGGTGGAACAATCAAGATACAAACTGAAGCAGGGCAAAATACTAAAGCCCCTCATGGCCTGCTATAGATTTACAGCTCCTCCAGTGCGCTGTTAATGAACAACAATTCCCCCCCCCAAAAAAGCATCAGACCATTTTGCACATTTACAGCATATCTGCTTTGGCCACCACTCTCTCAGCAGCTTGGCTACCAACAGCCCCCTTGAACTGGAATTTGAAAGGATTCCTTTACAGATTTCCAACATCCTTCAAAGAATTCCACTCCCCACAGCTGCAAACAAAGGAATATTTACTAAATTTCTCACCCACTCTTCATATTGTACATCGAAGCAGAGTACAAAAATAGCATTTCATAATATGGACAACAACATCATGTTTACCATCAAAAACAATTTTTAAAACACATTGCTAAAAGCAGGTCTGCTGCTAACTAAGACGTTAGAAGCTTTCAATCTCTTCTCTTTGTGTATGGAAGGAGTGCGGGATAGCACAGTCCTATGCATGTCTACTCAGAAGTAAGTTCCACTGTATTCAATGAGGCTTACTTTCAGGATTAGATAGCGTGCACAGGATTGGAGCTGTGGCTTACACATCTTTCCAATGAATGAATAACTGAAGACTAAACTGAACTAAAAATCTGGGTTTCTCGTCAATTTCACCTTGGAAACAAGTTCCTACAAAAGCTGAGTTCCTACCAACCATCAACGGCAAACTCCCTAGGATAATCCCATGCGCTGTCAACAGCAACAAAATTGTGAAAGAAATCAAGGAAACAGACACACTCGGAGAATGCCACGAAATGCCATTTCTGAATATATCACTCAGTTTTCAATCCCAAAGGGAAAAAAAATAATTCCAACCAGACAAGAAACAAAACACCATAGATGTTGGATTTAGGTAAAAGAACCTGAACAGCTGCGGTGGTGTAATTCCTTTATCAGGACCAACTGAAAATGGCAAGCTGGCTTTTCAGCTTGACTAAATGTTATGCCACAACCCTTCCTTTGTTAGCTCCACAACACATGAACAAGCAAAACAATGAGAACTGCACATTGAAACTGACAGAAAAACATGCTTGGAACGTGTACACAGCTGGAAAGACAGAGGAAGAACTAACTGCCAGGCTTTAGATTCTGATGGTATCCTTTTAGTCTTCAAATGTTTACAAAGCTGGATGTCAGCAATGACTATTTGCTTAAAGAACAAAGCTTAATGTCCGACTTGTGAATATCACCATTAAGTTTCGGATACTTACGGTACTTGTGCCCATCCCCATTACATTGAAACCTCAATACCAAAAAGTTACCACAGCTCCCTTGTTATACACAGGAGCAATCTGCTTCCGTTTCCTGAGCCCTAGCTAGACATGAACATTATCCATCTGTTGAAATGCCTCACATCTCCACAATTCTAACATCATAAGCATTTCAAAGTTGCAACTCCAGTCCCTTCTCAAAACAGATGCCAAGCCACAAAGAAAACAGATCTGAAAATTACAGGCTAGAAAATGGAGATTAGGAATGTACTGAGAGCTGGTGTGAACTTTCTTCCCTCCCTCCTGGGACTTGAGCTCAGAACTGTAAGATTAAAAGCCAGGAACGCAGCATTAAGGTGGTACTGAGATTACCAGTTCAACAGGATACGCTATGGATTTAATTCAACTATTCCATGCTCTTGCTAAATCTCTATAATCCCAAAGACCTGCAAACAGAGATGGAGCCTTATGCTTGGCACTGATCTCAACTGATGGGTGTTTGTGAATTTAACTCTGTCCCCCACTCCTATACTCCTATCCTGTTATACAACTCATAACAAGTATATTGCAGTGAAACACCAGGTGAGGGACGCTCACCAAGCCGGAATTCACACCGTTACCTGTGAACTGCACCAAAAACATGCTGAATTGTCGCCAAGGGTGATCTTCAGTCCGAGCGTGTGTTACACTGCCACCCAGTCTCCCTCACCAACACACAAACACACCCCAACAACACAGCACCACAGTTCAGTTCAGCTCAGCTCAGATGCGACGTCTCTGCTGTGCTGGATACTGCAGGGGGGGGGGGGACAGACTGCCAGGAACCAGAGTAACAAGAGGAGGGCTTAAGGTCAATCAAGCTGCCACAGCAGGCAACTGGAAACATTGGATGCTAAAGAGGAAAGGCACGGAACTCCTTTTTTAAAATAAAAAAAGTTGTGAATTGCTGCCCACTTTTGCATCTGTCCCCATCCGTTACCACTGAGCGACACCCATTGCTGAATGGTGGACATGAGGGGGTGGTGGCCGAAGGAGCAGGTGGCGAAGCAATCAGGCCGTGCTCATCTGTGAATTTGCAAAGGATTTCAGACGGCAGATCTCCAAGAAGCGGCATGCAGCTGGCAAGCCTCGCTCTTCAGGACGGCAAGCTCTGCAAGCACTCATCTTTGTGGATAGAGGAGCTAAGTTATGGGTAGATTCGAGAAGCAAACAAAAATCACATTCAGGAATGTTTCCAAACTCTCCAAAGTCGTCACGGATTTGAGGTGAAACGTTGAAAAAAAACCCTCCAAATCTTCTGGGCAATTGATATTCCAACTTAAATGCAAAGGGGAAAGATGCACTCCAGAACATTCATATTTTTGCACAGCTGCCCACAGTCCAGGACACACACACCCTGCGAGTACCACTAAAGTACTGTCACCATGTAACACAAGGAGCACGTACTGAACATTTACTTTACTACCTTAATAATGCCTACACGGTCAGATCTTTTTTCTTTAAGAAAGATCCTTTCATTTGAAATCGTTGCCACAGGAAAGAAGCTCTATCACTTGGTGTACAAGTGAAGGAGCTGACTATGCATTAAAATAAGTGGCTGTTATTATTATTATTCATAACTAGTAGTTGGGCCAGACAGTACAGCAACTCCCTCATTTCTCTCTCTCTCTCTCTCTCTCTCTCTCTCTCTCTCTCATACACACACACACACACACACACACACACACAGCAGTGGCAGAACATCACATGTGACTGAAGTTCATTTGGATGCCAACTTACCAGCACACTTAGCATACACGCCAATTTACAAGAGAGGAAAGGAAGCCACTATTCTCATGATGTAAAAAGAAGGGGACTTCAACATTTAGTTGATTCATAAATGAGATCCGTTCAAATAAAACCTTTTGGCTGACTAAAAACGTGTCTCTGATTAACAGGACAGCATATTCCTTTTTTCAAAACAGAATAATTTTTAATCAACTATAAAAACTGTAGGGGAGCAGCATCTTTAAAAAGTGGCATTTACTTGTGAGTGAGAAAGGAGAATGCCTCTTGAAATGCAACGAAGAATCTAAAAAAAATCACAGTCTGCTTTTTCCTTTAGAACGATGGGACTGCTTTTGTTTTCATTAACTTGGAAGTGATGTCATAGCCAGAAGTGCTATCATGAAGCAGGAAGTGAGCGCCCATGAAACATATCTGACAGAAAGCAGGATTAGGTCAAAATATTATGTAAAAGCACTGAACTAAAAACCATTTTTTTAAAAACCCTCATTTGAAAATCCAAACTGTTAACACTCACAAAAGGAATATAGCAAGGGTGAGGCCTGCAGTTTCCAAGATGGCTGCTCACAGCTTTCTGCGACCCACCTGACAACAGGTCCCGACCCAACAGGTGGGTCCCGGCCCACAGTTTGAATAACACTGATGCGTTCAATTGTTTCAACCTCACCAGCACCGCCGTACAGTTTACTTTTGAGTAGGAACACACGGGTGGGAGATTTAAGTTCAAAAAGAGTAGAGACCCCTGGGGAGGGGGCTGCTGTCTTCTTAATAACCCCCCCCCCCAAAAAAAAACAGCTTTAGGCAGGCAACTCCCAAAGGTAGAAAAGGGGGTCAAAGAGGCCGACTAGAAAGCAGGGGTGGCTGGAGAGGGGCTCCTTCCTATCCCCTCCCTGGGCACAAACTGAGGCGCTGCCCCAAAGCCCGTGTAGGCCTGAGTGGTTCCCATGACAACCGGAGTGAGTCGAACGCCCCCCCCCCGGGGCCTAGCAAGAAAGGAGGCTTCCCACGGTCGCCTAGCAACGCCCACCTGCTGGTCCCGCGGGCCTTCGGCGCCTATATTCCTGAAACATCCGCAGTTCCCGGGCTCGGCCCCCTCTTCGCAGTCGCACCCTGCCGGACCTCGGACGCCTCGCAAACCCCTCGCCTCCAAGCGGCCTTCTGGGTATCCCATTGGCTGCTGGTCTCTAAGGGCGCGGCCCAGAGCCCCGGAGCACCATGGGTACCGTAGTTTCTTAGGCTCCGGAGGCAGGGCGGTCGTTCCGAATGGTTTACCCTCTCCAGGCTCTGATTGGCTGTTTCGTGTGACGAGGCTCTTAGGCTTCTGGGTAATGGAGTTTTGGAACAGTTCTATGAGCTCTGGAGGGCTGCGTTTCCCTCCCTGAACAAAGCTTGTAAAGAAAAATAGTGGGGACGGTTTCAGCAGATGGCTGGAGTTATATTAGGGCTGTTTTGATTCGGTCCCATATTTATCTTCAGAAGATGTTGATTTTGCATCTGAATTAAATTACTTTAAAACGTAGGTATCCTTAGGCATTCTTAGCTACCTATGGTCGTTTCAGTTCTTCTTTGTATATTGAGGGCACAATCCTAAACTGAGTGAGGTAGGCATAAGCTAAACCAGCAAAGTTTCGCCAGCACAAGGGGCACCGTAAAGTGTGTTTGGACCACTCTCGGAGTCAGGGAGGATGGTGCATGTCTGTGTGCTGCCCTATCTGACTCCGAGAGTGGTCCAAATATACTTTATGGTGGCCCTTGTGCTGGCCAAACTTTGCTGGCTTAGTTTATGCCGGCCTAACTCCAGTTTAGGATTGTGCTCTAAGTTTGGGATGGGGTCGGCCAGCCAAATGGGCATCTTCAAATAGCCAAATTTAAAACAAATTTTAAAATTTAGGTTGCCATCCCATACACCCTGCCATGGGAGTATGGGTAAGTCCCACAAAATAGGACTTACCTCTGAGTAGACATACTTGCAATTGTGCTGTGTGTTCTCAGTTTAGGAGAGAAAAGACCTGCAGGTGGATTTTGAAATGCATGTTTGTGACGTGCCTTGAAGCAGCATTTGAACACATCAAGGGCTAAGCTGCATCTTGCACTCAGAGCACAATCCTAACCTGGAGTTAGGCCGGCATGGTTAGGCCAGCAAAGTATGCCTAGCACAAAGGCCACTGTAAAGCACGTTTGGACCACTCTTGGAGTCAGGGAGGATGGTGCACATCTCTGTGCTGGTCTCTCTGACTCCGAGTGGTCCAAACACACTTTACAGTGTCCCTTGTGCCAGTCAAATTTTGCTGACTTAACTGTGCCGGCCTAACTCCAGGTTAGGATTGCACCCTCATTTAAAACAGCCCAAGATGGCAAGCTGAGCTGGTGTTCTGACAGGCCTCTTTTTTCTTTTATTTTTAAACAAGGCTGCAGCCTTCCCCACATCCAACCCCTTCTCTTGGTCTCCTGCACCTTGTCAAACCACTCAACCCATTGTTTATTTTGTCCTATGTGTTCCTCGACTGGCATTCCATGCTCAGTGAGATCCACAAATAGAAAAGCTTGGTCAACATCCATTGCATTCAATAAAACGGATGGCTACACTACACAATGAGAGATTGTTCCCTCCCTCCCTCTGTGTTGGGGTTCATGATTGGAGAGCCTAGATACAAAGTGCATGGCTCTTTGGAGAGCTGAACATGCTGCGGGGACGGAAGCACTTCCTGCCCCTACTCCCAGGTTGTCTGGAAACTAGTCTCTCCGAAGGGAGGGGACTGCGGCTATGAGCACTTCAGCAGTTCCTGCTGGAATGAGCATTGGAAGGCTGGTGAGCTGGAGGTGGCTGCAAGGATTAAATTGGTTGACTCTCCAGGGAAAAGACAGGACACACACCCATCCGACGTCCATCAACTCTTGATTTCCGTTCCAACTCATCAGCTTTCCAAACTGGGTGGTCTACCAGAAAAAAAGAAAACTCACAGCTCAGGGTGCTTGCGTTGGTGATTCCTCTGGCCAACTTCAGGGAAGTTGCTCGTCTCGAAAGGCGGCATGGGAAATATTGTCTTTGGGGTGGTCCTTGCTATTTTGGCTACGCTGATCATCACCGTCAACGCCCTTGTGGTGGTCGCGCTGGTGCGGCTGATCTGGAAGAGCGACTACCTCGGGCTGTGCTTCGTTTTAAATCTGGCTGTGGCCGATTCCCTGGTTGGCGTGGCCATCACGGGCCTGGTGACAGAGGAGCTGTCCGGCCCGGAGCACAAGACGCCCCGGGGGTACTGCGCGCTGCGCATGGCCTGCATCACCTGCCCCTTGGCCGCCTCCATCCTCACCGTGATTCTGGTCGCCTTTGACAGATACCTGGCTATCAAGCATCCTTTCCAATACTTCAAAATCATGCGCAGCCCAGTGGTGGGGGCTTGCATTGGAGGGCTCTGGCTCTTTGCTAGCTGCATCGGTTTCCTCCCTGTGATTGTGCGCCGCTTTCAGGAGGAACGCTACGAATTGCCGTGCACCTTTTTTGCCGTCTTCCAGCCCATGTACATGCTCACCGTCTTCTGTGCGGCTTTCTTCCCAGCTTTCCTTGTCTTCATCTACTTTCACTGCCACCTGCTGAAAATCGCCAACCTGCACGCCCAGCAGATCCGGGAACTGGGGCACGGCCGGTTGTCCAGGACTTGGCCGTCTCTAACGCTCTCCAGGGACACCAAAGCTGTGCGCACCGTGGCCATCTTAGTGGGGTGCTTCACGCTCTCCTGGTCGCCGTTCTTTGTCGGAAGCATCGTGCAGGTGGCCTGCCAACATTGTGCCTTGCTCAACGTCCTCCAGCACTACCTTTGGGTGCTGGGCTCGTGCAACTCCCTGGTGAACCCCCTCATCTACGCTTGCTGGCAGAAGGAAGTGCGGCTGCAGATCTACCGGATGTGCTTGTGCGTGAAGAGCAGGGTCTTCCCGCTGTTCCACGGCGACAGGCACCCGCATGCTCCCAACATGGCTTCGGTGCATGCCATCTCGCTGGCCCGGCTCGAAGCATGACGCGGTAAGAAAAGCGCTTGTATTATGCCTTAAGGACAAGCTCTTGCAAGTCACAAAATATAGTTTAATTCTCCTCTTTCCTCAGTGGTCGGAAACTCAGGGTCGCTTTTGCAGGATGAGTTGCTGCCTTGGAGGCGAGAGCATAAGGTGCTGAAGGCATCTCCGCTGATTTTGCAAATGTGCAAGTTGAGCAGGCAGTTCAGGGTATGAAAGGAAGAGCCCAGGCAGGTGGCAGGGCGGGATTGTCCATGAGGGGAGCCAAGGCAGGCATCAAGCCATGTCTGCATTCGCCTCCTGCCTCCATCTCCTCTGTTGCTCTTCCTCCTGCTCTTGCTGAATTTGAAACGAGGGGAATTGAGCGGAAGAGGAGGTGAGAAGAGTAGTGAGCTAGAGTGCTTCCTTAGAGAGACACTCTAGCCCATCACTCTCCTTTCCTCCGCTTCCTCTTCTGCTCCATTCCCCTTTCCCGGGATGGACGTTTCCGCCATTAATCTCTCCAATCCCCTTTTAAACATATCTAGTACCAGGTGCAATCAGAACATCCTGTGGCAAGAAGTTCCACAGTCCTAGTTGGTGCCGAGCAGAAAATGTGCACAAAACTAATTCCTGCGCCCTAAAAAGCGATCCAGATGTTTTCCCAGATACTCTTGGCTTCCATTCCACTCTCTGCGTCTGTTTCACTCAGGAGCTGCCAGCAACACTTTTCCTTTCCTTGGTTCTTTTTACACTCTCACACTCTCCTTGCGGGGAAGGCAGGAAAGATGAGTCATCTTTGATGGCTTCTGTCCACCTGGATGGTTTTTCACCTTCCAGGCGGGTTAAGCATCATCTTATGCCAAGCAATACCACCTGGCTTGTTCATACGCTCAATTCCAAACCCATGCACCTGATTGTGGAGGCAAATGTTGTCACCTGGAACCTGAGACCCATGGAAGCTCAGTGTGCATGTGGGAGCATCTGCACACTTTTGGGCTGGGCTCTGGGCGCGCACATGCTCTTGCTTCCACCCGAGTCCTGGCAGAGGAAAAGCGAGGCTTACAAGCATGAGCCACATTCCCCTCCAACTTCTCCCTCCTGCAGGTGGTAGGAGGGGAGAGGAAGCCCAGCTTTGCCCGCGAGCACTGAGGCGTGTAAGTCTTTCTATTTCAGACGCTGCCTGTTTATAAGAGAGAGGAAGCCAAACAAACCCAGACCCTGCTTTGACGCAAGTGCCGATTGGGTGAGATAAGAGACTGCACTGGCGTCCGTATTCATTTCACCCCAATAATAGGCCGCATCTTGACGGGCACGTAACAGATGAACAAAGCACAGGAGAGCTGGCTGGGGGCATGCAGGCGAGAACCACATGTCCCTGGCAACACGGCCAAGAGGAAACAAATAGATCTCGACCCCTGTCTGGAAATCCCCAGTGCCTAGCTCCACTACTGCTCCACCTTCCTTCTGGTAAAACACTATAATCATATCTGTCTCTTACCAGGCAGGGCAGGGCCGTACATAAGGCCAACTGAGGCTGTTGCCTCAGGCTCCACCCACCCACCCACTCCGCGGCTGCCTGCTCCTCCCAATCCCTGGTTTTGGAAAGGAAGAGAGGGGGCATGGCATAAAAGGAGGTGCAGAGAGTAGTGGGCTAGAATGTCTCCTCCACACTTCTGCTACTCCTGATCCCTAGATCGGAAAAGGAGAACAGAGCAGCGCTGGCACGTAATCAGGTAAGGAGGGGTAGGGGGTGTGGACCGCAGTGGGTAGCACACTTAAGGGGAGTGACACCCATCAATCAACACTATTTATATACCACTTTTCAACACAAAATTCACAAAGCGGTTTACCAGTGACACCACTAGTGGCCAAAATTGTGGAACCTTGGATTTTATGAGCAATACCATCATGTTATATATCTTTGGATAGGTATTTCCATGCAGAATGTAATGAATTATCTCCATTCTATCCAGGGGTACAGCCAAATAACCAGAAAAAGAAAACACAACTGCCTTGTGTAACAAAAAGTGGATTTCCTTGACTCAAAACTGACTGATGGTTCCCAGAGCCCAATGAGGTGTTGTTATGACACGGCAGGGAACCAATAAGGTGGTAGTATGAATCGGCTATCATTTCCATCAATCACAGCCAAGACTAGAACACTTACGGCCCGGTCCTATCCAACTTTCCAGCTCTGGTGCAACTGTGCCAATAGGGGTGTATGCTGCTTCCTGCCTCCTCGAAGTGAGGGAATGATTGTTCCCTTGCCCTGGGGCTGCACTGGTGCTGGAAAGTTGGATAGGATTGGGCCCTTATTCAGCTGTGCGACTATCATCAAGCTGGCCACTGGGTTTTTTTTGGTGACTGATTGGTTGGGTGACCTGTATTGTTATATTTTTTTAAAAAGTAATAAGGGGGGGGGGTTACACCACCCCTAGTGATACTACTGGGCCAGTCCTCTTGCCGTGGGACAATGGGACTGACGAACAGCCTGGCTCCACCCTCTGCTCCAGCCTCTGCCGGGAGAATTCTGCCCAAGCTCAAGGCTCTGGGAGATTGTTTTCCTTGCATCCCAGTAAGAACTGTATCCTTAAGAGTTAGAGGCGATGCTCTGGGTGACTGCCAAAACCCACAAGCTATTTTTGGGAGCTTTGAGGCAACAGTTCAGGGATAATCCATCTTTGTTCCACCCCGCAACTTCCCAAATGTAAATTCCTTCCAATTCTTACATTCCTAAGATCCACAAAGCTTTAAGATACTTACGTTCTTATTCATCGATGTAAGCAATTTTAAAAATTTGGTTTGCAAATGCTTCCTCCTATGCATACGTACCTTGGAGTAAGCACCCTTGAACAGAATGGGACTTATTTCTAAGTAGACATGCAGTAGAATTGGACTGTGGGGCTGCAATCCAATGCACTTTCCTGGGAGCAAGCCCCATAGAACACAGTGGGACTTACTTCTGAGCAGGTAGCATTGCACTGCTAGACGCACAGGAGCAAATTCTGCGATGGGACTGATGTTGCTTTCCTGCTTTCTTACAGCGGCACCAGGGGAACGTCTTGCTTTCAGAAGGACTTTATTCAGAAGGACTGATGCTTCTGCTGCAGTGGGGTCCCAAGGTGGTTGTAGACAGAACCGGGAAATGACCCTGGTGCTCCTGCTCAGCTGCACCTTGGATCAGAATGGATAGAGGCAGGCAGCCACTCTCAGCCACCTCCCGTAACGAAAACTTGGTGGTGAAGATTCACAGAGGCTTCCTATCCAGCTTTGTGTTGCTTCCAGACGAAATCACTGCCTTGAGAAGTTAGACACACATCGATTGATTTGGGATCGGTTGCTCTCAAGCACTGTGGATTTCTCTGTGCTTTTTCGACCATCTGCAGGTGTTTTGGAGGTCCTCGTTGATGTGCCAAGCGCACAAAGCAGCCATAGAATCCGCAACCAGAAACTTATGGTGCATACTGTTGCTTTTCCCGAGAACCCAAAGCCAGCAGAGGCTCCAGCGTCACCGTTTTATTGAGAAGGGTTCTTAGAGCGATCTTGCCTCCGACCGTTGCCAAGGCAGGTGAAACTGGACATGGTGTGACACGATGAGCCCCAGGGAAATGACTGCGCCAAGTTGCATCCAGACTTTGTGTCACAGCGTACCAGATAAATGCAATTGTGTGCTGAATATCAAGGGCCCCTTACTGAGGAATGGACACACTTGGGTCATTGCTGGGCACTAGCTAACAAAAGGGACGTGGTGGCGCAGCGAGTTAATCCGCTGTCGCTGGGCTTTCAACCGCAAGGTTGGGAGTTCGAGACTGCGTGACGGAGTGAGCTCCCGTTGCTTGTCCCAGCTCCTGCCAACCTAGCAGTTCGAAAGCACCTAAAATGCAAGTAGATAAATAGGGACCACTTTGGTGGGAAGGTAACGGCGTTCCGTGCGCTACGGCGTAGAAACATGCTGGCCACCATGATCGGACAAAAACGCCGGCTCACAGGCTTTGAAACGGAGATGAGCACCGCCCCCTACAGTCGGTCACGACTAGACCATTCGGTCGTGGGGAAACCTTTACCTTTACCTTTAGCTAACAAAAAGGGATTTAGGAGCAATTAAGAGCGCAATCCTAACTTGGAGTTAGGCCTGCACAATTAGGTCAGCAAAGTTTGGCCAGCACACAGGTCACCGTAAAGGTACGTTTGGACCACTCTTGGAGGGAGTGTCAGGGAGGATGACACACATCTGTATGATGGCTTCTCTGACTCTGAGGGTGACTCTGACTCCAAACATGCTTTACGGTGTCCCTTGCGCTGGCCAAACTGTGCTGGCCTAAACGCCAGGTTAGGATTGCGCTCTCAGAGCAAAACAGACCGGAATTGCATTTCTACAGATGAGTCGTCAATGGTATGAGAGAAGCAAAGAGGGCTATTTTCATTCGGCTTGCTCAGGCTGTTTAATTCTGTCTGTTTACAAATGATGAGTAAACAGCTGTCACTTTGAGATGTTAGGTATCAAGTTCTGTGATGCTCAGAGGCCCCAATAAACCATTAGAAGAGTGGAACAAGATGTGAATATAGGGCATAACCACAACTGGAGCCTGTCTTGTGTCCTGGCCTCTTTTTCCTCTATGGAAGCAGGAGATGCAAAAGAGGGGAAGGAGGCCTACCAGATGGATGACAATCGGGGAGAAGGAGCCCTGAAGCCATTAAAACTTTGCTGGCACTACAAGGACAAACACAGGTAGAATGAGATCATTCTCAAAAGCTTGTATGTAGAATTCCCATCCCAAACCTAGGCAATAACACATAGCCCAGTGACAATGTTCTAGTGTTGTGGGTGGGTTGTGACTCCAATGGGGTCGTGAAGCCTCATTTGGGGAGGGGGTCACAGCAGCCTTTCAAAGCCTGAGAGGGGGCTTGGATCCAATCCAATAATGGTACTGTCTTATCAGTGAGTTCTAGATAGAATCGTGACACGTGAGATGTGATTAGAGAAAGAGCGAGATTTAATCTTTAAAGCTCCTGACTGTCACCCCTTCCGCTCTAATGTTGAATCCCCTTTTAAAGCAGACGATGCTAGTGGCCATCACAAGACCTAATGGCCACAGATGTCATAGATTCAAGTATGCGCTGGGTGTGATTGCCTCTGGTCACAGCCCTGCTGAATTCTGCCTCGCTGGTCTGATGGATCTCCCACATTAGCACCTCACAAAGAGTCAAAAAGGGCAACACACCTCCCCGGGACTCACACATCTTGGGTGTGAGTCCAGGGGTATGGTATTCACGCTAAAGGGCAAAAGATCGGATAATACGGCACAGTTACCTCTAACCCCTAATGTGTAGCAATTCTTACTTGGTGGCCAAGGCTAGCCAAGAGCAAATCAAGCATACACAGGCTGAGGATCCCTGCCACAGTTATTTTTATTGCCTCCCCACCCTGTCGTGCACCTGTTCTCCAATCTGTAATTGGATTTCATGAGCAGGGTCATTTTCAATCCCCCTGAGCAGTCGCATCTCCTGCACGGTCCCAGATGCCCGCATACTTAAAAAAGAAACTCATTAACCACGTGTTAAGAGCTGTTTGCCAGGGGGACGCAACAAGACGCTTTTCAGGAGAGGCCCTGCAGCAACATATTGCTGTATGCCGCTGCAGTCTTGCCGCAGAGAATTCATGCGCTGGATCACATTTTTGTTTGGGTTGCAGAGGCTGGGTACTTAACAGCAAATACATCCAGACTGACCTTCCTCTCCCCAGTTTTGGCAGCTCCTGTTTATTACCCCCTCCGTTTTCAATCTTGCCAAACCTTTGCACCTGCTCTCCACTTTCACAAATCAATGTTAAACCATCTGAGCTGTGCTATCATGTATTGTACAGTCCTTGCACTGAAACGGAAAGTGTTCACACAAGCCCATGTGTCGGGGCAGGAAGTGCAGCCCAGCGCACAGTGACCCCACTCTAGGAATGGTGTCTCTCCCTGTAACCCGTGGATGCCCCAGGAAGCAAAGCATTTTTAGCTCCCCTTCCCCAATAGAGTCATGCCGGCCACATGACCCCGGAAACTTGTCCTCGGACAAAGCGCCGGCTCTACAGGCTTTGAAACGGAGATGAGCACCGCCCCCCTACAGGCGGTCACAACTAGACCATTCGGTCGTGGGGAAACCTTTACCTTTTTTTACCCCAATTTTTAAATTTTGATCCCCTGAGGTTTAGCCAAATATCCAAAAAAAAACCCACATTCTTTATGGCTGGTCCCACTTTAACTACAATTCTATCACCAAAGGGCTGGGGATTTCAGAAATAGAGGGAATGATCCTCCCTCCCCTCAACCCAGAACTAACGCCACACATTACTGCTAGCATAACATGGCTTGCCATTCAGAGAACACGAGTGAGTCTTCCTAGAACTGTAGTCTAGGAGTACATGATGCAGCCAAGAAGGCAGGCCACCTGAATCCTATGCATACTGCTCTGAGTTCCATCATGGAAGACAGACAGAAATGCCTAACAATAATAAATTCAAGTCCCTGGGATTAGAAGAACAGCAACCAAAGGCCTCTCTGCTTGCCGTTTCCTATGTTTAACATGACCAAATAGCATTTACAAGGGCAAATGCAGTTTTTATATGTTGTGGGTACTAATATGGTTTGTTTTTAATGTATTTTTATTCTTATTTTGTAAGCTATTGCTGTTAACTAAAAGCAGCGTCCAAATTATTTAAATTTAATGAATGTATTTACCGGAAAGAGCCAGCCAAGTATTTGGCTGGTGATTTCATAAACAAGACATTTTGCACCTGGATTCTCAGGCATTCTGTGACATCACAGCAGTTTAAACCTGGAGGGTGGGGCAACAGGACACTCGGACAAAGCAGTTTCCAGATTTTAGCCTGGAAATCCTGGATTTTAGCACAGGTTTACCTGCCCTTGCGCAGCGGAGACACTTGGACGACACGAAACACAAGAGGCGACAAACCTCCAATAAATACTTTAATACGATCACGTGACAATGGAGGGAATGCAGCAGCCGCCCCCTTGAGTTCCCCTTGGCATGGGTTAGGGGAGGGCACAGCCTACTGCAAAACCAACATTGCAATAAGCTGCACTGGGAAGGACCTCTGAAAGGTACATGGCTCTTCACAGAAGATACAGACCCCGACCCACACGCTCTCCCCCCCCCCCTCTGCCCTTCCTTTGTGGGAAAGCACATGCAGCATGTTCTGGACCATCTCTGGGCCCGAACGTCCCCCTTTACTTAAGCCACACTCTCAAGGCCAAGCATTTGGGGCGAGGGTGATGGCCTCAGTCCGCACAGGCAAAAAGAGATGAAGATGTGGGGAAGGGGGGCAGTGAGCGGGGGGGGGGGGCAGCTGGATCGCCGGCCGGAATTGGTCCCTAGAAAGGGAGCCTCTTCAGTTGCTCGTATGTGATAAAAAACTGCCGTCCGAGTTTAAGGAAATGCACTCAAAAGTTTCTCACCCCGTCCCCACTGTTCTTGTCCACACCTAAGCAACTGACGCAGTTTCCCATTTGAATCACTGAACAGGAGAGCAGACATGCTCACTGCTGAGACTCTCCAACAGCCTCCTGGTTTGGCTGAAGACCTACAGAGATTACGTCCCAAAGTGGTCCTCCATCCCAGTTAACCAAGCTCCCCTAGTCAGTGCTGACAAGGAAACAATCCTTGGACAATGTCTTGTAAGGACCCAATGCAAGAAACCTCAGACCTTCACATGCAAAGCGCATGCTCTATCAGGGAACCCTTCCCTTGCCTGCCGCATTGGAGCATAGACTGCTTGTATGAACACCACACATAGTTGGAAAGAACCAGAAAGGCCATCTAACTGACTTTCCTCCATCCGGCAGCTATCCAGTCATTCCCAGGTCAATTTCCACTATCTAGACTGCATGCCACAAGCCAAACAGGTGACGTTCTGCAAAAGGGCCCAGTGGAAAAATAAGTCTAGGTGACACCATGAGGACTAGAAGCCACACTTTACACAACCACCCAGATTCTCCAATTCCCCTTTCCCAAATTTCACTCATGTGAAAAGGATACAATGATATTCCAGGGGCCCAGCCGCAACCAGTTTGGCCAGAATCCTTTGTATAAGGCGAAGAAGCCCTCACTTTTCCATGTCTGGAAGAGAAAGGGGGGGTTCATGGCTTTCTGATTCATGGCCTCCAGTGCCCTTGCAGGGCTGAGGCCTTGCAACACAACTCTGTTAACAGCAAGAAGTGACTAACTTCTTGCTGCTCACCACCCTCTGCCTTTATAGTGGTTAAAAGGAGCATTTCCGCCCCAGCCCAATTTCTACCAGCTAGCTTTAAGTGTGGGAGTGCATGGGTGGGAAAACTGCCCACAGACACATGTGTAGGTCTCTTTCATCAGGACACGGCTTGCACAAACAAGGTCTGTGTAGATTGAACATATACATGATGCAGGGAGCCCGTTTCTTCTCCCTGCCCAAAATGTGCATGGAAGAACACGCTGGCCAGAGGGGCTCCTGGCTAGCTTTGCATTATTTGCTTTGGCGATTATTTTGATCGCCGTCTTCTGTTAAAACATCTTACAGAGATTGAAAAAAGGCCTTCTGTACCCATTACTCTAAGGAGCAGCACCAGAAGTGTCTTAAGGGGCTCTTGCGGAAGCAGAGAGCCACCCCCCCCACACACACACACACCTTGCTTCAGTTGTCTACGCAACAGCTGAACTGGGTTAAGAACGTAAGAAGAGCCCTGCTGGATCAGGCCAAAGGCCCATCTACTTGTATCTCACAGCGGCCCACCAGGTGCCCCAGGGAGGCATGAGACAACGAGATGCTTGGATCCTGTTGCCACTCCCTTGCACCCGGTACCAGTAGCCCACCACCTTTGTAAGGAGGTTGCACAATCCATCATTGCCTATAGCCCACGACGGACCTTTCCTCCAGAAATCCGTCCAATCTCCTCTTAAAGGCATCTAGACCAGATGCCATCACCACCTCCTGTGGCAAAGAGTTCCACAGATTAACTACCCACTGGGTAAAAAAAGTACTTCCTTTTATCTGTTTTAACTCTCCCAACCCTCAGTGTTAGCGGATGCCCCCTGGTTCTGGTGTTTTGAGAGAGGGAAAAGAACATCCCTTTATCAACTCTATCCCTTCCGTGCATTATTTTGTATGTCTCAATCATGTCCCCTCTCAGGTGCCTTTTTTCTAGGCTGAAGAACCCCAAACGCTGCAGTCGTTCTTCATAAGGGAGGTGCCCCAGCCCTGTAATCATTTTTGTCGCTCTCTTCTGCACCTTTTCCAGCTCCACTATGTCCACTTGTGACAGCAGCAGCCTCAAGAGCATTCGGGAGGATTGTCTCCTTTCCCATTTTGCCCCTGACAGATCACCCCAGCGTGACCTTACCTTCACTAGACCATCCAGCGTGCCCCTGTAGAGGTCCACACTCCCCACTATGGCCCGCTGATTCATCATGCGCGTCCGCACCACGTCCACCGGGTTGGAAGCAATGGCACCGGCCAGTCCGCACGTGAAACTGGAACTAAGCAGATAAGCGCACAGGAAGTAATGTTGAGGCTTGCCATCCAGGTGGGGCAATTTGGGCATGTGGTTCCTCTCTCCTCTTGAGAGGAGGTTCCTCTCTCCTCACTACCCTGCACACAAAATTTTCTCAAGGGGTGGATGGAGCAGATCCGGAAATGGACTTAGGAGCCAATCATCATTTACGGTCATCACCAGCCCTGCCTGCAGCTCCCACTCCCGCCCGCCCCCGTCCCAGGCCTCCAATGCAAATAACTCCAAAGATGGGGAATGGAAGCCCCTCACTGTGTCCTTGCTTTGAAAAGCACTCTACTTTCACTCTACTTTTCACTTCCCCACAGTGCACGCAAGAGATGCCAGCTATACCCACCCATCAAACCTCATGGTCCTTGTGTGAGCTATGAGAGATGATGTTGAAACCTTTATTGGCATTACTAGAAAAAGGTAACAATAAATAAAACCATGCACAAAAACAAAGAGAGGCACACGACACACATATAACATAAACAATCTAGACCGCGTTTGTTGGAGTGTTTCTGAGAATCTCGTTCAGATAACTGGCCACTGCAAAAGTTAGAGAATCATTGTCATCCTTCATAAACACAGAGAGAATAGGGTCACTAGACACAGAAAAAAACAAGATCCAGGGAGTTAGAAGGTGGTTACGGAGGGAAAGATGAGCACAAATGAGAGATTTGGCCTCACTCCCAGACTGACAAGAGAATTCTCCCAGAATTCTCTGCAGCACATGTAGGGCTCTGAGGCTGCAATCCTATACACATTTACCTGGGAATAAATGTAACACTGTAGGAATTCCTTCTGAGTAGATACGCATAGGATTGTGCTCTGGGCCTCTTATTTCGTATCAGAAAGGGAGAGTTAGGGGACAGAGAAGGCAGGCGCCAGAATTATGCTACTGGCAACTGTATTTGCAGTTTCCTGAACAGTGCCCTTGTTAGATATGGACTTCCAAGGATACAGATGCCAAAATTAGCACCTAGCCCTTAGAGAGTGGAAAAGGCAGACCTTTCACGGTGATGTAGCGCCAGAGAGATAAGCTTACAAGGTCATCTCTGCAGCCCTCTACATGTAACCGGGATCAGTCTCGCTGAACCAATCTAGTGAAGAACGGTCCACAATGGGCACCTACAACTATTTCTGTCTCCCCAAATGCATGCTCTTGCATGCCCCATTTTTCTGCCATTCCCAATCAGGGTTGCAGGATGGTTACCTGAAGCAAAAGGCAAGGGGGTCGTTCCTGATCGGCCAGGTTCATCGTCGGGCCCTTGATCTCTAGGTGGGCACTCCAGGGCTTTCCGACAGAGACCTTCACTTTCCCTCCACCCCACCGCCTTTGAGCAGCAACTGACTGCAAGCAGATAGCAGGAAGAACTGCATTTCCCAGAAGCCACAAAGAAGGCTCTCCAGAGCCACAGGACAAGGCATCAGGCAATTTCAAGCGCTTTAAAGCCTTGCCACACTATCTCGGCTACTCTCCTCCAGCATACTCTTAAAGAAACATACCAGCTCAAAGGCCAGGAAGCAGCCAGGCTGCCTTAATGCATACACCATCAGGGAAATACTCACATAAAATGGGCGAGGATCGTGTCCCCCACAAACCCCGAAAGGATTAAGTGCTTCTTGGTGATGTCATAGACTGGCAGCTCGACTCCGACCACAATGGCAGCTCGCTGAGCGGTGGGGACCACGCCCTGACAAATGGAAAGACGGCCAGTTATACTGTGTTTGGTTACGGCTACTGCACCCCAAGTTTTCTTTCTAGTGGCTCTCTTTCTTACCCCACTCCCCAACTGTCCTGATGCCTCGATGAAGACAGACCAATTGGCTCTCGATCTACCCACAGGCAGTGGCGTAGCTAAGAGGATGCAGGGGATAGCAACTGCACCAGGCAACACACTTTCGGGAGGCAACAAGCGGAGCTCGACACTAGTGGCCAAAATTGAGAAAACCTTTGTATGTATAAATAATACCATCATTTCTATTTGATTGGAAAGGTAATTTAATGCTGAATGCAATGGAACAAACCATGTTCGAATATTCTATTCTATCAAAAGTATTCTATCAAAAATTATGGTCAATCTATCAGAAAACTTTGTACTTACTTAATACATTAAATTTGATTTTTGTCAGAGGGAGAGGCAGCTACAAGATCTTTGCCCCAGAAGCAGCTGCCTTAGCTACACCACTACCCACAGGATCCTGGGCAAGATACCTTTGATTAGCCCTTCTGTCACTTGGGGGGGGGGAGATAGCTTTCTGTGCCCCAGTTATGCAAAGGGAAATCCAAATTCTTTCACCAGAATACAGGATGCTAGTTGGCTTGAATTCTTTATCCTTTTTCCCTTGCAGTCCTGACTTCACCAAATAACTGGAGAAGTTATAACACCAAATAACTGAAAATAACTGGAGAAGAAGGTCACATTTGACACCATAATATGAAGTTGCCTGCGAAGGCCTAAAATTCCCCCATTATCTCATTTCAGCTCTATAAATCCAGCCATTCTGAAAGTGGGCCCCAGTTGTTTCCTCTGGATTCTGCAGGAATTTGTTCTGTCCAGTTGGGAAAAACGATAGGTCAAGGTTCTGCCCCAGCCCCAACAGCTACAGCAGGGAGAAGGGGGGAAAAACGGCAGCTACTGATAAGATTTCGCTGGAACCAAGTCAAGTCCCCTGCTGCTACTCTCACTCTGACGCTTTGCAAGGCATGCAACCGAGTTTACAGGTCATTTACGCCTCTGACAAGGTAACAGAATGAGCTCGCTTTGATTAGCACAGCAGATGCACCACACAAACAAAGTTGGCTTAAGTTTCACACCAAGCCTCAAAATGACCCACAAGAGCTTCCCTTTAGCACACAGGATCTAGGAAGCTCTGGTAACAGGGACCTAGTTGCGAGAAGTGAAGGGCATCTTGGGACATATAAAAGAGACCGACAGCTGCATACATGCACACACACACACACACAAGCTTGAAAATAGACAAAACAAAAGGAGAATCTTTGCAGTTGTGAAAAGATTTTGTATTAGAACCAGGCCTGCATGGTGCATTTTCTACATTGCTCACCCAGCTACTCTCCACTACTCATATTTCACCTATCCAATTACTCTTAAAACGTATCATTTTCCCTCTTTTCATTCTGCATTTCCATAGCAGAGAATTAGACAAATCTTGATGCAGATTAATGAAAGATCTGCTTATGAATGAAGAACACAGGGATAGTTAACTTTTGGGGGAGTTGCAATGATAGATCCATTCACAGAGGTGGGCAGGTAGCCTTAAATGACTCCAGGCACTGAAAGTCAACATGGCAGGGTATTGGTGGACCAGTCAAGGAGACTTGAATCGAGCAGATGATCCTGCCTTGAAAAAAAAATTCAGACCACTCCTCCATCTAGTTCAGTACTGTCTGTCTCTTAAGATTTCAGGGGGCGGGGGTCTTAGCCACCTCTACTTGGAGATGTGGCCAAGGACTGAACCCAAGCCCTTATGCTTGCAAAGCGGATGCTCTACCATTGAGCTGGCAAACCCTCTCTCAGTTGGAAAGTCTACTGGGTGACCTTGTACTCGTCAGTCAATCTCGCTCGCTCACTCGCTCGCTCTAACCTACCTCACCAGGTTGTCATGAAGATAAAATGGGAAACCTCACATAAGCTGCACTGAGTATAGTTGAGGAATACACATCTAAACAAAACAACAGAACAACAGTAATAGCAGCATCCGGCCAATTCCCACTGCCCTTTTCTTGGTACCCAGATCTTTCACAACTTCCTGCCTTGCTATCTCCAAGCTCGGCCTGTTTTGGACATCACTGTTTTTTCTAACCAAGGTGGTGACCACATCTGTCAGCATTAGGGAGGGAAGGGGAGGAAGGTGTGTTCTGTAAGTTTCATGACTTAAAAATTGGTCACGTGTTAAATAAAGTTAAACCCCAAATGCAATCTGGTGTCTTCCATTGGGATGGTTCAAGAATACCAGATGCAAGGAAGTGGCAACGAGATACAAGTATCTGGTTGTCTTGCGTGCTCCCCGAGGCATCTGGTGAGCCACTGTGAGATACAGGAAGCTGGACTAAATGGGGCTTTGCCTGATCTACTGAGGCTTTTCTTATATTCATCAGTAGCACAATGAGCTGACTCTTGAGAGGAACCAACTCCAGTCTATTGGGGAATGACCAGCCTATGCCTGCAGAACACACCAAAGAGGTATTGTCCTTCCTTTGCGATTCTCTTTTCCACTTGTTGGCATCTCCCTCTCCCTAAAGAATAGAAATAAGCTTGCTATTAACCTTGCACTGAAATGCTCTACTATTTTCCAGCCTGGCCTGTTGTTGTTTTTTTCTTGAAGGCCTTTTGTCAAAAGCAGGCATTCCTCCCCTCTCATCCATGACATACATTAAACAAGTGTTGCTCAAACTGTGGGTCAGGATCTGATTTCTGGTGGGTCCCGCAGAGTCTCCAATGAAAACAGGGGTGATGGAAACAAATCAGGTAACAAATTGCCTCAAACCATGAGGCTATTCAAAATTCAGGTAGCCAATAGCGGCTAACTGCCCCATAAACAGATGAGCTCCTGCAGTTTGCATGCTTGTGTAAATTTAGGAAGATCAATGTTTGAGCATTGATGTTTGAGCATTGTTTTTTTTCTGGTGTTTCCCGCCCCCCCTCCCCAAGGTCATCAATGGCAGTAGTGGGGACAGTCGAAGGCTGGGTCACATCAGTAAGCCCCTCAAGCCCTGAGGCTATTCATTAGGGCTGCCTCATTATGAGAAATTGATTGAGGGTTGTGGTTTTTTTCTTTGCAGATTAATATTACTTGCAAAGATATATATATATATATTTTACAAAGAAAGTGAAGCGTTTCCTACTGATCTGGGTAAGAGGCTCTCCAGAAACAAAGCTGCATGGAAGATGGAATGGGATGCCAGCACTGAAAGGAGAAGACAGAGCATCCTTGGGCAGCGCTTACCCTCCAGAGCCCTCGCGTGCCTTCCTGCTGGTAGATGTCGATGAAGCTGCCAATCATTCCACTCTGGAACAAGCTGCCTTGAGCTTGCATCCGGATCTAGAAGGCAATGGACAGGGAGACTGGCAAAAGGCTTCCTTGGCAGAGAAACAAACTGACAATGTTAAGACACTCGGCTGTGATCTGATACTCTTGCTGGGTGGGACAGCAGAGCAAGCAATGAGCCACGCATATTCTGAATCTTCTCTAGAAACAGAAGCTTAGCAGGTTGTCTCCCACCCTGCTCACTCTGCAACACTGATATCTGACGGGTGTGTTGTGTTCACCACAAATCGGTCACACCTTTATCCAAGATGGGTCACAGCAGCATCGGGGGGGGGGGGAACCACACACACAAGAAAGTGACCAGAAACAAGACAGGACTTCTCTATGGTTAACAGTTGTGTGGAAAAGGAAATGTTGCCAGATGTAGCTTTTGTTCCTTGCTGAATCTACTGAAATTCTCTGTTCTGCAAAGCTATTAAGGCAGAGACAGTTTAGACAGTGATTAATTGTGCAGTGCAGGAGAGGCAGAACTGCCCCACTGGTGTTCGTTAAGAAGGGCCGCCACTGCTGAGATCACGCAAAGACAACTCACGGCCTCTGGAGTCCATGTCTGCAAGATCACAGCTATGGCAGCAATGGTGGTGGGCCCTTTTCAAAGACCCCCTGTGGGCTGGTTCTGCCTCACCTGCCACACCCGCACAGCGCATCACTGGTTTTAGAGAGAGGCCACAAAGTTAAAATGGGCCTTATACTGGAGGCTGTCGTTAAAGGCATATTCTGAATCTGAAAAAGACCAACTGCTCGACTCCTTCCCAACTATTACAAGAGTTACAGCAATGCAACAACTGAGCATTATTGTGTGGAGCACCCTCCCCCATCACTTGTGCTGTCCTGCTTGGGGATGACACACACAGACACACGAAGAGAAAGCAGCCATGATGGCAGTGCCAAGGATCTGGGAAGCAAGACATAGATTTGGACTAGAGATGGCACACGGAAGAAGAAGACAATCAGCACAGCGAACCCCTCTTACCTTCAGGACATCTGTTGGATTTGCCAGCGCAGAGGAGATCACCCCCGACACCACCCCACAGATTACATTGATCAGTAATGTTTCATCTGCAGTCAGGAAGAAGACACGTGAGGAAGAGTTATAAACCCCAAGACGGTTCGTGAGAAGGGAGAGCAAGAGAAGAGATTTCAGGAGGGAAAACTGAAGGCATTGAAGGAACAACACTATATGAAGACCAATTGCGCCAACCTTTCCAGGCTCCTCCTAGGCCTGTGGCATCAAGAAGCGCATCGTGCAATTGCTGAGTTCTAAATCAAGGCAGACTGCTGATTAAGCGGCTCTTCAGAGCAGTTACTTGCCTTTGAAGGAACACCACTCAAGTCCACAGGCCTCTCATAGGGCTCGCATTCAAGAACTTGGTGGGAGGAAGAGAAAAAAGCATCTATTTAAGAACAGGCATCCCTACCCAGGCCCAGTAAAAACCCCAAAGGAAATTAGCTAGTTAGTTCAGAAAGGAAAAGCCAAGAGTTAGAGCAGAATTATGCTGGAAAAGGGCAGTGGTACTGACCGCAGCACTCTCCAAAGGACACCGGGTCACTGGTTGCCCCGGGCCTGCAGGGAAACAAACGTTTTAGGACATAGTACCCAGAAGCAGAGAGACCACGACACAACACAAGTGGCAGGGTACAGACAGAGGCAACTGTGCAGGGCAAGTGAGGAGACAAGCTGGGAGGTGAGATTGCTTCGCTGGGTTCAAATCAAGGTGCAATTGTTCCGCAGCTGTAAGATCTCTAAAGGAAGTCTTCCCCCGATCTGTACCACGGGCATCTTGATCTGCAACCTGAAGGTAGCAGGACCGTCAATTTCACACAGGTGCTTAAGAGCACCCGTTTGGAGACCCAGAAGGAAAGCAAAATGCCCAGGGGCTCAACCCCGATTCACAGGAAGCACTAGGGAGGCTGCTAGGAATTAATCACAAAGCAGTTAGGGAGCTTGAATGAAGATCAGAGGTTTTTCCTGCAATGGCAATTAAATCCCCTGATATTGCATGGAACTATGTCTGCAGACTGTATATGTAGCTCTACATATGTAGGTCTGTACCCAACCAAAGGGTCCAAGCTCAGGCAGCTGCCATATTGAGTGGAAACCTCCACAGAACAGGCGGGATTATATCCAAAATGCTACAGGTAATTCCCAAAATAGCAAAGTAAGCAGAAGGACAGCTCCTGCTCCCGTGAAAGAGCTGAAGGGGGAGAGAGAAAAATCCTTAAAAGAACTTCAAAATACAGGTGGGGTCTCTTTATATGTTCCAGAAACCCTAGTTTATAAAAAAAAAAATGTGGGTAATTAAATCCACAGATTTTCCCCAATCCACCTTTCTGAGGCTCGCTGAGGCCATGTGGCTGAGAATGGAAGCTATTTCCTCACCCCGCCCTCCGGACATGATGGAGCACACAGCTCCATCATGTCCGGAGGACGGGGTGTGGGTGGGAATATCCCCTATTCTCAGCCCCGCTGAAGCTGCAGTTGCACTCAGCTTCAGCAAGGCCGAGGATCACCCGTTCTCAGCTTTGAAAGCAGTGTGAAAGCAGTGGCTTCTCTGCGGCTAAGAATGGGGGATTTTCCTCCTCCTCCTCCCCGCGGCCTCCAGTCGAGAGGGGGTGGGAGGGAGGAATCTGGTGTCCAGCAGGGAAGGGCTGAGATATTCTCCCCACCCTGCTCTCTGGACATAACGGAGTTGTGCACCGCTCCAGTTGCTTTCAAAGGCCTCAGGTTGAGCCTATTCTGGCTCAACACGGGTCCAGGCAGTGGCGTTTCTACAGGGATGGCAAAGCTCTAAGTTTTGCAAGAAGCCTTACCTTGCAGTGGACATCACTCCTCTCCTGCACCATTGTAGCCAATCCTCACAGGGAGCAGCAACATCTTGGCGTTGCTTACTGGCTACAGCAGCAAGGGAGAGGAGGGATTTACATGACAGGGTATAGTAAAGCTTCTTGCAAAACTTAGAGCTTTGCCATCCCTGTAGAAACGCCTCTGAGTCCAGGGGACCCTCGTTGAGTCAGATCTGCAGATGTAAAAGCGCAACCTGTATGTTGGGTCTTTTAAGGATACAGATCGCTTTCTTACAGGACCTTTGAATACATACAAGCCTTGTGGCTCATGGCAATGGGCCAGATTTGTTCACCTTGGGAATTCCACACTTAAAAGGCACTGAAGAAAAGGAAAGCCCAACGGAGGCAGAGCTTGATAAATAACATTGTTTTGTGCTTCCAGTGTCCACAGCAATTCACAGATTAAGCCAAAAAGACTAACAGCGTTTCCCCCAACATTCACCTTCTAAGCGATCCACAAACAGCCGCTTCAAGCTCTGATATATGCCAATCTTTATGGTTCCGTACGATGCTTGTCGTAACAAGGCTGGAGCAATCCTGTGGCAGGAGGGGGAAAAAGGACAGCTTGGATCCACTCAGTATAGCAACGCTGGACTTTTTACTGGCTGTGCTCATCTGTTTCAATCGACCATTATTATTTCTTCTTCATTCCAGGAGCCCCAGGTGTAAGCCTGGGTGCAGCGGATACACTCAGGAATGTTGTGTCCCTGCAAGGCTGTAGGAGCATGAGATTCCTCTGTGTATTGGAGGGGCAGGCGCTGCTTCTAACACCTTTGCAGCATTAGATGCTGTGCTCAGAGCCTCCAATACCCAGAGGAATTCCCACCCCTGCAACTTTGCAGGGTGGGAAATTCCTCCATGTATCACAGGGCGGTGGTAGCTACCTGTATCCCATTTACCACTCCCTGTATTCCATCTAGTGAAAAATGGCAGACTTTAAGCTACACCATGCCGAGCCACTCTCCCTTCTTTTGCCAGCTCCACATCCAGACTAATGAGGAGTTCTGCAGAATTCAAAAGACTGTGTGTGAGGCTAGTTCTAACAAAGGCCCTATTAGCAGTGATGTCATGCAGGGGGTACGCGGGGGTACGCGAGTACCGGTTTCTAGGATTACAGCTGGCCCCACCCATTCGCCCGCCCACTCGTCGACTCCGCCCTCTGCAACGTTTGAATTTCCTGCATGTTTGAGTTGCCTGCATGTTCTCAGAGCCAGGCAGGCAGGCAGGCAGCGAGCGGAGCCTTGCCTTGCCTTGCCACTGAAAAATGAGTAGCTCTGGGGTTTTAACATGATGCCAGGCCTCCTTCACATGTTCTGGGGGTGCTGTGGAATACTGTTGCAACTGTTGGGTCAGTTTAAAATCATCTGAGGCCTCAAAAAGGGCTTTTTTCATGTCCCTTCCTGCCACGACATCACTTCTGACTTATGACGTCACTTCCGGTGGGCGGGTCCCGACACGTGCCAATCAAAAGTGAGTACCTGTTCTTAAATCATTTAGATGACACCACTGCCTATTAGATTGCGACTTCTTAATATGAGCCAAAATATGTGCCTATTTTGATCTTCCACATGGTAAAAAATAGCAATCCCCCCTTTTGACTTCAAATATTTATATATAAATTGCCTTTCAACATAAAAGTTAGCATGTACAGGCTCTGATGCCTCGGCTCACAGGATGAAAAAAAAGAGGCAAGCCTTTGCAGGATGATTGGGGTGGTGGGACAAGGTTTTTACCCAGAGTAAAGTGCCAGAACGCCTTCCTCTCTGTAGATGCGGAAGAGGGCATGGAACATGCCGCGATACTTGATCTCTCGGAAACGGGCATCGATGCTTTGGCCTTGCACTTGAAGTCGGGTTTTGGTGAGATCCACAGGAAAGGTCCCTATAAGAGAAAAAGCAGCTGCAGTTCAGACAATGCAGCAGAGGCCGAAGGCTTTGCAGAGCATCCAGCCCAACAGCAGTCACTGTGGAGCTGTGTGTGGAATAGACCAAGCTTGATAAACTGCCCCTCTTCCTACCCAGCTCGAAGAGGATCTGTGCTAATCCAAGTCCATAAAGACTGACCTGTAAAGATTTGCTTCTTCCATCTGTATCCCACATTCCTCCAATACAAGGAGCTCTGAGCAGCTCTATTAAAAATCATAGTAAACATTGATGGGATTCCTTGGTAGTCTTCCAAGCGGCCAGACCTACTTAGCTTCAGAGAGCAAACCACAAGAACACCTTCTGACCACTCTCTGGAAACTTAGTCTTACTTTAAGGTTGCTCACTGAACTCACTGAACACCAAAGTTAGCACATGGAGTCACAAAAGCCAGCCCACTGCTGAAAAAAAAATCATATTCAAACATTGCAAGAACTCCTTTCACCCATCAAGGATACTAATCTCTGCCCCAAAGCAACCCCCAACATTACTGATTTATTTTCAGTATCATTAGAGGAAGTGGAAGAAAAGACGAAAACAAACAAGGGAGAAACGGGTTGGCTCAACCTCCAGGTTTTAATAAAAGCTACACTGCTTAAGGTTTAGAACTTCACCCAAAATGCCTTGAAACTTGCCCACATTACTCTGCTTCTTTTAAGTCACTCTTTTCTTAGCCACCTGCTTTATCAAGTCATTTCTCCACGGTTCTACACCCAGAGACTTCCAACAATGCAAAAGCAAACACTTGGCTACAGATACTGCCCCAAAGGACTATGGTTGCTTTCCAGATGACATTCCCCATATTTTTTGGGATACTGCCAAGACAGACACATTCTGAGTGTTGGAAGTATTAAGGATCAAATGTGTTCTAAGCAATCCTTGCTTCCAAAAGGGAACATCATGGTCCAAAGCCTTAATGGCTGAACAATCAGCCCCATCCCCGGCTCTGCACTTTGCATACGATTATAATTTCTAACTCCCAATGCATAAAAACGGGCTGGGCTCCAGCAGACCCTTAGCACTATTTTACTTGTTATTTGCACAATAAATACTTGTTATTTGATGAAGAAAAACAACGTACACAGGCCAAGGTGCCTATGCAAGCAAAACACAGATTTCAGAGGATAAGCTTGTTATAACACGAACAAAATAAGAACCCTACCGATTACAATAATTATAAGCCTAGGCTTTTGCAGACTATAGCCCACATAATAAATGCAGGAAGTATTAGCCTCATGCGCGTGCATGTAAATAATGCCATCATACACCCAGCTAATATAAGGACAACTCTATGCAGCAGTTGAATGCCACTGTTAAATCTGATTAGCACTGAATGTGTTACAGTACTTGAGTTAAAATTAACAAGAAGAATTCATTCTACACAGCACTTTGCCCTTGAATTGGCTAGTCAGCCCCAAAATTGGAGTGGGGGATTCAGCATTAGAGAACTCACCTCCCACCTCTTCCCCTTCTAATAAGGGCGCTGAAGAATGAAGTGAGAATGAAGCCTGCCACACCCTTCAACGTTCCACAGCTGAAAATAGCAACATACTTGGACCTGTACCTATTCTTGTACCAAAGTTCACTGCCTGAGACCCCACCATCACTGTATCCAACTGTGCCCTGAGGAAAGATGAAAAGGGAGAGACCCAGACCACACTTTTCAGAAGCTGGAACACCCTGAGAAGGACAGCAATGGCCTCAGGCTACTGCGCTTTGTAATGCTCTATCAGTTTTGTTTGCGTCTACAATCCTAAACAGGCTTCTGTTCCATTTTGTGCTCTCTGTGCACATAAGTAGGTTATGCCTGTTCCTGAAGAACACAAGAAGCCATCTTCTACCACAGCGGTTCCTAACCTTTACACAAAGGTAAGGGAACCATTTGATTAACTGCAGGGCCAGGGGGAGAGTAATTGTCCCTGTTCACCCCTGTGCAGTGTCCTTTCTAGTGGCTGTTGCTGGTGGTGTTCTGCCCTTTTTTTTAAGATTGTGAGCACTTTTGGGACAGGGAGCCATTTAATTTTATTATTATTATTAGCCTGTGAACCGCTTTGTGAACTTTGTGTTGAAAAGCAGTATATAAATAAAAAAGGTAGAGGTTCCCCCACGACCGAATGGTCTAGCCATGACCGACTCTAGGGGGGCAGTGCTCATCTCCATTTCTAAGCCAAAGAGCCGGCGTTTGTCCGAGGACAAGTTTCCGTGGTCAGCATGACTATACACCGAGGCTCATGGAACACCGTTACCTTCCCACTGAAGTGGTCTCTATTTATCTACTTGCATTTTTTACGTGCTTTCAAACTGCTAGGTTGGCAAGAGCTGGGACAAGCGGCGGGAGCTCACTCCGTCGCGTGGTCTCGAACTGCCAACCTTCCGGTCAGCAAGCTCAGCAGCAGCAGTTTAACCTGCAGTGCCACCACATCCCTGATGTTGTTGTTGTTCAGTCGCTAAGTCATGCCTGACTCTTCGCAACCCCCTGGACCACAGCACGCCAGGCCTCCCTGTCCTCCACTAGCTTCCCGAGTTCCCCCAATTTCATGTTCATTGCTTCGGTGACACTGTCTAACCATCTCGTCCCTAATGTACATAAATATTATTGAGTCTATCTGGAGCAGAACCTGAGATCTTCGGCATGCAAAACAGGTGCGCCATCGCCAAGCCATGCACGGGTGAACACCCCAAGCTGCCTCGTACTGAGCCAGGCCACCACATGTCCATCTAGCATTGCCATGTCAGCACTGAGCAGCAGCAGCCTTGCAGGCTGGGGGGGTGGGGTGGGGGGCTTTTCTCCGTCCTCTCCAGGATTTCAGCCCTACCTGGGGCCTTCTGCATGCAAAGCAGGTGGATTTTTGGCAATAAATAAATAAATCAGCAACCCCATTTTTGGGAGAGATCAGGGGCCTTGGAAAGGAGGGTTGGGTGGTTGCTAGGCACCGGGGGGGCGTGACCTGTTGCCCGGTAACTCCCTGCGCCACCTTGGAGAGGAGGGCGGGGTGGTTGCTAGGCACCGGGGGGGCGTAACCTGTTGCCCGGTAACGGCTGAGGGGCGCGCGCGAGCAGGCCGGCGAGGCCTTCCCTCCTTCTCACCCACCGAACTCGGCCACGAGCGACGCCAACCCGCCGTAAACGAAGGGCTTCCAGCTCAGCACGGACATGGTGGTGGAGGCGGCGGAAGCCCCCGCTTCCGCGTGCCACCGTCTCCTCGCTCTTTTGCTGGCGGCCTTGCTCCGCTCCCTCAGCTGAAGACCGGTCGTGGAGCGTGGACGGGGGCCGACAAAGGCCAAAAAGGCTGCGCTTCAGGAAGGACGACAGCTATGCGCAAGGCCGCTTCGAAGCTTGCGATTGGACGAGGCGCTGGGCGTCGTTCGGAGGGGCGGGGGAATGAGCCAATGAGAGAGCGCGCAGCCTGGAAGCGTCCCGCCCAGCGCGCAAGGGCCACGCCTCAGGCGAGTCTCTGCTGCGGGAAGGACGAGGGGCGTGGCCATGGCGCAAAGTGGGCGGAGCCGGGACAGATGTGCTAATACGGGAAGAGTCCCAAAGCGGGTGCAATGGCACGTGCCAAGGGCATCGTGCAAACCATGGAAAGGGAGGGGGGCTGTTGCCAAGAAAGGGCTGATGCTAAATATGGTTGGCATCCCTTTCCCCTCTTTAAACCATCTGCAGAACAGGCTAAAATAAATCAGGCTAAGAGGCTTTCTCTATGGC
The DNA here is from genome assembly GCA_029204185.1 of Lerista edwardsae. NCBI lineage: Eukaryota > Metazoa > Chordata > Lepidosauria > Squamata > Scincidae > Lerista > Lerista edwardsae. The sequence goes on along the minus strand of JAJKFI010000023.1, from coordinate 6,449,710 downwards.
TGGATCTCCCACTGTAGGACTAAACACCCCCAATACCTTTGTTTGCTAAATATCTGCCAATTGTGCACTGCAGCAGTTTACAATATACACACAGAGAAATGGCAAGCCTGCATGAAACCTGTCACCACGTCATCTTGTCAAGCTCAGCTGCAGGAGAACTTGGGAGCAGGGCACAGTCACATTAGCCCTGGCACTGCGCCTGCAGCAGAAGCATTGATGTCAAAAGTGGCGCAGATGTTACCTTTAAAACCTTTTCCAAGGTTCACCTTGAAAACCTTTTCCTAACCCAAAGAAAAGGTATCCAGTTCTGCAGGAGGAACGCTGAGAACTTTAGCTAAGGGCTTAGAGATGGGAGAAACATTTTCTTTGGAGGATTTCAGTATTTTCCAACAGTAGAAGGCAGAAAGTGGTGTTACGTGCTTTTATTCAAAATTTACAATTATAATTGCTTTAAAAATGTACTACGTCGGCAATAACGGTAGTTTTGTGTCAGCAGCTGAAGCCATAGTCATTACCCATGTACCCTTGCCCATTAAACAGTTCAAGGTGGGTGAAAATGGTTATAATGAAATAACACACAACACAGCTTGCTGCATGTCTCATTTTTGAAAAAAATAATTCCAAAATCTGCAAAAAAAGAAAGGCTGTTTATTCTTTCACAAATTGTGATGTTGAACCATCACAACAATTCAATGTGGATTTTTTTTTTTAAATGAACAAGACAAAACATTCTGTCCAAGATGCAGGATGATAAAACCAATTTATCCATTACGATTATTCTCCTCTGCTTGCAGTCAAAGAAAGCAGACACCTCTGTTCCTTGTGCCTCTTTCTTCCAAACAGAGAGAGAGAGCTCGGCAAAGAAATCCAATGCACCCCCCCAATCCCACTAAGGTGGCATTTCAGGAAGGCCAAACAACAACAGTGTCTCTTCCCCTCTGTGTGGCTAGAACAGGGTCAGTGGTGACCTGAGGACTCTTTTTCCCTGGAAGGTTTGTCACGGCTTTCCCTTTGGTCCCGGGGCTGCCTGCTGTCTCCTGCTCTGCGCCTCTCTTTGGAGACTTCCACCTTCCTGCGCTTCTCCTCGCTGTGGGACGTTCTCTGTTCTGGCCAGTCCCTTTCTGTGCCTCTGTCTCGCGAGCGCTCGTGCTTGGGCTCATATTCCTGCAGCTCTCGGCTTCCGTGTTTGTGCCGGGATGTGTTCCAGGTCTGCTGGCTTGTGTTTGCGTACCGGTCATAGCCCGGGTCTTCTTCCTCCACTTTGATCTTAGTCTTAATAGGTGGTCCCCCTGCAGCCTGTTCCTTTTTCACGCGCTTCCGATGCTCTCGCTTTTCCTTTTTCTTGCTTTTCTCTGCAGGGAAAGGGCAATGCGGAGATGTCAAAAGATGCTCCCTCTGTTTTTCAGTGCTCACTTATTTGTTCCTAGCTCTCCTTCCCCCCCCAGGAAATGCTCCTTGCAAGTTCCTTGGCTCCCTGAACCCCTCCAAGGCCCCCAACCTACACAGACCCCACTTTTCTCCAATTCAATTCACTTTATAATTCGAGATCTGCCCTTCACAATGAGTCGAGTTGTACATCCTTACAAACACATTATTTCCTTCCTCCAGTGAAAGGTATATGCGATTTGCTGTAATGAAGGAAGTGAGGACTGTATGCAGAAGATATTTAGTTGTGATCCACCATCATTGAAACCATCGAGACAAATTATTGATGATTCACAAAAGTCCCATAAGTTTCAAGGACTTTCTTTGGCCACAACCTGAAATCTTTTCTGCCCTCTAGTGCTTCTTCAAAGCAGTTAACCAGGAACTAGATAAGAAGCATTAGACAAGCATCCCAGCACTCCTATTCTGTGGTCTGGTCCAGCCAAGTAAAAAGCCGGCAAGCAAAAAAAAAAAAAAAAGGCAGACAAATAATTGGATAACAGTTCCTAGCATGCATTGCCAGTCTTGCCCATTACTCCCAAACCTGGTGACCTTCAATGCACAAAGAATTTTCTCTCTCTTCCTCTTGCACGCACACAAACACACAGAGAACAGCTACCTTTTTTGTGTTTCTTCACTTCCACTTCATTGTCCTCCGAGGACTCAGATGAACTGGGGGGAGGCGTTTTAATGCCGCACCCTTTTTCCCGGAGGGCTTTGGTCACATCATCAACATCCTCAGAGTCTTTGGGAGGGCGATAATTTGCCACGTGGTCCACACGAATCGTCCTCCCTTTGATCTGCGAACATGAAATCATTCCAGTTACAAGAGAAAACCTATTTCATCAACCATGCTGATGGCTGGTATGTTTCCAGGTGCCATTTAACATGCTAGTCCTGACCTTTCAAGTCTTCAAGGACTTGGGGACAGAATAGCTAAAGGAACATCCTTCCCTCCATAATATGAAACCGCCCCTTGGAGATTCAACTAAGAAGATCTTCTTATATAACCCACAAAAGGACCTTCTCTGCATTGACACCAGACCTTTGAAACTCCTTGGTCCAGGACATGAGGCCATTTCTACCTTTGCTCCTTTTTGCCTCATTATTTGTCTCATTTTTGAATAAATGTGCCTCGCTCCCTACAGTAGATGCAAGAGCCCCAGAATGCAAGCTTGCTTCCAAATCATAGACCTCTGTGCAGGATGTTAAAATGCACACAGGGGAAACAAAAACATATTGAATGGATTTATGCAACTACAAATAACAGTCTATTAGCACAAGCCTATGCACGTCAACTCAGAAGTCTCACTGTGTTCAATAAGGCTTGCTCCCTAGAATGTGTGTGTATGATTGCAACCTATGTTGTTTTGTCCATGGGAAAGCAGTGGCAGAGCGCCTGCTTTGCATGCGTGTGCGTCCACGTCCCAGGTTCAATTCCTGACACTGCTATGTAGGGCTAGAGAAAGACGCCCTTTCTCTTTTGAGTAGAAAGTGTTCTACTCAAGAACTGCCTCCAGTCGGTGTAAGCAATTCTGAGCTAGACAGACCCACGGTTTGACTCGGCAGAAAGCACCTTTCGATATCCTCATGTTTCAAAATAGGAGACAGGGTACAGAACTGCTGCTCCTTTTCGACATTTCTGCACACTCTCCATAGCGGTCCCCTAACGTGATTGACAAATCACAGCACTCAAGAATGAGAGTTCATCGCAGCCCAACCCCGGAAGCCAGGCAGGGCAAAAAGGATTCCCAGGCAGCATCCTCCTTTTCTCCCACTGCCAAACCAACCTTTATCCCATTAAAATTGTCAACGGCGAGAACGGTGCTGCGTTGATCCTCGTAGCAAATGAAACAGAAGCCTTTGGATTTCCCTGTCTTCTTATCACGTACAAGGTTGATGTTCACGATTTCCCCATACCTAGAAAGAACAAAAGCACAGGTGACAAGGGCTAAGCTTTCTCACTAAGAATAATGAAGAACATAACTCAGGGCGCAATCCTAACCACCTTTCCAGCACTGGGGTAAGGGCAATGCAGCACCAAGGAAAGAGAACCATCATTCCCTTACCTTGAGGAGGCCTCAGCGACGACTGTTCCATTGCAGGATGCAGCACGTGCTCCAGTGGCACTGCTATGCCTGTGCTAGAAAGTTGGTTAGGATTTTGGGGATAGGGAGAGTCAAGCACCCAGATAAATAAATGTTGTCCATTTGTGCCTGTGATTCTCAGTCCACAGATCCTGAAAAATTAAGATCCACTTACTGTGAAAACACACAAACAATGTCACCTTCGGTCAGCTCGTATGGTAGACCTCCTAGAAGAAACCAGAGGGGCTAATAAGCATATTGTTGGCAAGGAGGCTGTGCCACAACTACCCTCCTCCTGAGATAAGCATCCAAGGCTGCTACTGTGCTCAGTACATACCCACAAACACCCAGGCGCTGTCACTGTATTCGGCATGCCAGGATACCTTCTCTTGCACACCAAGCTGTGCCTCACGTTCATTCAGCTCATTGATCAGCTTCACTTTGGTTAGCGGACTAGAGGCAAAGATAGAAAGAGGAACTGAAAGTGGCAGCATCGGGCAGCTCACACACTGAGTTCCTTTAGCACTGCCAAGACCTTCATTTGCAGAGCGGGATTCACCACATTCCCCCCCCCTTCCCGCAAAAGGCTCTGTGTGACAGGCACAGTTTTTCTCCCCATTTTTTACGCTCACAACAACCCTGCAAGGTAGAATAGGGTGACAGGTGGTGACTGGCCAAGGGTGATGCTGGACCCATTACCCAACATCAGCTCAGTTTCCAAAGACATCAAACCTCCTTTTCTGGAAGCCCAAACCCCAGAGGCGTGAGTGCATGCAATTGCTTCATATATATGTAGGTTTGTACTACTCAGGGTGAGCTTTGGCAGGCTTTTTCTACTTGAAACCCACCTTCTTCTCCACCCTGCGCCTTTAGCACAGCCTCTTAGTCCCCTATACTCTTACTGCAACAAAGCTTAACTACTTGCAGCTCAAATAATCACACGTCCTAAAGTCTGCAGCTTCCAAGATGGCTGCTCCTAGGTCTCCATGACCCACCTGACATCAGGTCGCGACCCACAGTTTGAATAACACTGATTTAGATTGTAAGTTGCTCGGGGCAGAGACCTGGTCTTCTTGTTCTTGGGAGAGCGCTACAGACTTATAGATGCAAGTGACAAGCTAAGGGCTGAATCCTGATTCGGACTGATCATCTTCCACTGCGCCCCTTCCCGAACTACCCGCGCCCCACCGTCCTTCCTCCACGAACCCCAATTCACAACTTACTTCATGTTGGTACCTTCAACAGCAACTCTGCGCATGCGCTCCGTCTCCCAGAAGCCCGTGCGCGCCCAGGCGGCCGCCCCTCTACGTGCGTGGGCCGAAGGCCAATCGCTATTCCTCCTTCTCCAACGTCCCGCCCCTAGAAATGACCAACCCATGGCCCTGCCTTAAGAAGTAATGCTGCCGAGTTGAAGCCAGGGGGCGGGCTTAGCGGCCATGTTTTCGTACTCAAAACAATGCTGATTGCAAGCATTTCAGATTGCTTTGCGCGTACTGTTTAGGACTGAATAGTTTACTCCTGAAGTAAAAACTTACCAAAATAAAAACGTGTGATCGTGTAGAAACATTATTATACACACAAGAAATTACACAGCTTCAAAAATAATGTACTCACTGAACTGTAGTTTTATTGAACCGATGAAATGAGAATACATGAATCTTTCCGCGGAAATTGTCCCATTTTTCGTACAGCGATTCGTACAGCGTACCCCCGTATGCAGAACACGCAGGCATGATTAAAAGGTTTTACACACGTGCAGGGAGATTTTTATTCGTGAATTCGCGGCAAGCCTCCTCCTTCGCGGCAATGATCTGAGTCAGCCATCTTATTATACTCATGGCTTCAAGAAAATGGCGTCATGCCTTATCCAATGTATAATACCTCTATGGGCATGACAGACCTCCCAAGCTGGGAAGCCGTGATTGGCTGAGTCGTAGGCTCTCAGACTGGCGTCGCTCTAGCCATTCTGAGTCTATGGTAAAGAGCCTCTTTTTTCCATGCTTTTTCCCTTGAAATGGGAAGTGAAAGCGGAAGCAGCTTCCATTTTAGACCGGAAGTGTCGGTCAGCTGGCTTGTGATGCTGTGTCATGCCTGGAATATTTTTCTTTCTCTTT
>JAJKFI010000023.1:6417779-6443684 GCA_029204185.1 Lerista edwardsae | reverse complement strand
AACTGACCCAACAGTTGCAACAGTATTCCACAGCACCCCCAGCACACATTAAGGAGGCCTGGCATCATGTTAAAGTGACCCAACAGTTCCAAAACCCCAGAGAAGCTCATTTTTCAGTGGCAAGGCAAGGCAAGGCTCCGCTCGCTGCCTGCCTGCCTGCCTGGCTCTGAGAACATGCAGGCAACTCAAACGTGCAGGAAATTCAAACGTTGCAGGGGGCGGAGTCAACGAGTGGGCGGGTGAGTGGGCAGGGCCAACCGTAATCCTAGAAACCGGTACTCACGTACCCCCGCGTACCCCCTGCATGACATCACTGGGTGTAGGATTATATTCAAGTTAAAATCTCAGCAAATTAGGGAAGTCCTGGGGGAAAAAACTCTTTAATGTCTTTAAGTATATAAAGATTTCTGCTCCCTCAAACCTTTTTCCCGATACTCTACACGTAGAACTGTCTTTGGAAAACCTGCAGAAAATCTAAATATTTGCTTTAAATCCTTTTCATTCTTAGAACAGCTCAGTTTGCATCGTCTTTTTGCTACCAGCCTATGGGAATATTCATTTGTTTTACTGTATTTAGTTTCCAAACTTCCACTAAGAGCGCAGTCCTAACCTGGAGTTAGGCCAGCACAAGGGACACCGTAACACATGTTTGGACCACTCTCGGAATCAGAGAGACCAGCACACAGACATGTGCCATCCTTCCTGACTCCAAGAGTGGTCCAAACGCCACTCCCTTGTAACTGACATTCTGAGGTAAATTTCTGAGGTAAATATGAGGTAAATAAAGCAAAGTATGGCCAGCACAAGGGACACCATAAAGTATGTTTGGACCACTCTCGGAGTCAGAGAGGTCAGCACACAGACGTGCACCATCCTCCCTGACTCAGAGAGTGGTCCAAACATGCTTTACGGTAGCCCTGTGCCAGCCAAACTTTGCTGGCCTAACTGTGCCAACCTAATTCCAGGTTAGGATTGCACCCTAAGAGGATCATTGTTTTCCCCCTGCCCCATTTTCCCCTTACATCATGCCTATGAGGTAGGCTAACCAACCCAATGTCATCCAGAGAGCGTCATGGCTAAATAGAGAAATAAGGATACACATGCATCTCAAAGTTTAAAAGGGTTTAAAAAGCCTTGTTGGCACCTACCAAGAACTATTCTGTAGACCCAAATCCTCTGCCCTGTGGCAGAATTATCCTCTCACATCAAGGTGGGAGACCATTGCCAGAAGCCATTCCATTTCCAGAAAATTCCTCCCCCGCTGACATGCAGCGTTCTTGTCGTATTCCTTCCTGCTTGTACAGGCTAGGAAACAACAATGTGTGCGCAAGGGCAGCCAGCCCCTCAAGAGCCTGCTATATGCCATTCCTTTACAGCAGGCAGTGACATCAGTGCCTGATGACCTGTGGCCATTGCTAAGCTTTCCCCCTTCCTGGAGAAGCAAATCATCCTGTTGAGCTCATCTTGCCTCTGGCCTGCTGCAGTGACTGTGCAAAACTCCTTTGATGCCAAGGTTTGAAAGGGGAGGAAGGGCTGGCTCTCTCTGCCAGCACAAGACCTGGGCTTGCGGAAGATCCCTGGCTTCCTGACACTACCAACTAGGGCTGGAAAAAGACTCCTTCCAAGAACTTCGCTGCAAATCAGCGTCGGCAATGCTAGCACTTCCAATTTCCTCCTGGAAGGGTGCTTGCAAAATGTTTTTTTTAATATACTGGAAAAAAAAAAAAACTTTTTCACAACCCACCAACAATCAGCTTATGACCCACTGGTGGGTCCCAACTCACAGTTTGGGAAACACTGGCTTAAATATTTCTGGAAGATTGTGTCTTGCTTTGAAATGGCAGCCGACCCAAAGAGATGAAGCAACACCTACAGCCGTTGTGAGCCATACAAATTTTTATTAATTTAACATTTCACTTCGACTGAGGCAGTTTATCGAGGCACAAAACCACCTGCTCTGCACCCCCAAGCCCTTCCCGCTTCCTTCAACTGTCAAAGACCTCCACAGTTCAACAAGGGCAGGCAGTTTTGCCGCTTCCTTCAGGCACGAGCTCAACTTTGTGCCCTTTTCCCTGCAGCCTCTCTGTGTCCCGGTAAAGCAGAGACTTCTGGGCCTTCAGCCGGCAAGCCAGGCACATGAAAATAGACTCCACGTTCTGGCTCTCTTTGGGGTCCTTGGCCGACGTTTCAAACAAAAGCATATTGTGAGCGTCGGCGAACTTCAGGGCCACTCCGGAGGGCACCTGGATCTGGTCCCGCAAATCGCACTTGTTCCCAACCAGGACCTTGGGGACGAGAGCCGGGACCGCGTGGCCATTGCACTCCTCGATCCAGGTCTTGAGGTTGAGGAAGGAGGCCATCTTGGTGACGTCGTAGACGAAGACCACGGCGTGGACGTTGCGGTAGTAGTGCTCCACCATGCTCTTCCGGAACCTCTCCTGGCCGGCGGTGTCCCAGACCTGCACCTACAAAGCACAATCGAGACCCAGATGAGCCAAGAAACCAGTGAGAGAAAGAGAGAGAGAGAGCAGGGCCTGCCTCCCCAATCACACTTCCTGCTTACCAATACCGTTCTTCTTTTTTTGGAATACACAGGATCTCTGGGAGTCAAACACATGAAACTCATAAGAAGATCCCTGCTGGAGCAGGCCAAAGGCCCATCTAGTTCAGCTTCCCACTGGTGCACCAGATGCCTCAGGGAGCACACACAAGACAAGACACCTATCTCCTGTGGCCATCCCTTTGCATCTGGCATTCTGCAACCAGCTCTCTCTAAAACTCGGGAGGCTATATATAGTCATCATGCCTTGTCCACCTGCAGTCCAATACCCTTAGGCAACAGCCTCAACTGGCCTAGTTAATAGGCCAGCTCAGCCCTGCTTTCCCAAACACTGCCACTGATGTTTGGCATGCCAAGGATGCATTCTACCACTGAGCCACGGCCCATCTGAATTAAGCTGATGGGCAGCAATATGTAGACACGCTTGGCAGCTCCTGGCAACTGTGCATCTAAAAGTGATTACACTACTGACTGGGGGGGAGGGAGCAGCAGAACTCTGCCCCGCTCCCTTATCCCTAACTTGTACACACAACAGAATGAGGTGGGAGACTCCCAAACGCAGTGAACTAAACCACTTCAAACTGCAGGTTGGCCATTGCATTTTAGTACGTCTCCATTTTCAGATAATCCCCGCAAATAGAAATCTAATACAACAGAGCGCAATCCCTGCAAGTAGAAATCTAATACAACAGAGCGCAAGATGGGCTAGGACCACTTCCTTGGTAGACTAGCTGCAGGGAGTTATTTTATTTTAAAACAAGCAACATGGCACCTGCTGATTTCAGCTCGTGGTGGTTCAGTCCTGCCTACTCAGTCACCGAGTTCTTCTGCAAGGGTAGCCTGGATAAGAAGAGGAGGGGGTGTCTCTAAATCCCTTCTGTTAAGTCAACACAGACTGGCGCTCCTTTCACCTTATCCCGCCCTGCAGCCAGCAAACTCTTGCACATGTAGGTCTTCTGGACTTTGATCAAGAAGCCTGGCAGGGCCACACACAGTCATCCTTTGTCCTCCAAAGGTATTTGAAAAGAGGCTGAGTCTACACTGGCAGGGAAGCCCAGGAGAAGGATGGCCTGCACTTTTTCCAGCCACAATCAATCAATCAATCAATAGGTACTTATATACCGCTTTTCAACACGAAGTTCACAAAGCGGTTTACAGGCAAATAGTAATAACAATAAAATTAAATGGCTCCCTGTCCCAAAGGGCTCACAATCTAAAGAAAAAGGCAGACCACCAGCAACAGCCACTAGAACGACTGTGCAGGGGTGAAGAGGAACAATTTCCCCCTGCTAAATATAAGAGAAACACCACTAGAAAAAGTGCCTCTTGCCCAGTTAGCAGGGGTAGTGAAGGATATCACTTTTGAATGCCCCCCTTGCCCCCCCCACACTCTTTTTCTCTCATAGGCATCCACCCACCTACCTTCTTCTGCAAAGTGAACACTTATTGGGGAGCAGTGGTGTTGCTAAGGGGGTGCAAAGGCTAATGCACTTGTGTATGTGTGTGTGTGCGTGCGTGTGTGACACCACTACTAGCCAAAATTGTGAAAATCTTGCTGGTAAGAACAGAGGTGGATCTACAGGGAGAGCAAAGCTCTAAGTGTTGCAAGAAGCCTTACCCTGTCATGTAAATCCCTCCTCTCCCTTGCTGCTGTAGCCAAGATGTTGCTTTTCCCTGTGAGGATTGGCTAAAACGGTGCAGGAGAGGAGTGATTTCCACTGCAAGGTGAGGCTTCTTGCAAAACTTAGCGCTCTGCCCTCCCTTAGATCTGCCTCTGGGTAAGAAACATCTGATTCATCACCACCCCATCCCCAGGGACACAGGCTCAGAAAGCAAACCGTCTCAGGATTTCAGAAACATTTCGTTCCAGAAGGGATTATTTTAAGATGTAGGATGCCGTTATGTTGCTAGGAGAATATGCAAGCTCGTGTGATACAGAGGGCAAATGCATATTTAAAAACTCACAAGGGCTGATATGCTGGGAGTGGGGGGGAATTGGAGGAATGGTGACCAGGGAAAGTTGCCTTGCATTTGTCTAGTCTAAATTTCCCTCTTTCAAGGCAGCTTTGCATCATTTTAAACACAGGTATTCACACACTGGATTTCAGCTAGTGAATTCAAATATCTGAAGGGCTGTCATAAGGAAGAAGGGACAAATTTGATCTCCCCTGCCTCTGACAGTAGAACTAAGTTTAATGGGGACAAACTGCAAGAGAGGAGATTCCGGCTGGACATCAGGAAGAATTTATTGACGACGAGGGCGGTTCGACAGTGGAACAGATTGCCACTGGAGAGAGGTGGTGGATTCTCCCTCAGAGGAGACCTTCAAGCAGAGGCTTGACAGGCCCCTGCTGGAGTTGCTCTAGGAGGATTTCCTACTACAGGCAGGAGGTTGGACTAGATGACCTTGTAGGTTCCTTCCAACTCAATGATTCTAATTGGGACCTGCTACGTGAGGTCACCCTTGGTAGTGGAATCGCCCAAGAAGGATGAGGCTCTGGCACAGCAATGGAGTGCTTGCATCACATGCAGAAGGTGCCGGGTTCAATTCCTGGCATCTCCAGGTAAGGCTGAGAATGAAGCACCCCCAGTCGCTACTGCCAGTCGTTAGCTGGTACAATAACAGTCAGACTCTCGTCTTCCTAGCAGGCTGCCGGCATCAAAGCTCTTCACCGGCCTCATGCACTCATGCTTTCCAGGTGCCTGCCAGGCACGAAACGGTTCTGCCACCTCCATAGGCAACAACTGATTTGATCCAGGGCCCGAGCTGGTACGTGACCAACCTTCCCCACCTTGATGGGGCGGGCGGGGGGGCGGCCTCCCTCTGCCTAGGCCCGGAGGACCTCTGAGCGCCAACGCGCCCGGATCGGGGCGGCCGCGCGCACTGTGGTACCCAGCGCAGCATCCTCTGGGAAGAGGACCTCCCCGAGGGGTCGGGAGGGGAGGCTTCCCGCGAGGCCCCGGGGCCTGGCTCGCTCTGCGCCCCTCCCCAGCGCCCGCCCAGCCGCCGCCGCCGCCCCACCTTGATGTGCTCGCCCTCGATCTCCACCGCCTTCTCCCTGAAGTCCACGCCGATGGTGGCCTCGGTGCTGGCCGGGAAGGCTCCGCCGCAGAAGCGCACCGTCAGGCAGGTCTTGCCCACGTTGGAGTCGCCGATGACGATGATCTTGAAGATGCGCGTCTGCACCGACTGCTCCAGCGAGCTCTCCAGCTCCATTCCGGCGGCGGCGCGGCGGCGGCGGGGCGCGCCGGAGGAGGGCAGCGGGGGCTCGCGATCCCGCCGGGCTGGGCGCGCTCAGGCTCGCCTCGACGCCGGGGCCGGCATGACGGACGCGGTGCGCGTTCGGCGGCGCCGCCGGCCACCTCGACGGCCGAGCCGGAGCGCCTGCCTGCCTCCGCTTTGCCGGGCGGGCGCCGCCCCTCCAGCCGCCCTGCCATTGGCTGCCGGCCGCCTGCCGGCTCGCAGCGCCCGGCCCCTGCGAGGCGGAGCTTCAGCGCCTCTGCAGCCGGCTAGAAGCGAGGAGCAGCGTGGATGGATCGGGCGCCCCGCGAAGCGCGCTCAGCCCCGGCTCTGCGAGGGCAGATCGTGGCCCTGCAGGGGGGCGAGCCGGGACTCCGCTTCTTCCCGAAGGCGCGGCCAAGTCCCAGCAGGGAAGGAAACTCTCCCCTCCAGGCTGGCCATCGCCCCAGATCCTGGGTGCGCTGGCCTCGAAGGATGCTCCAGGATGTCATAAGCGCAGCTCCACTGGATCAGGCCAAAGGCCCATCTAGTCCGGCTTCCTGGATCACACAGTGGCCCACCAGGTGCCTCAGGGAGCATAGGAGACCACAAGATGCCTGCATCTTGTGCAGTGGCGTTTCTACAGGGATGGCAAAGCTCTAGGTTCTGCAAGAAGCCTTACCTTGCAGTGGAAATCACTCCTTTCCTGCACCGTTTTAGCCAATCCTCACAGGGAACAGCAACATCTTGGCGTTGCTTACTGGCTACAGCAGCAAGGGAGAGGAGGGATTTACATGACAGGGTAAGGCTCCTTGCAACACTTAGAGCTCTGCCATCCCTGTAGAAACGCCTCTGATCCTGTGGCCACTCCCTTGTACCTGGCATTCTGAGATAAACACACTGGTGGCTAGAAAAGATTCTCCACAGCATTCCTTTGACAGCAACCAGAACCAGATGCTCCACTTCAGACATGTACTCATAGGAACAAAGGAACAGCCCCACTGGATCAGGCCAAGGGCCCATCTAGTCCAGCTTCCTGTATTTCACAGTGGCCTACCTGATATCCCAGACAGCAAGACAACTAGATACGTGCATCTCGTTGCCACTCCCCTGCATCTGGCACTCGGAGGTAGCCTACCTCTAAAATAAGGAGGTTGCACTAACCATCATGGCCTGTAGCCTGCGATGGACTTTTCCTCCAGAAATCTGTCAAATCCCCTTTTAAAGGCACCCAGGCCAGATGCCATCACCACCTCCTGTGGCATGGCATTCAGCTATGTTCTTGCATTTTTCCTTTATTTCTGTTTATTTAGGTTTCACGTGTTTGCATGCGTTTTATAGTTAGTTGTTTACACTTTTCACTGGCCAAAGCAAATGTGCAAGCTGAATAAGGCTGTGCTTTTTGACATTCATCTGTTTTTGACTTTCATCCATGCTCTGGTACCCAACCAGAGGAAAGCGCAAGGTACTGCTGAAAGAGAGGTCTGCCCTCTAGTGGCTGTAATTGGAAGTGCCAAGGAGTTGGCAAAAGCAGCACAGACGTCTATCCAATAATACTGTATATTTATTGAAAAATTTCTACAAGGGCTTAATTCTTAATTCAGCGCAGTCCTATGCAAGTCTACTCAGAAACAAGTCCCACTGTGTTCAGTGCAGCTTACTCCCAGGAAAGTGTATGTAGGATTGCACACATACTTAACTGGTTTCAAGTAAAAACTTTCCATCAATTCATCAAGCAGCAACTTTTTTTTTTAAGGTTAATTATTTTATATGCATAATATTTGGCAGTCTTCATTCATCTTTCCCAGCGCCCATGCACTAGAGGCTCTGCTCCTTCTTTGCAATTTTATCAGTACACAGAGTAGAGGGATTAAGAAATTGGGCTGCACCAGGGGCAAACTGTTTCTTGCCCTCATTTGCAGAATGTTCCAGCCTAAAGGTATGACGTGATTTTAGCACTCCAGCTTTTCAAAGAACGCCAAGAGACTAAAATGCATCAAAACTTTTATTTTGCACCAATACTGTGGCAGGGAAAAATAAACTTAATTCAGCAGAGTATCAAAGTATCTTCACAGTGCATCCCGTCTTTCCCTTCGTCTCTCATTTTCCACATTCCCCCTCCAGCCAATCCTTTTAGTTTCAATTGCAGAAAGTGCCAAACACTTATCGCTGTGCATAGCTCCATTATGTTTGGAATGCTGATGTTACAGCGCCCACCTTTGGGGCTACAGTTCTGAGCGCACTCGCTTGGAAGTATTTCCCACTGAAATCAATGGGATTGACCCCTAAGTGAACATGGCTGGAATTGGGCTGTTCTCCATTCTCCAGCCTGTCTCCATTACAGGCTGTCCCCTTTTAATTATTATTATTATTATTATCATAATCATCATCAATCATGATCATTCCTCGGTTCGGCCATGGCTTGCTTTGGGATCCACTTCTGTGCTGCATTGCCAACCACATGAAACGCGGCTTCATTCCCTGTTGGGAATTATTATTTCCAGTATTGGAGAGAACCAGGTTGGCTCCTGCTTCTAGCCTTTGAAAGGGTGCTATCAATCAAGGGCACTCTCCCGAATTAAACTGAGAAGGGGAAGGGCAGACTATGCCAGCGTCCGCTGGCCAATGCATCAGTAGGAGAAGCTGCCAACGTTTCTTCTAAAAGAACCACACTGTTGGAAGACTCCTTCCCCTGGCCTTCTCTCTTCCTGTCCAGGAGGTTTATTTAGAGTGGCTTCTTTTCAATGTCCGAGGGCCCTCGTGGCTTCCACCTTCCAGCTTCTCCAGCCTAGGGAACAGAAGTCCAGTGTCGGGACCGAGTCTCCGCCCTTCAAAGGGACACACTGCGCCGCGGTAGCGGGGAAGGAAGTTCACCGCCTTCAAGGACCTTTCGGCGGGAGTCACGCCCAGCCTGGAGAGCAGCTTGTCTGCCAGGGACGGCATCGCCGGCTGCAGGAGAAGCCCATAAACCCGCAGGCACTCCAGGGCAACGTGGAGGACGGTGTCCTGCCACTGCCGCTGCGCAGGGTCCTCCCGGCGCAACTTCCAGGGCGCGTGCCTCTGAACAAAGCCGTTGGCCTGCCTGACGCAGTCCGCGATGGATTCCAACGCTTTGTAGACCTGGAAGCGTTCAAAATGGCCGCTCACCCGCCAAGGCAGGTCCGTCACCGACGCCACCAGTTCGTGGTCCTGGGCGGAGGCGTGGCCAGATCCAGTCCCGGCGGAAGCGCCCGCGTCCCTGGGGAAGCAGAGCACTGAAAACGCTGGATAGGTCCCGCCGGGGTTCAGGCTGGGGGCTGTGCAGCGGTTGAGGAGCCCCCCCCAGCGCGTCCGCCAGCTCCGAATTCACCAGCTTGACCACCTTCTCGTCGTAGTAGTCGCAGTCGCGCTCGGGGACGCCCTGCCGCAGCAGGAAGTACCGGAAGCCGTCGACGGAGAACCGCAGGAAACAGGCCCTTGGGTCCACCACGTTGCCCAGGCTCTTGGACATCTTCTGCCCTTGCACCGTCCAATGGGAATGCACCAAGATCTGCTCCGGAGGGTCCAGGCCGGCTGCCATCAGCAGGGCAGGCCAGTAGACGGCGTGGAACTTGAGGATGTCCTTCCCCACAATGTGGCAGGCTGCGGGCCACCGGCCGCCGTGTGCCGTGGGATAACCCACGACCGTTAAGTAGTTCACGAGGGCGTCCACCCAGACGTAGACGGTTTGCGTCGGATCCCCGGGAACGGGGAGGGCCCACTGCAGCCGGTTGCTGTCCCGCGACACAGAGAGGTCTGGCAAGTCGTGCTCCAGCCACTGGAGCACCTGCTGGTAGAACGGCTCCGGCGTGATGGCCAGCCTGTTCCCCTGCAGCCACTGCAGCAACGGCTCCCGGAATTCAGACAGCTTGAACATGTAGTTCTTCTCTTTGGTCCAGTGCACCTGAGGCACGAGAGAGAGAGAGAGAGAGATGCTACAGGTTAGGACTGTACCCTTAGGCTTATAAAATGATGCCTTGTCTAACAGTCTAACTCAGGGGTCAGGGAACTTTTTTACCTTTTACCCCAAAATATATTTAGATACGCCGACGATACCCCCTTGACGTTACCCCGCCTCGCTGCCCGGAATAGGCTTGGCCTCGCTGCCTCCCCCATCACCCGGCACCACCGCAGTTGCAGCCACAGCTGCCATTTTCTCTGCTGTTGCTGCCTTCTCCCTCTACCAGCAGCGGGATCGATAACCACGGCCTTCTTCACCACCTGGGAAGGGAGGGGGACGCTGCCTATTGGGGGCCAAGTACCTTGCCGCTTCTAATCTCCTATTGGAAGCAAGGGAAATCCATCAAGCGTGAGAGGAACTTCCCACTGGCCAGAAGGGAGAACGTTGGTCATGAAGGAAGGATGAGGGAAAAGGGGGCGGGGCATACTCCTATCTGTCCATTACCCCCAGGAATTTCATTTTTACCCCATTTGGGGTAATTTACCCCTGTTCCCTGACCACTGGTCTAACTCCTATGGCTCAATGTATGGGTACCTGGTGGCCACTTTCCAGGGAGACCATACATCTCTGGCCGCGGGCATCGGGGCGCTCCGTGACCTGGGCGGCCGTCAAGAAGCTCTCCTCCGCGGTGCAGTACCAGCCTTCGTAGTCAGCCTGGTAAAGCCAGCCCCGGTCCCGCAGAGCAGCCCAAAAGTGCTCAACAGCCCGTCCGTGGCGTGGCTCCGTGGTGCGGATGAAATCGGTGTAGGAGATGCCGGCCTCGGCGAACAGCGCCTGGAATTCGGCCGAGACACGGTCACAGAACTGCTTGGGGGAAGCGCCTGCTGCTGCGGCCGACGTCTGGATTTTCAGGCCGTGCTCATCGGTTCCTGGGCAGAGAAATAGGACAGCGTGACGGATGCATGGCGCTGGTATTGGTCAACTCAGTAATAATGTTCGTATGCACTTGCTATTTGCCTGTAAACCACTTTGTGAACATTGTGTTGAAAAGCGGTATATAAATACCGTTGGTTGATTTCTTTAGAGCAGCCGTTTTCAACCTTTTCATCTCACGGCACGCTGACAACTGCACAACTGTCAAGGCACCCCCGCATTTTGACAATTGACAAGGCACCCCATGCTGCTGCTGGGGGTTCACATTCCCCAATGTTCCTACTAATAAATGACCCTCCCCACGGCACATCTGCAGACAATTCATGGCACGCTGGCTGAAACTCACGGCTTTAGAGGCACCTGTTAATATCTAGGCCAGTGGTTCCCAAACATTTAGCACTGGGACCCATCTTTTTAAAAGTTCCACTTTACCAGTCACTCCAGCCTCTGTGGCTATAATAATGATGATTGGGCAGCAGTGCTCCACTGCTTGCAACACACCTGAAATTGGCTCGTGACCCACTGGTGGGTCCCGATCCAGAGTCTGGGAACCATAAGAGCATAAGAAGAGCCCCGCTGGATCAGGCCAAAGGCCCATCTCGGCCAGCTTCCTGCATCTCACAGTGGCTTGCCTCAGGGAATTACACAAGACAACTAGATGTGTGCATCTCGTTGCCACTCCCCTGCATCTAGCACTCCGAGGTAGCCTACCTCTAAAGTAAGGAGGTTGCACTCACCATCATGGCCTGTAGCCTGCCATGGACTTTTCCTCCAGAAATCTGTCCAGTCCCCTTTTAAAAGCATCTAGGCCAGATGCCATCACCACCTCCTGTGGCAAGGAGTTCCACAGATTAATAACCCGCTGGGTAAAACAAAGTATTTCCTTTTATCGGTTCTCAAACTCTCCCTGGTTTGTAGCATGTAAAATATAATTTAAAATGCGCGCGCACCTCTTTGCAAAATCCCTCCCCGCCCGGCAGCCCTTTCCTTTGCAGGGGTCCCTCTTCGCCCCCAACTGACCGGTGGCAAAGCGCCCCCCGCGCCCCAGCAGCTCCCGGTGCCTGTGCAAGGCATCCGCCAGCAGCGCAGAGTACAGGTGCCCGATGTGGGGCGGCCCGTTCACGTAGAAGATGGGCGTGGAGAGAAGCTGCGGAGGCCGGCGGTGGTGGCTGCAACGGCTGCCCTGCCCGGGCTGGGCTCCCCACCGCCAGCGTCGTAGGCAGCGCGCGGCGGCTCCAGCCTGGAACGCAGACATTCTGATGCTGATGCTGCTGCGCATGCGCGCGAAAGGCAACACGCGCCTCCCCCCGGGTCCCCCAGAGCACAGAGAGCTCGCGCCAGAGCGGCTCCGAAGCGGCGCGCGCCTGCGCAGAAAGGGGCCGGGCGGCGCGCGACGGAGAGAGGGTCGAGAGCAGGCGCGGAGCTGCAGCGGGTCGGTTGTCGGAATCCCCGCCGCCGCTGAGGCGCCATCATGTTCCGGTGCCGCGTGGCTACCAGGCTGGTGCGGGCGCTGGGCCCAAGGTCGCGGGCCCGGGCGGGCCTAGGTGAGCCGCAGTCCGGTCGTGACGGGGGACCAGCAGAGAGGACCCTCTAGGAACCGTCCTCTCGCTGGCCGGCTCAGTCTTCCCCTCTGTGAAATGGGAGCCTAACGGTGGTTTTTTTTTGTCGCTGGCTGGGCGCAGACGGGGCGGACCTCGCTTTCCAGACACTTGGGGGCAAGCCTGGCTGGACGCAGGGTGGCTCGCTCCAGAATAGACATGCCTGGGATTGCATGGATTTTTTAAAAATTTCAGTGAGGTGTTGCAAGCTGCAATTCCAAGCACGCTTACAGGGGAGTGAGCCCCGTTGAACAATATGGAATTGCATGCTTTTCAAAAATGTCAATGCAGGCGATGCAGGCTGCAATTCCAAGCATGCTTACAGGGGAGTGAGCCCCACTGAACTCCATGGGGCTTACCCCTGAGTAGGCATGCCGAGTATATAAATATTCTTATTCATAATGCACAGTTTTTTTTCAAAGCAGGTTGGTAGCAGTAGGAATGAAAAGATGGTTCTCTGTCCCAAAAATGCTGGCAGTCGTAAAACGTCAAAGTCCGCACCTTTCAATTGTTTTGCACTGGCTTCATGTGACGCTGTAGTCGTTTGAGAGCCAAGTCCTATCGGACTTTCCAGCGCTGATGTAGCCATGCCAATGGGGCGTGCAAAGCATCTTGCAGTGGGGGTGCAGTCAGGAAGGCCTCTTCAAGGTAGGGGAACACTGCGGCTACACCAGCACTGGGAAGTTGGATAGGATTAGGCCCACAGAGTGTTTGTCCTAGGGCTGGGGGGAGCTGAGTTTAAATTTCTGCACACTGTGTGGCGCATTGGGCAAGTCTCTGAGTCTAACCTTCCTTGCAGGGCTGGTGTGAGAGTAAAAACCAGACATGGGTTACCCTAAGCTAATTGGAGAAAGAGTGAGATACAAATGAAAGAAATAAAAATCAGGTCGGCCCTGCTGGGTATTTCTTATGCAAATGTGGTGTTAGCAACTGTTTACATTTGCTTTTGAGTGTTCAGAGCACTTTTCAAAGAAATGGACTAGACAGCCGGCTCTTTAAGCTGCATTGTTTCAGCGGAGTGTGTAAAGGTGCGGTATTGACGGTTCTCCCTCCCTTCTAAATTGTGTTTCCAGGCAGTGCGTTCCAGCGATGGAAAGTTCCCTTAGAAGTTCAGCTGCGCAGAGAAATGAGCTCTGGGGTTCCAGGGGGGAGAAGTGAAAATGCTGTCTTGGCCCTGCTTGTGGGCTTGTCTACCGTAGGAGCAGGGGCATATGTAAGTAGAAAAGGGTCCCCAATGGACCAGTTACCAACACGTTTTGTGCTACTTGCAGCTGCTCTGAGCTTATCCTCGTCGTGCTTCTCTGCCTTTCCCTTCTCTCCTATCCTTAAAGTCGTTTTCCTGCCTTAATAAAAGAGCACACTTGGGCCTGGCTCAAAGGTGACCTTCCTCTCTGATTTGACTAGGAGGCTCTTTGTGCACATGCAGAATTTGACTGCTACCCAGGGCGCAATCCTAACTTGGAGTTTGGCTGGCACAGTGAGGCCAGCAAAATTTGGCTGGCACAAGGTGGTAAAGCACGTTTGGACCACTCTCAAAGTCAGGGAGGATGGCGCACGTCTGTATGCTGGCCTCTCTGACTCTGAGAGTGATCCAAATATAGTTTACGGTGGCCCTTGTGCCAGCCGAACTTTCCTGGCCTGACTATGCGGGCGTAACTCCAGGTTAGGATTGCGCTCTCAGCCTGTTATCTCGAGCTGGCATGCAGACCAGCCTGTGTTTACTCAGACCTACTGAAACGGGATGGCTGAAGGATCCGCCTTATTTTTTTTTTCTAATTAAGAAATTAATTGCTCAGAGTTGCAGGTCGCAGCATCGCACCAAAGTGTCAGATGTACGGCAACAAGCTCGACACAAAGCGGTTGTCCATTCCAGAACGCAGTAGCAAAGAAAGAGTTAAAAGCGTGACATGCACACAAGGCTGTCAGGCTTCACAACCACCCATAACGCATGCGATTGGCCTGCCTATTCTGGGCACGCCTCTCCTGGAATGCTGTGAGATGCCATTGGTTGTTGGGTTAGCAGCAGGCTGCTTTGAGAAAACCCGACAGGACTCCAGTCTTGCTGGGAGGTGCCAATACAAAGTCTTTAGTTCCATAATCCTCTTCCCACTCTATTCTTAAAAAGAGAGCTCGCATAACTCCAGACAGAGGATGATCTTAAAATTGGATGCCAAAATAGCAGGGCAGAAGTTGTCCCTGGTTCTTTAAGTATTGCCAGTTTCCAGCAGGGTTTGTTTTGAGCAAATGAAGAAAGGTGCTTGGAGTAGTTCACATTGGGCAATCTGGCAACTGCGTACCAGGAAGGCAAAAAAATTTCAGGACTCTTGACATGACAGTGGAGTGGGGGGCAAACGTTGAGTTAGGGAATTGGGGGAGTGTAAGACAATTGCCCACCTAGTGTTGTGCAGAAAAATGTGATACAGTATTGTCAGCCAATCAGAATGGCAGGGGTGGGGCATGGATCCAAGACTCAATCTCTTTTTTTTTTATATACCTGTTACCAGAAAAGTAGAATGATTGCACAATTAGACATAACACACTGTCAGTGTTTATACTGCATCCCTAGACCCGCTTGATCCATTAATATTAGGTTGGGAAACCAGTATGGTCAATTGCAAAGCTGCAGGACTTTTCCATTAGGTAGTTCAACACCAGGCTCTGTTTTAGATTCTTTCTCTAAACCTCCTTGGATGAGCTGTCAGCTTGGTGCCCTCTCCCTCTCCTTCTCGCTCTTAACATGGAGAATGTGACAAAACAGTAAAAAATGTATGCATGTTCAAAATCAGTGTTGTCACTTGTTCTCCAAAAAAATTGGTGTTGTGCAGCGTTTCATGAACATTTGGCTCTTTCTTAAAGTGACAGCTTTTGATTTGAGGGTGACTGGGTGCGTATGCCTGCATGCTTATATGTGCACTCTTGGTTTCACTCTGCTTTGTGTTTCACTTTTTGCCTCTTTAAGAAAAGATTGAATTGCACACTTTTATTTATTTATCCTTGCATTTGAAACGTCTTGCTGTTCTGTGTCCTTGTCTGCTTCCCCAGCAGTATTGTGATGTTGCTGTTGTTGCTTCTTGCTGTGAAATAAGCTTTTAATTCACCTTGAACACGGAACCCGGGCATCACGTGGATGCGGGTCCTGAGTTCAGATCTGGGTCCTGAGTTCAGATCTGGGTCTGATCTTTTTTTACCCAGCGGGTAATTCATCTGTGGAACTCCTTGCCACAGGAGGTGGTGATGGCATCTGGCCTAGACGGCTTTAAAAGGGGATTCGACAGATTTCTGGAGGAAAAGTCCATCGTCGGCTACAGGCCATGATGGGTTGTGCAACCTCCTTACTTTAGAGTTAGGCTACCTCGGATGCTGCTTCTAGCTCAGTATTGTCAACCCTGACTTGCAGAGGCTCTCCAGGGTGTGGGGCAGGTCTCTGTGCAGCCCTTCCTGGAGCTGTCAGGCCTTGAACCCGAGCAGGGTGGACAAAAGCCTATTTTTAAGCTAGAAGCAAAAAAACAAGGGTAGAGCCAGGAATTAAGAGCCGTACCACTTTGGCTGCCTTTAGGTGTACAAGACACTACGAGAAGACAAGGAGCGGTACAATGAACGCATTGCATCCATGAGCCAGCGCCTCCAGCAAGAGGAAGCCCCCCCCACCAGGTAGGTGCTCAGGCCTAGCGGGAACGCCTCTTGAGGCATTCAGAGCGCTGACTCTCCTGCACAGATCTGGAGCGGAAGGGAGAGCATTAATGTTGCAGGGCTGCTCTCGGTTATAAGATTTCCTGTGATGCAGGGGAAACAGAGCTGGGGAAAGGGGAGACAGTCCTCGCTCACAGTAAGCCCAGAGCCAGCATGACTGCACCACCCTCAGCTGCTGCAGGTGTCCCTGTCTAATTAGGGTGTTTGTGCTAATCAGGCTGCGTGGAGCACGCGCTCTTTACCTGCAGTGGGCCCCCTGCCAAATGGCATCCTCCTGCCTTTGAGGAGGCAGATGCTGCCTCCCAGAGCACTGCAGGTGAGCGGGTGGTTAAAGACGAACCGGAGCCAGTCCCCGAAGTGGCCAAGTGCGAGACTCTTTTGACAAGGTGGTGCCTGTAGCAGGCTGGCGCCTCCGCCAGCAGCAAGCACTCAGATGGAGGATAATCAGTTGGCATATTTGGGGTGAGAACAGCGATTTTCAGCCGGTGTGCCACAGTATTGTGGTGCGCTGCAAAGGGTCTGCAGGTGCGCTGTGAGAGTTCGGCGCACTAGAGTTGGAAATCTCAGAAAAGCTCTTTCGGGGTCTGCAGGCAACTGTCAGTCGCAATCAATTTGCCTGTGCTTCAGGCAGACAATCTGTCTCGTTTGGAAATCCTACTTGGGTTTGCCGGTTTCTTCTTGGTCCTTTTAGGGTGCAGTCCTAACCTGGAGTTAGGCCGGAACAGGCCAGCAAAGCTTGGCCGGCACAAGGGCCACCGTAAAGCGTGTTTGGACCACTCTCGGAGTCAGGGAGGATGGTGCGCATCTGTGTGCCGGCCTCTCTGACTCCGAGAGTGGTCCAAACGTACTTTACGATATCCCTTGTGCTGGCCTAACTGTGCTGGACTAACTCCAGGTTAGGAATGTGCCCTGTGGAACTCCTTGCCACAGGATGTGGCGAGGGAGGATGGTGCACATTTGTGTGTTTGTGTCCAAACATATTTTATGGTGTCAGGGTCATCTTAGCTTCTGGTTTGCGTCCCATTGGAGGCTTGTGTGAACGCCTTAACTCTCTGCATGGTTATCTGTGTTTTACAGCCACAGAAACACAACCCCGTCCAGAATGTCCGCCCCACGCGCCTTTCCTGTTAATTGGCGGGGGCACTGCCGCATTTGCTGCTGCCCGGTCCATCCGGGCTCGTGATCCTGGCGCGAGGGTAAGCAAGAGATTTGCCAGCTTCTGCTCACCAGCAGCATCCAGCTCATCCTGATCGATGTCTTGTGACTGAGACGCTGACGCCACCCCTTTTTTTTTTTTGCCCCCCTGCCCATGAAGGTACTAATTGTGACCGAGGATGCTGAGCTCCCCTACATGCGGCCTCCGCTTTCCAAAGAACTCTGGTTTTCGGAAGTCCCAGACGTCACAGAAACCCTGAGGTTCAAACAGTGGAACGGCAAGGAGCGGAGGTTGGTCCCCTGCTTCTTCCTCCCCCTCCGCCCAAATAGGGAGTTACATCATTAAAGGTGCAATCCTAACCTGGAATTAGGTTGGCACAGTTAGGCCAGCAAAGTTTGGCTGACACAAGGGCTACTGTAAAGCATGTCTGGACCACTCTCGGAGCCAGGGAGGGTGTCGCACGTCTGTGTGCTGGCCTCTGACTCCGAGAGTGGTCCAAACACACTTTACGGTGTCCCTTGTGCCGGTCAAACTTTGCTGGCCTAACTCTGCCGACCTAACTCCACCTTAGGATTGCGCATGAAGGTAGATAGAAGAGGAGGAACCCCCGCTAAGGCAGAACTTCCCAAACATACCTCCATCGCAATGTCCTCCTTGCTACCAACGTAGCGCTCAGAACCTGGAATCATGCCGTGGTGATTCGATGGTGCCATCGCCACTTCTGGGTTGGAGACGTCGGAGCGACCTTGACAACGTCTCTAAGAGGTTCAGGGCAGATGGGAGGGCTTTCTTTTTCCAAGCACGTGAAAACCCTGTGATGGAGCTCGGCCCGCCAAGCTGTGACTTGTAGGGCTGCGTCATCATTTTGCTGCTGGGCGGCAGGCATCCCGCAACACCCCAATGAATGACTCGCAGCACCCCAGGGCATTGTGATGCACATTTTGGGAACCTCTGTCCTCCGAGAATAATGTCTGCTTACAATCTCTCTCTCTTCCCCCCCCTTTCTTCCCCTTCGGCTCTGCAGCATATACTTCCAGCCGCCTTCTTTCTACGTACCCGCTCGAGATCTGCCTTATATAGAGAACGGCGGGGTGGCCGTCCTCTCCGGAAAGAAGGTTTGTTCCTCATTGGCCGCAGCTCTGGGAGCGGCCTCAGAGGTCAAGGCCTGGGCGATAGAAGAAGCTGGGCTGGGGCAATTTGTCAGGGACCGCGAGGGTGGCTGTTGGGTAGCGATGACGGGGATGAAAAGGGAGCTGGTGGGCAAGAGAAGGAGCAAGGTTTGTACAGCTGCGGTGGGGGAAGGAATGATGCGGATCTTTTTTGTTAGACAAGGCTCCCAGAAATGACATTCAGGGCACAATCCTAATCTGGAATTAGGGTGGCACAGTTAGGCCAGCAAAGTTTGTTCGGCACAAGGGACACCGTAAAGTATGTTTGGACCATTCTCAGAGTCACACAAACATGCACCATCCTCCGAGAACGGTCCAAACGCACTTTACAGTGGCCCTTGTGCCAGCCGAACTTTGCTGGCCTGACTGTGCCATCTTAACTCCAGGTTAGGATTGTACCCTCAGAGGGTCACTGGCTCGATGGTGCTGTCCTCTTCCTGTGAAATGGAAGCGGTCTAGCTTGGGGTGCATTTTTGCCTTTTGTTTCAAGGCTGCAGAAGACTACTAACCTGAGCTTGTGTTTGCTTTGGAGGTGGTCCACATGGACGTCCGAGGCAACGTGGTGAAACTGGACGACGGCACCCAGATCTCCTACGACAAGTGCTTGATTGCCACAGGTCAGCCGGGCTTCCTCCTCCTCTCTCGCCAGTCTGATGGAGTTGTCCCGGATGCCACACGGCTCACCTCTGAACACTGTTCTCTTTCTTCCTCTCTTCTGTCCACAGGCGGCTCCCCAAGGAACCTTCCCATGATCGAGAGGGCAGGCAAGGACGTGCTACAAAGGGTCACGCTGTTCCGGAAGGTAACCTTGCAGTGACGTCTCCTTGGAAAATTCAGCCACCAGTTAGTGAGGAGAAAAGCTGATCTCGGTTGCCGTGTGTTGCTGAATTGGTTGCGTCTATGCAATCGGAGCTCAGTATCCATGGGGGAACCATTCCCAGACCCCACAGGTATTGAGATTTGCGAGGAGGCCCGCAGAGGAAGTAACTGGCAATGTCAGTAAGTGGACCACGGAAAGTGCTGCGATGGGGGACAGATGTTGGGAAATGCTGGTCTAGGATCTGTGTTCTCTCCAGTGTTTCAGGCAAGGGTTTTTGCAGGTGCCAGGAATTTACAGACTGTAAATGCTGAGTTAGGGTCCTTTTTCCTACAGTGAAGGGAGGGTGTGCCTCCTACTTGCTCCAATGGCTGGGGGCACTGCAAATCAGACTTACCTAAATCCCCCGCCCCCATGTGAGTGAGTCCTTCATGACTTCAGTTCTGCCTTGGTGTGTGTGTGTGTGCGTGTGTGTGTGTGTGTGTGCGTGCGCACCAAGGATTGAACAGGGGACTGTCTGTATGCCAAGCACATGAGGCACATTCCCATCAATGATCCACCGAGAGGGGTGGCAGTGGCTGCCAGACAGCAAAACAATACTGCTCCCTTTTGTTGCAGATCGAGGACTTCCGGAAACTGGAGAAAATTTCCCGAGAAGTCAAGTCGATCACCATTATTGGCGGTGGTTTCCTGGGCAGCGAGCTGGCCTGTGCGTTGGGCAGAAAGGGTGCGTTGGCGACAGAAGGGCGAAGGCAACAAGGAGTGGGGGGGGTGGCATAAGCGAGAGCCCCAGCTACAATAGCCTCGCAATTTTCAACAGGTGTGCCACAAAAGGTTCTCAGGTGTGCTGTGGGAGTTTGGAGCAGAGTTGTTGAAAACGGCTGAAAAACCCACCCGGGTTCTTCGGCTCTCCTTCTAGGGTAACTGTCTGTAGTAACGAATTGCCCCACTCTTCCTCCGCCTGCGGAGAGTCCGTTAGTCCCCGCATTGAAGGCAGTGTTTCTCCCACCTCCAGTTTGCCTAATCCGAGGCACAAGGCCTCAGAAGATGCTCTTGAAGGTTCACATGCGACAGAAATCCGATGCCTCCGTCGCGGAGGGATTTGTGGGTCAAAAAAAGCAACGACTTGGCGTTTTGCGTTGGTCGGTCACGCAAGCTCTCTGTTCCCTTTTGCAGCACAGTCCAGGGGCTTGGAGGTCATCCAGATGTTTCCGGAGAGCGGCAACATGGGCAGGGTCCTCCCTGAGTACCTGAGCAACTGGACCACCAACAAAGTCCAGGGAGGTAAGGCCCCTTTTCTGCCCTCCTGCTGCGGCTCAGAGGCCAGCCGCGAATAAGGGGAGGGTGTGTCCACTGGGGTGCCGGAGGCTGCTGCTCAACAGGACGGTTGACGCTTAAGACGCTGATTTCAGGATGTCTCTGCCTGCCTCTACACCTCCCGCCCTTTGCTTTGACTTTCAGAGGGCGTGAATGTGATGACCGAGGCAGTTGTGAAGTCCGTGTCCACTTCTGGGAAGCGGCTGCTGATACAGCTGAAGGATGGGAGGAAAGTGAGTGCCTGATGGTGGCAGGATCAGGCCCTGTGCCTGCTGAGGAGAAAGGGACAAGGAGGGTGTTTTTTAAAAAAAAATAGTGCTGTCTGTGTGCACACCAAGTGAGAAGACGGATCCCTGCCCCAAGGAGCTTGCGATCTAAAATTCAACAGAAAGAAGAAAGGGGAGGGGAGCGGAAACAGGAACAGATGGAAAAAATAATTTTTCCCCTTTAAAACTTAGGCTTAGTAACAGCAGAGTACAGGAACTAAGAGCTGGGCTGGGGGGAAAAGCAGCATGCAGGTTTCATTCTGTTTGCGTGGCGTGCGCAGGGCGTCTCAGTCTTGGCTTTTTTCACCGGTTGCATATATGCCTTTTTTTTTTTGGTACCCAGGTGGAGACAGATCACATTGTGGCTGCCGTTGGATTGGAGCCCAACACAGAGCTGGCCAAGTCAGCTGGCTTGGAAGTGGACTCGGACTTCGGGGGATTTAGGGTGAACGCAGAGCTGCAGGCCCGCTCCAATATCTGGGTGGTAAGTGGTGGGGGGGGGAGAGGAAGGATCTGTTGGATTGGGGGGGGGACAGTAATTATTCTCATTTGTGTATTGGCTCAGATTTGTGTCTCTTAATAATGAGGCTGGATATTTGTGTAGTGCTTTCTGAATGTGAAAAAGTCTTTTTGTAAGAACATCAAAACATAAGAAGAGCCCCACTGGATCAGGCCAAAGGTCCATCTAGTCCAGCCTCCTGTATCTCACAGTGGCCCACCAGGTGCCTCAGGGAGCTCAGTAGACAACAAGATGCCTGCATCCTGTGGCCACTCCCTTGCACCTGGCATTCTGAAGTAGCCTACTATTAATGTAAGGAGGTTGCACCACCTATCCTGGCCTATAGCCCACGATGGACTTTTCCTCCAGAAATCCATCCAGTCCCCTTTTAAAAGCATCTAGGCCAGATGCCTTCACCGCCTCCTATGGCAAGGAGTTCCATAGCTTAAATACCCGCTGGGTGAAAAAGTATTTCCTTTTATCTGTTTTAACTCTCCCAGCACTCAATTTCAGTGGATGCCCCCTGGCTCTGGTATTGTGAGAGAGGGAAAAGAACATCCCTCTGTTGACTCTATCCCTCCCTCCCTCTATCCCTCCTTGTCATGTATTGATACCATCCGTTGTATCGCCGGTCGTAGCCTCTCTCCAAGACGCGTCTCCTCCCTGTGTTTCTGCATCTCTCTTGTCTGCCTGCTGTGTGACTGGAGCCGTGGTGGGGCTTGGAAGGGCCGTAGAAGCGTATCCCTTACGTTTTGCCTTGCCTGTCCACTCGTTCCTTTTCAAGGCAGGGGACGCGGCTTGCTTCTACGACATCAAGCTGGGCAGGCGGCGCGTGGAGCACCACGATCACGCCGTCGTGAGCGGAAGGCTGGCGGGAGAGAACATGACCGGCGCAGCCAAGCCCTACTGGCACCAGTCGATGTTCTGGTGAGCGTGGAGTCTCTTGTTCTGCCAAATTGAGCTTTTCCTGGGCATTACGGAGAGCCGTACTTCCAAACCAGATTGGATCTGGAATAAATAGGGGTGTGTAGGGGATAGCTCCCTAGGCTGTACGGGTGAGATTTAGAGCGCAATCCTAACCTGGCACAAGTTAGGCTAGCAAAGTTTGGCCAGCACAAGGGACACCCTACAGTATGTTTGGGCCACTCTCGGAGTCAGAGAGGCCAGCCCACAGACGTGCGCCACCCTCCCTGACTCCGAGAGTGGTCCAAATGCGCTTCACAGTGTTCCTTGTGCCGGCTAAACTGTGCTGGCCTAACTGTGCTGGCCTAACTCCAGGTTAGGATTGCACCCTCAGTCTTTTCATTGAGATAGAAAAAGGGGCACACTATATGTTTCACTTTCGATATCAGTGGTCATTTGTGTGGATGGGGGATGAATTCTGCTTTCCATGGTCTCTGAAGAACCTTCTGCCCACTGTCGGATACTATAGTTCTGGTCAGCCATACTGCAGGCGCATATCTTACCCGTAGCGCCCCATGGCCCTCCCGCCTGCCCACGCCTCCCTTACGCTCCAAAATAGAGCGTTTCCGGGGTAAGGGAGGCGTGTCTGTGTGATGCAGGGGGGCGGGGCGGTGGGCGTGGTTTCAGCACCTGCCATGGGGCGCACTCCTGGCCCAGACCACCTCTGCCATACTGACACCAGAGCCACATTAAAATGGTGAGGTCTCAGGGGCTGTGGGATGATGGGTGGAGGCAGAGGGGCCAGCACACAAGACGTTCCCCTCCTCCCCGACTCCGAGAGTGGTCCAAACACGCTTTACGGTGTCCCTTGTGCCAGCCAAACTGTGCTGGCCTAACTCCAGGTGAGGATTGCGCTCTGAGACTATTATGGCAGCGTTTCTGTGTTCACACGTGTATTTCTTTGTATTTAGAATAGAAACTTTTTTTAAAAATGCCGAATTTCTGCACTTTCTGCACTGCATGTCTGGGTTTTAGGAGCGACCTGGGCCCCGACGTGGGATACGAAGCCATCGGTCTCGTTTCTAGCACCTTGCCCACAGTGGGAGTGTTCGCTAAAGCGACGGCAAAAGACACCCCGAAGTCAGCCACAGAGGAGTCAGGTGAGTCCTGGCCCTGGATCTGGGGCTGGCAGGCCAGGGTTCTGCTGAGTCGTGTCCATTTTGGCAGGGCTCTGCAGCCTGTCAATGTTGTAAATAGGCTTTCAGGTTCACTTTGCTATTGGAAAAGGGCTGAGAAACAACCCAACGTATTGCCACATCGAGCCGTGGCATCCGTTCCGGCGGGTCCCAGACAGACTTGTCGTTCTGCAAAGCGGGTCTCAGTGCTAAGAAGTTTGAGAACCGCGGCCCTAGAGGCTGCCACCTGATTTGCAAATGCCAAGAGGTGTGGCTATGCTGGTGATCGGGTAGCCGTGCTTCCCCCTCCCACGCCAGGTAGCTGCTTGTGTAACGCTTGGTGCCCAAAGCCTCATCTGCTTGGTCAGGAGGAGGCTTCTGACCTCTTCCCTCCAATACAGGGCTTGCGGTTTCAGTGCTGCATCCACTGAGCAAGATCACAACACGGGTCATTGATCTGGAGTGTGCAGGGAGCCCAAGTGCAGGTCTACGTCCTGCAGGACTCGATGCAAATGCTTCTTTTTTTTTCAGCCTTAGCATTTCTGTATAGATTATGAACTTGAGGGTGGGGTCTTTCCACTGAACCTTAGCGTTCTCATAGTACCTTGGAGGGCACTTAGTACCTTGGAGGGTACCGAACCCTCCTCCTTCTTCTTCCAGGAACTGGAATCCGCTCGGAAAGCGAAACGGAATCGGAAGCGCCGGAGCTGAAGGTCTCGGCCGCCTCCCCTTCCAGCCTGCAGGCTCCGCAGCAGGGCGAGGACTACGGGAAAGGAGTCATTTTCTACCTCAGGGACAAAGTGGTGGTGGGGATCGTGCTGTGGAACATCTTCAACCGGATGCCGATTGCCCGGAAGGTCAGCCTGTGTGTCCCTGGGGCTGGGCCAGGAAAAGAAGCCTGCCTGGGGAAGGGGTGGGGTAAAGGTCTGTGGGCTGGGTCTGGAGAGCCCCACGGCTGCCGTCGCTTAGAGGAGTCCCCTGGCGTTGTTTCATATGTACACACACATATATATGAGACATACGTGTCGCCTCCTTTATTGAATAAGTGGGAGGGGCCGCCCATCTGAGGCTATTTTCCTTCCCCCGGGAAAAGATGATTGGCAGTTGGTTGATGTAGAAGTGTCGTTTTCATTCCCAGGTAATGCACTGGGGTCTGCGTGTGTAATTGGCTGGTTTGTGATCATGCCTAACCCGTCCTTGGCGGTAGAGGAGGTGGGGACCGGTCCCACGGTCAGGGGGTTGGGATAGTGAGCGAGGGCTACGGACCCACTGAGCGGCAGCAGCAGAAGCTTCTTTCTCCCTTCCTCTCGCAGATCATTAAAGACGGCGAAGAGCACAGCGACCTCAATGAAGTCGCCAAGCTCTTCAACATCCACGAGGACTGAGCGTTCCCCCGGGAAAAGCCTCTCAGGCTGGGCTGCGTTCGGAGACGGTGGGAGAAGGCGGTGTGCGTCGCAGGCCAAGCAAGCTCTTCCACTCTGTGTGTGTGTGTGTGTGTGTGTTCCTCCCACACCGCGTGCAAATCCTTGTGAATGTTTGGAACGGCCCAGAGCTCTCTTTGCACCACGAATAAAACCAGATTAACCTTCTAAATCAAAATCGAGGCCTGTTCCCTTGTCACCTGGCTGCGATTGATGGGGCCTTGGCAGTGCGTGGGTTGCATGTGGCTTGAGAAAAACAAAGCACGCCCCCCCCTTTTCCTGAAATCGGCTCCTTGGAAGGGCTGGTGGAGCAAGGTAGGGGCATGTGCTGGGAGCTGCAAGGGCCAGCTCAGCTAGTGCTGCGTGGGCTTTCAGCAAACCGCCCACCCACGCCTTAAATCGGTCATGTGGCTGTAGAAGGTGGCCTATTTTTACAGGGGACGGATTACGGAGCAAAACAATGCGAGTGGAACGCTTAGGCTGCAATGGTGTGCCAATGCTTACCCAGTGGTGCCTTCTTGCTCGATCTCATGGAAGGTGCCTGCAAGGGCATCTAGTCCCACCCCCTACCTGTAGCAGGAAATTCTCCTAGAAGAGCATCTCCAGCAGGTGCCTGCTGAAGACCCCCCAGTGAGGAAGAACCCACCACCTCCCTCGGCAATCTGTTCCACATCCGAACACCCTGACGGTCAAGAATTTCCCCCTGCTGTCCAAACAGAATCGCTTCTCCTGCAGTTCGCACCCATTGGATCCAATTCTAATCTCCGAGGCAGGTGGGAACAAAATTGCACGTCTTTTTGTGACTTGAAGAGTGCTGGAAAGAGGAGACGGAGGAGGAAGCAAGTCACAGTGTCTCTGATGCCCTCCTCCACACTTCCTCTCCTGCACAATTTTCCTCACAATCGGGAGCAAGAGAGTGCACAGTACTCGCGGCTTGGCCTGAGGCAGCCTCACAGCCACAAGTAAGACTGCACAATAACACTTGGAGTGTGCAGGAGTCCCTCTGCCATGCTGGGTGGATTTCAGGCAGTCGGTCGGGGGCTTGCAGCTGGAGGCAACATGCTTCGTGGAAGGAATTGAACCACTGGTGGCAATGCCGTTGTGGGCCCTGCAGGCCTCGATTTAAATCCCACTTCAGAAACTGAGATCTAGCATTTGGTCAGCCTGAACTGAAGGGGGTGGAACATGTGCTCCAGATCACTAAGGGAGCAATCCTAAACCAACTTCCCAGCACTGGGGCAAGGACAATGCAGTTCTGAAGT
>JAJKFI010000023.1:6374955-6417769 GCA_029204185.1 Lerista edwardsae | reverse complement strand
ACTTCCCAGCACTGGGGCAAGGACAATGCAGTTCTGAAGTCAGGGAACAAACCTGCCCTTAGCTTGAGGATGCCTCCGTGACGATGACTCCACTGCAGGATGCAGCACACGCCCCCTTGGCACAGCTATGCCAGTGCTAGAAAGTTGGTCGGCGTTGCAGGCTTTTAGTGCAGATCCATAAACTCCCCAAGACCTACAACAAATGCGTTTAGGCAGTTATGTGTGTTGCCACCCTTAAAGTGGGTGGGATAGTAACTTAACTAACACCTGGGTGCTGCTGTCTTCCGTAAATGGAGATTTTCCTACTGTGACAGAGCCTGATTTTTTTTTTAAATGGAAGGAAACAAGCCCTCTCCGGCGCCAAGGCTCTGTCAATCCCCAACAGAAGATCCGTGAGGAGTCAACGCTATGGAGCTGTATGTCCGATGACTTGGGGGGTGGTAG
This sequence comes from Lerista edwardsae, assembly GCA_029204185.1. Lineage (NCBI taxonomy): Eukaryota > Metazoa > Chordata > Lepidosauria > Squamata > Scincidae > Lerista > Lerista edwardsae. The sequence goes on along the minus strand of JAJKFI010000023.1, from coordinate 6,417,325 downwards.
TGAGCCAGCAACTTGAGTTGTGGAGAAGTGTGCCCTAGTATGGGCCAAGTGGTGGGAGTCTGGAAAGGAATCCCTTCCTCCTCCCTACTATAAACTCCTGTGGGGCAATGGCAGGTGGCTGCTCCAGAAGAAACAAAGGGCATCCTGGTTGCTTCCACAGCCTGCTGCCCTCTGGAGGGGTGGGAGAAGACCACAGCAGGCTGCATGTACACCCATTAGGGGACATTCCAACACAGGGCCCAGAACCTGCCCTCGGTGGCTTCCAGCGTGCACTTATCCCGTCCTTCCCTTTGATGGACATCAAAGCCTCATCACTTGTCAGAGAGAGCCTTCTGCTATTGGTGGTTTGCTGCTGGGAGGGGGGAGAGATGATTGATGCGCCCCCTGCCCTGTGGATCTTGTGATGTTCTCGCTCCCCGTGGCCACCCACTCCAGCACCAAGAGCTCTGGGTAGAAAAGCCAGAAAAAGGGTGGGGGGGGTACATCTGTGTGCTTAGCAAGCGTCTGTAATGCTGCTTCCTCCTGGGTTCCAGTACCCCAAGGGAGCAGCACCCTTAACTCCCAAGACACAGGATCTGAGCAGGGACAATTACAAGCATTGTGTTAGAGCAGAGTGGGTTTAGCTGGCGAGGAACTGAGCAAAGCCAGTTCCTTTAAGGAGGCTCCGCAGCTCAGCCAGGAAGGGAACATGCTGTCCTATACAGAAAGCAGATGTGAGGCAGGGACTGGTACTTTGGTTTCTTGGAGCTAAGTGCCCTTCTTCCCCTCCCCACACCCTAAAAAAATTGGCCAAGTATCCCTGAGTTTCCACCAAAACCCTTCCCCTTAGGCTCTTGCGGAGGACCAGGTCCCTCTTGCAAGCTGGCTTCTGCAAAAAGAAAAAAAATCAATACTGTGAATGCAGGGTAGAGGGAAACAACGCCTTCATACCACCCCCAACCCTGGCAGAGGAAGGGAAGGGTGCTTTCACTTCCTGCTGGCCTTCTGCAGGCAGTCACTGTAAGGCAAACAAAATACCCTTCCACTTTCCCAGTTTGCTTGCACCTGCTGCAATGCCTGGGTGGGTGGGAGAGATGGCAGTAATCATGAATAATGTGCTTTGCTCCTGAAACGGACTTTATGGAACGCTGCTCATGCATGCCCCTGCTTGCGCTAGGCCAGCTGGAACGTCGGCACCGCTGGCGCAGACGGCCTTTGATTTGCCAGCCAGCCAGACCGCTGCAGCACATGGTCCTCCTCCTCGGAAAGAGCCCTTCGCTCCGCAGCAAGCTCCAGCCTGACGTGGGTGCGGGCGGCAATTCAAGCCTGCCATGTGGCTCTGTGTGTGGGGCTGAGACGGGGGGGGGCAGATTTTCCTCCCCAAAAGGAGCTGCAGCGTTGTTCGAAGAGGCCGTCGGAAGTCAGCAAAAAGTGAAGAGCCCAGCTAGACCCCAACAGCTGCGATTCAGGATGGGGGAACATTTTTCTTGCCTTTTTAAACGCCTTAAAGCAGCCATACCAGAGGAGGGCACAATAACCTGGTTTTCAGAGCTGCGGGGAACTCTCCCCCGTTTCCCTCCATCACCAAAGCCATTAACTCTTTGGAGGGGTGAGAAGCGGGACGCACGGACAGGCCTCGCAGGCTACCTGTCCGCCTTCCCCGGGACTGATGGGAAAGGTGAGTGAGGACCAAAAGGCACAGAAGCCTTTTGAAGAGTTCTTTTTAGACGGCAGCTGCAGAATTGCCGTGTTCCCGGCGTCACAGCTGTTTTGGCCCCTCCTGTTCGGCAGTTTGGCCAGATGACAGGCAGGTAACACACACGCTGAGGAGCCCAAGCTGGAAAGCCCCACGGCGAGAGCTGGGGAGGGCTTGGACCGGAAGCCACACAAAGGCTGCATCATGCGCTGATGGCTGGGTCAAGCAGCCCCACCTGCCAAGCATCAGCTTGTTAACAAGAGAGGCAGACCTTACGGCCAGTGGTGTCATCTACTCTCGCGGAGACGGAACGCTGGGCGGGACTTACGTTTGATTGGCTGCCTGCCCGTTCGCTTCCGCCGCCTTCCTGCTCGCCCAGGCACCCGGTGCGCCCCCCCCCCCCGTGTCCATCAAGGAGCTGGGTGAGCAGCGGTGGGGCGTGGCGACCAAAGGCAGCCCGCGTGGCGGGGGGGAAGGCGGCGAAACTGCATGGCCCGGGCTGCCAATCAAACGTAAATCCCGCCCAGCGTTCCATCTCCGCGAGAGTACATGACGCCACTGCTTACGGCCCACAACTGGGGCCTCCCATTCCCCCACCTGGAGCCAGAGGCCTCCGCGGCCAAGTCGCACGATCGCCCTCTCCCCGCAAGACCCCAGACCCAATGACGAGGCAGGAGGCGGGGAGCCCTGATGCAGGTTTTTCTGTACATAAGTGTTTTTTGACACCACAGCCTTTTCGCTTAAGAATAAAACAAATCCGGGGGGGGGAGAGAGAGAGAGAACAGCAGCCAGAACACACATCCCAAAGGCCCACAGCCTTGGTGTAAAAGAGAGGGGGGGAGAGAGAGAGAGAGAGAAAGAGAGCTGTCTGCTTTTTCCCAAGGCAGAGGCGGTAGCGGCACCCTGCCCAGCTGGAAAGGGGCCTGGGGAGGGGACAGCCCCCCAGAGTGGGGAGGGGACAAAATAAAAAAAAACACAACACAAAAGTTAACACCCAACACCCCCAGCACAGGGGAGAGCCTGAAAAAAACAGATTGTCCAGTCCTCGTGTTAGCACCTGTACAATAAAACTGTACCATCTACACCTCCACCACCACACCACCCTCCTGCTGGTGGGTGCTGCTGCTTGCCCCCCCCCACTGCTGGGGAGCTCCTGCCTTGCCACCTGAACTGATTCAACAAAAGGGGATATCCTGTCAAAATGGAGCAAACGGGCCCACGGGGTGCGGTCAGGAGACACATGGAAGCAGGAGGAGAGCGCTCCAGGCGGCGGAGACCTTTGGCTCTTATCGATCCGTCCCTGTCTCCATCGGCCTCTCCCAAAGCGGCAAGCAGAACGCCAGGGACCAAATTAATCTGACGGGGAAAGTGGGGGGGGGAGGGGGAAGGGAGGGGCACGCGCACCCCACAGAATCCAGGCGGCCCTCAAAAACGAGGGGAGAGAGAAGCCAACGGAGCTCCCGGCCTTCCCCTCGCCCTGGCACCCCCCCCCACCCTGAGGAAACCGCAGCCTGGCCCCCCCAGCACACCCAGGCAGGAGTGGGCGGCCTGCCCCCCCCCCCAGAATCACAGTGATACAGACTTAGCAGGAACCAAAAATAAAGGAACACCACAAAATTAAATACTAATTAAATAAATATCTGGAAGAGCTGGGAGGGGCGGGGGGGGGAGAGGCGCAGTTCCACGGAGAGGCTGCCGAGGCCTGCAGCGGGTCGAGGGGGGGTGTCGAGGGAGGAGGCCGCTTCCCGCACCCTCCATGGGCGGGATGGGGGGGGCGAGCACCAGCTGCCGTTCGCCGCAGAGGGCCGGCCGGGCGGAGCCTCTGCCGCTGGCGGCCGCGAGAAGGCCGCTTCCCGTGGGTCCAAGTTATTGCCTCGCAGTGCAGTCCGGCGGTGGTGGAGGGGGGGAGGGAGCCCCCCGTCAGCTGCTCCAGGCCTCGAACACCACCTCCGAGCCCAGCAGCCGGACCAGCTCGGGCTCGTAGCGCACCAGCTCCACCGTCTCTGTGGCGCCCGTGGCCGCGGGCTGGGCCGCCTGCTCGCGGACTTCCTCCGGGGACAGGAGCTGGCTCAGGGCCACCTGGCGCTGGAACTCCGCCCGGGGCAGGGTGGTCACCTCAAAGTGCGGGAAGCGGGCCTGGAAGATGCGGGACGAGAGCTTCAGCCGCTTCAGCACGTCGGAGAAGAGGAACCAGTTGCAGGGCCTGTGGGGGGGGGTCAAGAGGAAGAGGAGTTAGGGGGAAGCCCTGTATGTCCCCTGCCCCACCCCAATCCTTAACTTTATATATCCACGTGCCTTCCTTCGCTACTGAAGCTCATTTCCCTCCAACTCCCTTTTTTAAACATCAAGTTTCTAGCCCTCAGTGACAGGTGGTAAAACATGCCAACACTGTTGTCAGTGCCTGCTGAGAACTTCGGGTATTTTGTTTGGGGAGCGGGGGAACTGGCAAAGCAGCATCGGGCAGAGGTTTGCGGCTTTAGTGTATTGTGCTGCCTTTTTTTCTTGCTATCGTCCTGGTGGCTAGTGGAAGCAGGACAGAGGATGCAAAGAGAGAGAGAGAGGGAGGGAGGGAGGGAGGCCTGGCCTGCGCCACACAGTTCTGGGACTGCCGTGACACCGCTTGGGATGACGGAGTTTGTGTGCATGGAGTCCTGGCCTCAGCATAGCCCCTGCACATGCTTTTGGAACCCTCCCTGCCCCACAATGCAGAATGGGCCACTCACACCTCTGCCGTGCTCGGTCTGCCTTGTTGGCATCTCTTTTGTCCTGCCCATCACCACAGCAGGCTGTCTGAAAGCCTCTCTCCAAGGGGCTTCCAAAAGCCCTGCTGTCTCCCATACCAGCCCAGGGACTCAGATGTCCCACCCCTTCCCATCAAGCAGCATCTCCTACTGGCCTGTCCTCCCACCCCTGCTGGAAACGGGCAGGCCTGCCCTCCAACAGCATTGCTCCTTCCCCTCCCCCTGACTTCACAGCTCCTCTCCTCAGTCTCCCGAAGAATGGAGGGTCGCTCGGCCGCGGGTCACGCCCCCCAAGCCACGTCCTCGGCCAACCGAGACACGCCAGCGACTCACCCCCGGGAGACGGACACCTGCAGGTTGTAGCAGGGGAGCAGCAGCTTGTCGGAGAACTCGAACATGAAGCGGTCTGAATCCTGCTCGTCCTCCTCGTCCTCCTGGTCGGAAGTCCCCGGGGGGTTGAGGAGGAGGTCGCAGGGGATGTCGTCCTTCCCCTCTGGAAGGCAGAAGACGGGAAAGCAGGTTCAGGAGGAGGGAGGGATGGAGGGAGGGCTCTGCTACCGCCCCCAAGAACTCCGGGCCCCGCCTTGCTCCCGCGGCCTTCTCTGCTGGATGGCCATCGCCATGGCAACCCCATCAGTGGCAGCGGAAGCAGCCCCGCACGGAGGGGCCTGGAGAAGCAGCCAGAAAGGCACCGTCTGCCCTCGGAGACCACACACCCGGGGCTGGGTGCCCGTTGCTGCCCCCCAGGAAAAACAGGGCTCGGCTGCCTGAGAAGCGCCGCTGCAGTCTTGGTTTTAAACCAAGCATGCTGCTAGTCCTTAAGACTGCGGAGACGGAGATTGGAGGTCTCCGTGTCAGAATCCAGAGCAAACTGCCAGGGAAGGCACTGACTGGTCAAGTGCATTTAGCAGACTTCCTTAACCCTCCCCCCTTTATTATTTCTAATAGTAGGTCTGCATAAGAACATAAGAGGAGCCCCGCTGGATCAGGCCTAAGGCCCATCTGGTCCAGCTTCCTGCATCTCACAGTGGCCCACCAGGTCCTTCAGGGAGCACATGAGGCAACAAGATGCCTGCATCGTATTTGTATTTGGCATCCTGAGGTAAATTTCTGAGGCAAAATTCTGACGTAAATATGAGGTAATTTAAAGAGAGTTTGTTAGCATTTTCAGGCAGGCCAACAGCTCAACCTCCAGATCACATCTCATCAGGCACATGTGATGAAGCATAATCACAGCTTAACATAAGAAGAGCCCCACTGGATCAGGCCAAAGGCCCTTCTCGTCCAGCTTCCTGGATCTCACAGTGGCCCAACAGGTGCCTCAGGGAGCACACGAGACAACAAGATGCTTGCATCCTGTGGCCACTCCCTTGCACCTGGCATTCCGAAGTAGCCTACTACTAGCATAAGGAGGTTGCACCACCCATCAAGGCCTATAGCCCACAATGGACTTTTCCTCCAGAAATCTCTCCAATCCCCTTTTAAACGCACCTAGGCCGGACGCCATCACCATCTCCTGTGGCAAGGAGTTCCCCTGTACCTGGCATTCTGAAGTAGTGCATGGACGGTTAATGGACTGTTTATTGTAATACAGTACATATTAATTGGGTCTCATTGTTTCAGACCCAAACGTTTATCCTTTGTTAGGAAGCGATTTTGTTCTCCCCCACCCACCCACCCACCCCCATTCCCTTCCTCCGGTTGAACGGAAGTCAACAGGCTCCACTGCTGGTCTTTGGAGTGGGAGAAACCAATGGTGGGCAATATTCCCGCTAAGGGTTCCATGATGGAGGAAGGGGCTGCACTTACCCAGGACACTGCTGCTGTAGAATTCCCAGGCAGTCTGGGGGTCCCCATCAGCTCGCCCCTGCAAATCCAAGAGGTAATCTGCAGGGAGACAACGGAACAGGTTAAGAGACAAATCGCTGCGTTCTCGAGGGTTGAGGAAGGAGCCCCAGGCAGTGGCTCCAAAAAAATAAGAGCCACATTGGGGTGAGAAACCCACATGCATATTATATGTGGATCCCAAAATCTTGGATCCAGATACATACCCAGATGCTGTCGATTTTAAAGAACAAATTTGCAAGTGAAGCCTGAAACTTTTTTTTTTGTTGGGTTAAAAGATGAACATTTAGACCCAAAATTGGAAACTTTATGTCTAGATACGACCAGTGCAGCGAGAATACTTTACGCGCAATACTGGGAAAATACAGGAATACCTCCGACTGAAGAATGGTGGATAAAATATTTGGACTTTGTGGGAATGGATAGATGTACGATTCTACTTAAAGAGAAGTTGGTAAATCTGTTTTGAATAATTGGAAAGCGCTCAGACTTTTGCATGAGAGAATGACTTAAGAGAATGACTTAAGAGTGCAATCCTAACCTGGAGTGAGGCTGGCACAAGGGACACTGTAAAGCGTGTTGGGACCACTCTCGGAGTCAGGGAGGATGGCGCACATCTATGTGCTGGCCTCTCTGACTCCAAGAATGGTCCAAACATACTTTATGGTGTCCCTTGTGCTGGCCTAACTCCAGGTTAGGAATGTGCCCTGTGGAACTCCTTGCCACAGGATGTGGCGAGGGAGTCAGGGAGGATGGCACACGTCTGTGGGCTGACCTCTGACTCCAAGCGCAGTCCAAATATACTTTGCTGGCCTAGCTGTGCCGGCCTACTTCCAGGTTAGGATTGCGCTCCCGCTGCCTCCAGAGACGGGGGCCGGGCACAGGGACTTGGTGCCACTGCGGCTGCCCTGCCAGCTCTGCTCCCGGTGGGGTCGGATCAGGCAGAGCAGTCCCTGGGGCAGCCCTTCCTGCGCCCACTGAATAACCAACAAAGGACCACGCACACTTGGTCAGGCAGTCCGACCACGGGCTGAAAATCTCCGTTCTGCAGGCATCCCCCACCAATTTTTCCCCTTCAAAAACCCATGCGGGATTTCCGCGGCACAACCAATCAAAACAGAGCCCCATCAAAACAGAGCCACCGTGCCTTCTGCAAGAGGAAGCTTACCGCTAAGGAAGTTCTTCATCACGTCGCTGCTGGCCAGCTTCAAGGCGGTCTGCCCGGAGTAAGTGGCCAGGGTGGGGTCAGCGCCGTAGGAGAGCAGGAGCCACATGGTCTCCAGGTTGTCGTTGGCCACGGCGTCGTGGACGGGCCTGCCAAGGGACGAGGGGAGCGGCTGAGATTCCAGACACTTTGACCTGGTCAGAGCAGGTCAAAGCTCACCCAAGCCGTCACCTCCCACCCTTTCACGGCCGAACTCTCAAGGCAACGTCAAAGAACCGGAGACCGGATAAGAAGACCCTCGTCAGGTCCACCAAAGCCCCACTCAGTCCAGCGTTTCTTTTCCCCCCACTCACTGCCTCTGGGAAACCCACAAGCAAGGCAGCCCCAGAAGTGAAGAAGGGGGGCTTTGCAGTAAGTACAGCAGGCAGCGTAACCCACTCGGTAAGCGGACCCTCTCTCTTGCCATCAGAGCCATTTGGGGGGCAGCGACTGCAACTTACGTGGCGCATTGTCGCGCCTGCGGTGCTTACTGCGTCACACACACACCCCAGCTACACCTCTGGAAAGGCCTCTCTTCCACTGCCGCCCCCCTGCAACTTGGCATTCAGAGGCCGGCTGCTCCTGACCCTGGTGGGAGCCTGTCGTTCATTTGGCCGTGTAAACCGCTTGGCACGTTCTTTGGCCGACAAGCGGCAAAACTAAGGATGAATGAGGGGCATCAAATTACGCTTGGAGGAGGTGGAGAAAGCTTTTCTCCGCAATCCCCGTATTCAAAGCAAGACAGGATCCAATGAAACGGGAGGTTCGGGGCGGACAAAAGGCAGCCCCACTTCACAAACACAGGATGTGGCAACGGCTGATGGCTTCGGAAGCGTTAAAAGGAGATCGGAGAAATTCACAGAGGACACGGCGGCGATCGAGGGCTTGCGATGAACCTCTGACTGCGGACGCAGCATTAACTCGAAAATCGCCCCATGCCGGCCAACAGAGCACACCAGAGCACGCTCCACTTCACTGCCTGTGTGGCCCTCTCGGATGTGGGAAAATGGCCACTCCTCCTCTTCCTCCAGCCTTGGTAACTGAGCAACCGTGTATTATCAATAAATAATATCACGAGCGGCAGGAATTTTAATGTGGCCAGGCAGGAGAAGGAGCTGCATTTCAGGGGCAAAGCACTGGCCCTGCTACGCACACGCTCGCCGATTCCGCTGCTGAAACCTCCGCAAGCGGGATCTGGTATTAAGTGGGGAAAACTACGCCTGCAAGGGACACACACACACACACACTACACACAGACTGAGAGAGAGAGAGAGAGAGAGAGAGAGAGAGAGAGAGAAAGAAATGTGGTCTTGCTCTTGCCGGACTGTGCTACTGCATGCTGAAATACTTCTCCCATTCAGAGGAAATACAGCACATCAAGCCTAATTCTTGCCTAACCTTTTCTCTGACAAGCTACATTTCTAGATGCAGGGATTTACAAAAACTAGTTTTCATTATTATTTTGAAGAAGCCCATTTCACTTAGCTATCGGAGTTAGGACTCCTTCGCTCATGCACCCGGCTCTCCTTAGATAAGAGCAAGGCAGACTGGTTTCAAAAGGAGGACACTTCACAGATTCACACCTACAGCAGCCTATGGGCAATCTTGCCTAGGGGACGCTTTGACAAGGTTTCCGGTACTGTGGTCCTAGCTGGATCAGAGCAAAAGAGCCAGCTAGGCAGTGCCTTGCTTTCTACAACCGTCAATCACCAAAGGCAAGAAACCCCACCTAATTCTGTTCGCCAACAACTTGAACGCAGAGGAACCCTGCAACTTGGGTGGCTAACAGCAGTTGACAGACTTAGCCCCCTCCTCGAGTATGTCTAATCCTCCTTTAAGGCCATCAAAGTCAGCGACTGTTAACACATCTTGTGGCAGTGAGTTCCACTGATTAGCAAAGGAGCATGCGCAGGAGGCGCTTCCTTTTGTCCATCCTGAATCTACCGCCAACCCACGTCACAGGGTGACCGCAAATTCTTGCCTGGTGCCATCCTGCGCACTGCAGTTGACGTTTGCCCCGTGCTCCAGCAAGGTGTGCAGGATGTCTATCCAGCCACGCGCACAGGCCTCGTGCAGGGCCGTGTAGCCAGCGTTGTCCCGGTGGTTGACGTCGTTGTTCTCCTTCTGCAAACAGTACATCACCACGTCCTGCAGAAAGGAAGGAGGCGGCTTAGGGATTTGCAAAGCCGCTTCGCTTGCATGATCTGGAGCAGTGTTATTCAAACTGTGGGCCGGGACCCACTTGGTGGGTCACAACCTGATGTCAGGTGGGTCGAAGAAAGCTGGGAGCAGCCGTCTTGGAAATGCAGACCTGACTCTTGCCCTATTCCTTTTGTGAGTGTTCATAGTTTGAATTTTCAAGGGTTTTTTTTTTTTTTTTGAGTTTTGCTTTTAGTTCAGGGCTCTTACATCATATTTTGTCCTCATCTTAACATAACATAAGAACATAAGAAGAGCCCTGCTGGATCAGGCCAAAGGCCCATCTAGTCCAGCTTCCTGTATCTCACAGCGGCCCACCAGGTGCCCCAGGGAGGCACGAGACACAAGATGCTTGCATCCTGTTGCCACTCCCTTGCACCCGGTACCAGTAGCCCACCACCTTTGTAAGGAGGTTGCACAATCCATCATTGCCTATAGCCCACGATGGACCTTTCCTCCAGAAATCCGTCCAATCCCCTCTTAAAGGCATCAAGACCAGATGCCGTCACCACCTCCTGTGGCAAAGAGTTCCACAGATTAACTACCCGCTGAGTTCCACAGATTAACTACCTTGCTTTCTATCGGGGATTTTTCCCGGCTGTGCAATTGCCGCAGTCCAAGAATGCTGGTTTGCATTGCAGGGGTGTCATTTGATTATGTTACAATGGCGGCACTTCCTGCCACAACTTCACTTCCGGGTTAAATGGCATCACTTCCAATGGGTCCCAACACGAGTGCCATTTCAAGGAGTTTGAATACCACGGATCTAGGGGGAACCTTTGCAACAACCACAACCCTGGTGTACTATTATCCCCATACTGCAGAAGGGAAAGACTGAGGCTGAGAGGGTGTGGCAGGCCTAAGGCCACCGTGAATTCGTGGGCAGGGAAAGACACCAACCGGGGAAGCCCGGATGCAGGAAGGCAACCCACCTTATAACCGAGCCGGGCGGCCCTCTGCAGCAGTGTCTCCCCAGCATTCTTGTTTACAATCAGACGCCGAGCTTCGGGGGGCACAGGTGGGGCCTTGGGGGGCTCTGCAGCCCGCTCTGTGCTGTACTGCCGCGAGTTGTCCAATAGGCAAGGCTCCCGGGGCTTCTTTGGAGAGTGGGTCTTGGATTGATTCCGTGCCTTGCCCTGAAAAATAAAACCAGGCAGAGGAAACTCAGTCGAAGATGAAAATAAGGAGATTATTCTACGCTTAACACAAACGCAATGCAGAACACTGATGACCTGAGAGGGACCCAACGGAAATCACATTCACCCGCCCTGCTCCCAAAGGAGACCTCCTGAAAATCTCAGAAGCCTCGGGCCACATGCTTTCGAAGTTACATTTGCAACCTTAAGGACTAGAAACTTGCTCGACTGTGTTTGTTTTAGAAACCATCAGAGCTGGAGGTTTTCAGGACGCTGAATCCCTCCCCCCAAGATTCCACACTGCCTTTGCTCTGTGCAACTGGAGAGGAAGGGGCAAAACTACAGGCTGCACAGGACGGACATTCAAGGCTGAACCTCCCGATGCTTTTTGCTTTCAAACTGAAGCGACCACGGGGGCTCCGAACTTGGCTGGAACGGCAATGCCAGGGAAGGACTGCTTCACCTAGCTCAATAACACCAGCTCTCCAGCAGCCCCGTGATTTTGGAGAAGGGGTCTTTTTCCAGCACTGCCTAGAAGCTTCTGCATGCAAAGCACAGCCCCACCCCATAACCCCAAAGCCCCCAGCCAGTAGCTCTGCTGCGCTGACCGCATACCTTCCCCTCTTCACAGATGCCCGACAGGTGCTTGGTTTTGCATTTGCGCTTCCCGGACGGTTTCTCCAGCACTTCCTGGATGGCGGGAGAGCCGGGGTGATCCAAGAGGAAGCCGTTGCGGAAGTCCAGGCGCCCTGGGAGAGGTGGGGAGAGCCGGCTCCTCAGGCACAGCTCTGAGCCGGTGCCAGGTGCCGAGCCCTTGTGCTTCCGGTACCTAAAGTCTGGCAGGAAGGCAGGAGAAAGTGGGAGGGTTAGTGGGCCATGCAGTCCCCAAAGCAAAGGATTCTGGGAAATGCCTGAGACCTGGTAGCCTAACTTCCAAGCTGGGCGCCATTTTGTTTGGGAGCTCAGAAGGGTGTCTGAAACTGGAGACTTGGGAAGGGCAGCTATTGGCCAAGCCCCACAACCTCCAGTGGGTCCCCTCAGCTTCCCACCCCCAACTTCCTGGTCTCACTCACTTCCTGCCGCAGCACTCCCTTGGCCCTCTGCTTGCTGATTGGCCACTTGCAGGACAAAAACAGAAAGGGCAGGAGGCCAGGCCTCACACTCAGGAGGCGCTGGATCCCCACAGCAGTGATTTTTCGCAGTTGACAACCATCATCCTCCCATCCGTTTGCAAGAACCACTATTAGCAAGAGAGGCAGGTCCCTACCCTTGAGGGGTTCGCAATCCACAGTCAAAAGAAACCACCGCTTTCGCCATTACAGTTCCACCATACCAGCATTTCTCAAACTATGTGTCGGGACCCCATGAGGTGGGTCGTCTCCTGATAGCTGGTGGGTCTTGCAGAGCTCCCAGAGAAAACCCAGGTGACGGAAACACCAGATAATTAACTGCCGTGCAAAGAGCAGAGCTCCTGCAGTTTGCAAGCTTGGGGGAAGATGGACGTCTGAGGGCGCTAGCAGCGGCGCCGGACCCACAGCGCCGGCCCGAGGCCCCGCTGCGCCCCTCAGCACCCTCACCCGGTCACTCTGGAGGGCTGAAGCAAGGGCGGCTTCTACCACTGGCCCAGCACTCCGACAGATGTGGCAGCACCTGTTGAAATTCTCCCTTCTGTAGAATGGGAAGCCTGCCTTGAAAGTGGAGGCCTCGACCCTGCTTTCCCAGTACTACGCAGAGGTCTTAGCTTAACAACTGCGACTCCCAGTGGGGGAGAGATGGGGGTGTCTCCATCCTTGGTGTGTGTGTGGGGTGTGTGTGTGAGGACGCCACCGTCAAGGAGCCCCACCAAGCAGGCCCAAGGAAGACGTATTGCTTGCTTCGACCTTTTCCGTGGGGCTGATGACTGTGCCGCGTGACCCCAAAACAGTCAGACCCGGAGCGAACAACAGATCTCGCAGGAGGACTGTGCTTTCAGTCCCACCCAGCAGGAAGCGTGCTCTGCGCCGGCTTGCGAGTTTCCCTGCCACACACATCCTGCGGCCCCCCTTCCCTCTCCTCCCCACACCCTGGATGCTTCCGGGCCTTGAAGGCTCCCCTCTGCCGCCGCGCACAGGGTTTTCTGCAGCCTTTTTCCGCTTGCGGCTGCCGAGCCTTTCTGGGAGCGGCCTGCCCCCTGGTGGCCGACGCAGCTGGAGAGAGAAAAAAAACAGAAGGCCTGGGACTCCGTTCAGCGTGAGTGCGGCTTGCGCTAAGCAATGCTGCTGCCCACTAGGAGTGCGCTCGGCAACCCGGTTGGGGAAAAAAATGGCTGTCCCTTTTCTTCCCAGCACATTTCATTTTCCTCTCGATCAGCGCAAGGGCAGCCAATTGCTCTCTGCTTTCTATGGAGTCAGGAGCTGCTTTCTATGGAGTTGAACAAGGGACACCGTAAAGCATGTTTGGACCACTCTCGGAGTCAGAGAGGCCAGCACACAGACGTGCGCCATCCCCCCTGACTCCGAGGGTGGTCCAAATGCCACTCCCTTGTATCTGGCATTCTGCAGTAAATTTCTAAGGTAAAATTCTGAGGTAAATATGAGGTAAATAAAGCAAAATCTGGCCAGCACAGTAAAGTGTGTTTGGACCACTCTCGGAGTCAGAGAAGTTAGCACACAGACGTGCGCCATCCCCCCTGACGCCGAGAGGGGTCCAAATGCGCTTTGCGGTGGCACCTTGTGCCGGCCAAGCTTGGCTGGCCTGACTGTGCCGGCCCGACTCCAGGTCGGGATTGCGCTCTCAGTTTATCTAGCGCAATACTTGTCTACGGTGGGGCTGGCAGGGGCTCTGCAGGCCTTAGAGCAGGAAACCTTCCAGATCCTGCCTGGAGATCTCAGGGACCGAGCCTGGAATGTTCCGTATGCCAGGTTTTTGGCGCCACCGTTCCTCCCCAAAAGAGACCAATGGGAACTGCTTCACACAGTCAGTCCATCTAGTCTTGACGGGGGCAGGATCTCAAGCAAGGGTCCTTCCCAGCCCCTACCTGGGATCGAACCCAGGCTGGCGTCCCTGCGAAGCAGGTGCTCCGTCACTGAGCCAAGGCCCCTCCCCAACTCTCCCAGGTCGTGCTGGGATGTCAGAGCGTCCCTCCAGCCCGCCAGCGGAGGGGGCAGAGGCAGGAAGGAGATGCGGCAGCCAGGCACTCCTGCACGTTCTCTGTGGCTTGTGTCACAGTTGAGACAGCAGCAGCGCCCAAGCCCTGGCCTAGAGAGGAGGAAGGGGCCACAGGCTGGGCCTGCCACAGAGCTCTCTTCCTCCTCGGAGCCTCCAAGCCTCCCCAACCCCCCCTTGGGCACCTCAAGGCCTTGCTGACGAACCGCTGCCTTCAGGGCTCCTCTTCCGCCATGCCCAGCCTCCCCAGGTCACCTTCCTGCACCCCCACCGCCTCTCTGCCGCTTAGGACGACGCTCCACGTGTGCAGAATGCAGCACAAAACACGGGCGCTGGTGCCAAGGCCTGCCAGAAATGCCGAGTGGGACGCTGGAAGCTCTTTTCTGCTGAGTCAGCCCCATCCCTGCTGCCTACACTGGCCGGGATCGGTTTCTGCCCTCCCTGCAGGAGGTGCTGGCTGAATGAGCCCGGAACCTTCTGCGTGCGGGTTCTACACTCTGCCGCCAAGCTACAGCTATCGCCCAGATGCCTGCGATCAACCACGTGCCCAGCGGTGCCATCCTCAAATGAAGTTCCGGAACGCTAGGCAGGACTTACCGCTTGACTGACAGGCTGTCCGTGACGTGTCGCTGCCCGCCCGCCCGCCGTGCGGGCTCCCTCCGGTTGGCGCGCCCCTCCGCTGCTTGCCCAGGCACCCGGCGCGCCCCCCAGGCAAGCGGGCACCCCCTCCGAAGCCAGGGGTGCCCGCACGCTGGGCGGGCAGGCAGCGACACGTCACGGACGGGCAGCCAGTCAGGAGGTAAGTCCCGCCTCGCGTTCCAGAACATTGTTTGAGGATGACACCACTGCACGTGCCTCTCCAGCCGCCTGCCTCAGCCTCCCTGGCTGCAGGGGTGGGATGGCCCATTTGACAGTCGGGTACCAGCTGCCTTAGGACTGAGAGCAGCCAGCCAACTTATGAGGATGCCCTTCTGGCCACACACACCTCCAGCGGCTCCAGCTCTCCCCTCTGTTTCCCCCGTTGTTACCTGCTTTCGATTTCCGCCGCTTGTGGCAACAGCTGGTGTGCTCCTCTTTGTCCCGCTCGATCAGGTACTCTCCCGTCTGGTACTTCCAGCTTTTCTGCCGCCTCCTCTTCTTCCTCTTGACGTGGCCGCTCTCCTCCTCGGCCTCCTTGCGGTCCCACAGCTGCCTGCTGGCTTCCACGGGCCACGGCAGCTCCGGGGCTTTGCCCAGGTGGAAGCCGCCCCTTTCGGACCGGGAACGGGACCGCTCTCGCTCCCTGTCCCGGCAACCCGAGTGCGAGGAAAGCCGGTGGGATTTCCGGAGCCTGCGGTGCTTCAGGGACAGCTCTTCCTCCTCCTCTTCCAGCAAGGGCAGCATCTCCTGGCCAGGCCCCTCGCAGTCCCCTAACAGACCAGCTGAAGAGCCCCCCACGCTTCCTGCAGGAAGAAGGAAAGGAAAGGAATTGTCCACGCAGAAGGAAAGGCAGCATCTCATACTTCAATCTTCTTTCTTAGGATTCATTTTATCTCACACACACACACACAGAGGCACACACAATCAACACACTGTTGTTGTTTTTTAGTCACATGCTGTTGGAGTAAGAGCCCTGTGTTACTCCGAAGTCTGCACAAGCTGCAGCTTAAAATCTAGGCCTGGTCTAGCAAAGGAAGGGAACAGAATCCTGAGCGGACACAGTGACATGAACCACTTTGAACGGCAAGACAGGAAAATCACGTTTCCAGCTGCACCCCTTACGTCAGAACTCCCGGCATGCCAGAACGTTGGCTTCTACCCGCTGAGGACCAGCCAGTCTCCCCCTCTCCAAGCCTGAGGGCCCCACCCCTGCTCAGCACCAACCTGACTGGCTGCGTGTCCGGCTGCTGAGCACCACGGGGATGAAGTCCCGGAAATTATTCTTTGCCTTCTTCTCCACAAAAGCTGGGGGAAGAGAGGGGGAGTCGTTTGGGAGTGGGAGGAGAAGGCAAAAAAAGGAAGAGAGATCTCAGGAAACTAATTGAACAGTAGCCACCCCCCACCCGCCACAACATTCTCAAAACTAGGGGGCCAGAGACGTCCCTAAGACTCAGGGTTCTTCCCCTTGCCAGGTTGGAAGGCTCGAAAAGGAGCTTCGGAAGCCGAGAGGGCCTTTTCGGACACAGCAGTTCCCTGGAGCAGAGCTATGCCAATCGTTTGTGCCATCCCTGGGTTCCTAACACCGTCCCTGGAGAAGTCGGCAAGCCCTCCGACATCCACTGCCAGGGGTTGGCACACTGTCCGGAGAATGTGGGACCCACCAGCCCAGGTGTGGGGAGGTACCTTCGTCCTCGCAGCTGTGGCCGCGGCACCCTGGAGACGGCTTCCGGCGCTTGCGCTTGAGGCGGAGGCCGCCGCGGTCCTTGGGGGCGCCCAGGCGGCTTTCGCGCTTGCTGATTTTGCAGAGGTCGCCGTGATGCTTCCGCCACTGCGGGCACAGAAAAGAACACCGGAATTTATCAGAGAGTCTCTGTTCTGGGCGGGATCTCTCACACAGGTCACGTGATCTTCCAAAGCGCCTCTTGAGATCACCCTTTTCCTGCACGAGTTTCGTCAATCAAGTCATAAAAGCAAATCCACAGGAGACGAGCAACTGAGTGACACCTCCTAACCGCCGCATTGGCATTAACGGCTACCTGTTAAAATAACCGTCCCCTTACGCATCCAGCAAGCGCTTGTCATGAGACATTAGAACATCCTAGGAAGATATTTGCATATTGCAAAACTTCTCTGGTTCAGTCATAAAGATCTAGGGCAGCGGTTCCCAAACTGTGGGTCGCAAGCCAATTTCAGGTGGGTCACAAAGTGCCTAGGCAGCCATATTGAAAATGTGGGAAGATGGGATGCTGGAAAGAGGGAGGGCTGTGTGGTTATTTTGCTTGTGTCAAGGTTGGAAATAGCTTTTTTTTTCCCCCTTTCTGATTCATTTTGGTATTGGAAAACGGCTGAGAAATGACCCAACCTATTGCTGCATTCTTAGGAAAGCAGCAGGCTCTGGCGTCACAGTGAAAGCATTTCAAGCCATGATACCACTTCTGGTGAGTCCCAGACAGATTGTCATTCTAAAAAGTGGGTTCCGGTGCTAAAATGTTTGAGAACCACTGTTCTAGGTACACAGAATCTTGGAAGCATCTCCGCAGAACATGCTTTCAGAAGCACATTTAGGGTGCAATCCCCTAACCTGGAGTTAGGCTGGCACAGTTAGGCCAGCAAAGTTTGGCTGGCACCAGGCCAACATCAAGCGTGTCTGGACCACCCTCAGAATCAGGGAGGATGGTGCATGTCTGTGTGCTGGCCTCTCTGACTCTGAGAGTGGTCCAAACATCCTTTACAGTGTCCCTTGTGCCGGCCACACTGTGCTGGCCTAACTCTGCTGGCTTAACTTCATGTTAGGATTACACCCCTAGTTACATTCTAGCTGTCAATACTCTGGTAGCTTTTCCTGGCATCAGACCCCCCACCCCTCCCCTTCAGGTATCCCTTAGCCCTGTACTACAGCACTCAGCAGGACACTGGCCCTCAGTGAGGATCCCCACCGGACCTCTGTCTTGACAGGTCTCCAACGTATAATCAGGAAGGGACCGAGGATGTTCACTAGTGCAGATGTCCCCCTGCCCAGTGCAGCAATCTCTGGGTCACACCGACGTCACATCTGTGACAGACACAGGCTGCACCACGATGCTCACCTTGCGCGTGTGCTGGCTCTGGCTGCTCGGCTTGCACGACGGCACGGATTCCACGCCGCCGCGACACTTTAGCCTCTTGTGGGCTGGCCGGTCCGGCCCCTCGTGCTGCCGCTTGGCCTTGCAGGGGAGGCCCCCTTCCACTTTGATGTGGGCCACGCTCTTCAGCTTGGCCTTCGGGGGGTCCCCCGAGGCATCGAGGCAAGCGGAGGGGGCGAAGGGCTCTTCGGGCTCCACCCGCTCCTTCTTCACCCGGCTGAGGTCCACCTGGTGAACGGGATAGGGGGGGACGTCCGGGGTCCGGGCCGCGGCGCACCTCCGCTCCTTGCGCTTGACCTCCGCGGGCGGGACCAGCGACTCGGAGGCGGCTTGCAGGCTGGGCTGGCTGGCGACGGGCAGCTCGTGGGACAGGTAGGCGGTCAAGACTTGGCTTTTAGGCTTGCCGTCCCCAGGGCGCTTGTGGCCGCAGCCGTCCGGGGGAGCTTCAGGGGGCGGGGCGCTCTCCGCGGCAGAGTCGGCCTCCAGCCTGCCGGCACTGTGGTTCGGAGCGAGGCCCCTGGCGTCCGGGGGAGTGGCCTGGCGGGCTGGGGAGACGCAGGAGGGACTGGCCAGGCTGGGCAAGGCCGGCTTGCAAGGCTTGCCCTGGGGGGGCGCGTCGGGGCCCTTGGGGGCTGCGGGGGCCGACTCGGCAGGCTGCGCGTGGGGGAAGGCAGCCAGCTTGCCCGCCCCGGTCAACTTGGAGGGGCTGGCTTGACTCAGGGGGCGCTGCCCGGCGGCCGAAATCCCGATGGAAAGCAGAGGGGTCTGGTGGTAGGGCGGCCACCCCACGGGCAGCAGCTGGGTGCTGGCGGGCTTCCCGTTGGCGGAGCATCGCGAGTAGAGGTTTCCCTGGCCAGGACTCCAGAGGGACAGCTCCTTGGAGGGGCGGAGCGGGGCTGCGGGGGGGCCCCGGCTGTGGGCGAGCGGCCTTGCGGGCTCCGCCTGCCCCTCCGCGCCCCCCTTCTTCCCGGAAGGGAGCCCGGCACTCCGGGGCTCGCCCTGGTCGATGATGGAGATGGGCTCCTGCTTGGGGAGGTGGCGGGGATCCCGGCTGTAGCCCCCGCCGGAGTCCTTGCCCAGCAGCACGGAGGCTGGCACCGGGTTGGCCACCCCGACGTAGGTGCCCGGGATGGTGCTGATGAGGGCCGTCGAATTCTTCACCCAGGAGCTCTGCTCCCCGTTGCGCAGGAACTCCGGGAAGATGACGAAGGGCGAGGTGGCGGCGGCAGCGGCTCCCGGGGCCCCCACGGCCCGAGCCACCCGCTGGGCCTTGGAGAGGACCGTGGTGAGGAGCGCCTTGCTGCTGGTGTGCACGGGGGTCAGCACGGGCATGGGGGGCGTCTTGCGCTGGCTGGGGGGCGGCAGCTTCTGCCGGTTGGACTTGGAGGAGAGGTCCAGGGGCAGCTCGCTGCACTCGGGGGAGGAGACCGTCTCCCGCTCCAGCTGCGGGGGGGACTTCAAGGGGGAGAGGGCGGCCAGCACGGCAGGGCGGCCAAGCTGCTCCGGCGCCGCCGGGGCCCGGGGGAGCGCGCTGGGGCCGGACGAGAGGGCGGGGCCCCCACAGGACGCCGCCGCGGCCGGGGTGCTGGGCAAAAGGTCCGCGCTGCTGGCAGGAGGGGAAGCCCCGGCGGCCGCAGGGGGGCTGCCCTCCGTCAACAGGGGGGGGCTGTTCAGCGGGCCGGCCTCCGCAGAGGCGGCTTTGGGGTCTGCAGCCAGGGGCCGGGCCACGGAGAAGGCGTACGGGTAGGAGCGCAGCTCGGAGGGGGCCAGGAGGCTGGGCAGGCAGTGGTCCTGCGGGAACGGGGGCAGGACGGGCAGGGCGAGCGTGGACGAGACCGTCAGCGGGCTGGGCAGGGCGGCGACGCAGCTGGGGGGCGGGAGGTACACCAGGGGCTGGCTGGGGGCCAGGACCGCCCCCGGCTGGAAGGAGAGGGCCATCTTTTGCATAGCAGGGGCCTGAGAGGCGGGGAAACAGACGCTCTTCAGCGTGAAGGTGGCGGGCGCAGGGGCCAAGCTGGTGGTGGCGGGGATGGCGGCGGTGGCGGTCACGGCCGCGCCGGTCGGCGGGGCGCACGGCTCCTTCGCGGCAGGCTCACTCTCCCGAGCCTTGGGGCAAGCGGGGGAAACGTCGGCCGCCTCCTTCGCCCCGGGCCAGGCGTCATCGGGGCTGCCGTTCTCGGGCTTGGCCTCTCGCGCGTCGCCTGGGCTGGCATCGCCGCCTTTCAGGGGCTTCCCGGCAGAGTCGGGCTCGCGCGGCTGCTCCACAAGCTCGGGCCCAGCTTTCTCCTCCACGATGGCCTCCGCCTCAAACCCTTGGGCACCACTGCCGCTACCCGAGACTGCTGTGAGCTCCACCTGCAACGACAGAGGGGTATGTTCAGCCTTTTCAAACGTGCTCCAAGCTGGTGCCACATCCAGCAGCGGTGAGTTCCACAAGTTAATGGCGTGCTGGGGCCCAAGTCCCTCTGGGTGAAACTGGGCTGGCCGGCCAGGCAATGGGGCAGCCAGATCCTGGGAAGGCCCACAGTCGCTTCACCAGTACAGCCTGCCAAGCCCCCTGGCTCCGTCCGCACCCCTCTCACCTTGGAAAAGCTGTTGCCACCGCAGAACTCTGGAGAGCCCAGACGCTGGGTGCTGCTGGTGCTAGATTCCTCATCAGAAAGCGGGGCTCTCCTATTGTGGGAGAGAGAAAGGGGGGGACCAATGAGACACACAGACACTCTCTCCAGCTCCTGCGGGATTCAAGATCAGAAACAGCCATCCCAAAGCACACCACGCCTTATTTCATCTCCTTATGGCCGCCAGATATCTCTTTCCAACGGTTATATCCAGGGCTGGCCCACCCATGTGGCTGACTGATGGGTGACGGATGGGAGGCGCACCCAGCTCCGCTGCTCCTCCCCCTCCCACTTCTTTGATTTGAGGGGTATGGCGCACGAGCGTGGAGGAGAAGAGAACGGCGGGCTAGAGTGTCTCCGCTAGCAGACAAGAAGCCAGGCTGCTGGGCAGACAGGCACTCCTTTAGTCCTGAGAGCGCAAGTTCGCAGAACAGTGCAAACGTACGTCGATCCATCCATCGTATTTATACTGCAAAAGTTCACAAAGCCGTTTACAGGCAAAAAAATAGGAGATTTAATCGCATTTCAAAGATCTTTTTACTGCACCTATCAGTGGTGTAGTGACAATGACCTGAGCACCTGCACTTTGTCGGCACTGCCAGGAACGGCTCCGAGGGTAAGTGGGAGGGGATGCTTACAAGGAAGATAGCGGCGTCTGCAATACTTACCGTGTCACCAGCTCCCTGTAGCTACGCTACGACGAGCGCAATCCTCACCTGGAGTTAGGTCGGCACAGTTAGGCCAGCAAAGTTCACCTGGCACAAGAGATACCGTAAAGTATGTCTGGACCACTCTCCGACTCAGAGAGGCCGGAACACAGACCTGAGCCATCCTCCCCGAGTCAGAGAGTGGTCCAATCGCGCTTTACAGTGTCCCTTGTGGCGGTCAAACTCTGCTGGCCTCACTGTGCCGGCCTAACTCCGGGTTAGGGTTGGGCTCTCAAGTGTGCGTGTGTGAGAATCTGCTAATTAACTGGGGGCATTTCGGTTCACTAAACATTGCTTTAAATTCAAGAATGCAAAGGGATTCAATTTAATCCATCTGTTAAATTGACTGCCCGAACAAAATGTGGCAGCCCTAACCTTAAGGAGCTGGAAATGGGTCCTGCACGCCCCCAGCATCACACACCCCTGAGAGCCCTCCCAAGCTGTGGAGGCCCCCCCCCAACGCACGCACCTCACCTCTCTTCGTTGAGGCCGCACATGCGAATCCGCTCGGCGCCGGTCCAGTTGTGCACCCCGCTGTAGAGAGGTGCCGCAGAGATCATGACAGCTGCTCCGCCAACACCGGTCCCAGGCCAGTCAGGGGCTCCGCCTAGAAAGGGTAACGCAAAGCATTAGAGCCACACTCTGCGGCGGAGCTTCTCCGGGATCATCAAGTGGCTGCCTAGCTTTTTCGACTGGCGGCTTCCTTGACCTCCTGGGCCATTGGCCGTGGTTCCCCATTAGGACTACAATCCTATACATTACATAGGAGGGCAGCTATTTTGCAAGGATTCTGCGGCTCCTCCGGAGAGCCACGGCTTGCAGTTTGGGGACCAGTGAGTAAGCGGCAGTTCAGACACCTTATGCACAAATGGGGGGGGGGAAGCATTTCGCTTCCCCACATCTAAGAGCACAATTCTTACCTGGAGTTAGGCCGGCACAGTGAGGCCAGCAAAGTTTGGCCGGCACAAGGGACACCGTAAAGCGCGTTTGGACCACTCTCGGAGTCAGGGAGGGTGGCGCACGCCTGGGTGCTGGTGTCCTTTGGGCCAGCCGAACTTTGCTGGCTTATCTGTGCCGGCCTAACTCCAGGTTAGGACTGTGCCCTACAATGGAATAGAAGGGATCCAAAAGAAACGTTCAAAGGCGGCAGCTTCTTGTTCCTCGCCCTTAAAAATGCCAGGATAGGCCCAAGATGCAGAACTGCATTTGGCTGGAGAATCCTTTTTTTTCAAGAAAGGAGCTGCTTCTCCCCCATTGAAAGCACTGTCAGGCAAAGGGCGCCTCAGAGAGCTTTGCAAGACATGGGCTGTCGAACGGGCCAGCCCAGGGCTGCTTTGGGAAGAGGCAGGGCGGCCGCTCAGACCAAACCAGAGAGGAAGGTGCCGCGATGGCCGCAAGGCGCAGTCAGACAACAACACAACGTGGAGAAGGAACGGAAAGAGACGGTGTAGCCAAGCCAGGATAACCTGGGTGTGTGATCGTGAGCACACGGAACTGTGTTTTACCAGGTCCACGGGCTGAGGAATAGAAGCACGCAAAGGGGGGGAAAGACGGAGCCGCAGAGAAGGCTGGAGGGTTCTGAACACTAGGACCAGGCAGGCGCATGGAGGGATACTGGCGGGAGCCGGGAAGGAACGAGGCACAGCCCTGTGTGAAATGGAGGCGCACAGATGGGGCAAAATCCCTGCAGGCTGGGAGCAAAACGCCCGAGGCTGGCTGAGCTGCTCAGGCCGCCGCGCATTTGCCGACTGCGCAAGGAGGGCCGGGTCAGCGGCGAAGGAGGCCAGAAGGCCGCTGGAAGGATGCGGCGGCAACAGAAACGGACATTGTTCGGCGCATTCCTTTTTTTCCCAGGGAGGATATGGGACGGGAGCCAGCGGCAGAAGCATTCCCAGGGAAAGGGCGGCCGGAGAAGGAATCCCTGCCCAGCGAGGGGAGCAGAGTGCTGGGATTCTGGACGCCAGCAGCGTGTGCAGCGAGGCCGGGTGGGGAAAGGGGAGAGAGAGAAAACAACAACAGCCAGCCCCCCCCCTCCATCCAGGCGCTGCTGCTACGGGAGCAAGTTCCCGAGGAAACTACAGGGAGTTTCCTCCACGACAGGCGGAGGGGGAGGTGCCGAGGGCAGGGAGAATTTCCGCAAAGACACTGGCTTGCGCGCCCCGAAGGCACCAGGCGGAGCGCCCCAGCCCCGAACCAGACCTGCAGGAAACAGGCGTGAGAGGAGGCAGTTACCTTCCTCCCTCTCCCGAGGTGTGCCCCCCCCATCCCGCCCCGCCACCAAGCTGGAAGCTAGCCACGAGCCCTGCCAAGGTCCACACGCCTTCCCTCCCCAGAGGTTCCTGTCAGTCGTGTGGCCTGGCACATTAGCGTGGCGAGCACGCAAGGGCTACGGAGGGCGCCTCCTCCTCCTCCTCCTCCTGGCTCGTCCCTCTCAAAGCGGAGCGAGCTGGAAAAACAAGACAGGCAGGGGACAAAAAGGGAGGCCTTGCACAGTGGCGAGACCCACGTTTGCTGGAGGAGACCGCTTGGACGAATGTGGGGGGGGGGAGAGGAGGAGCCTAGAGAGCCTTTTTTCGCTCTGGAAAACGCACCGGCCGTTCTGGTACGGTCTGCACGGCGACGTTCCAGCCACGCAAAACTCTCTCCCCCCCCCCACACACACACGCATCGAAGCGAGGTAAAGAAGTGCGATTTTGTGCACAATTAACTCAGAAGGAAGTGCGGCAATTCCGTTTTGCATTTGATTCGTATTTAGCGCATCCCATGTGCCACCCGGAGCTCATCACTCTTGTCCTAAAAGGCAAGTGTGATTGTGCCCATGCTAAGGATCACTGAGGCCGGGAAGGAGTGCCTAAGACCAGCTAGCGATGGTAGTCCTCAGCAAAAGGAGAATTGCACCCCTGCTAACTGGGCAAAGAGTTTAAAACGACGGCCTGTTCTTTTGGGCAGAGGGACAGCGATTGGCCCTTTCCATCCCATTATGGCATATTTTCCTTTGCTGGTGTTGCTACTGCATTTTCTAGGGGTCACGTCATAATTCATACTCCCATCTCTTCACCACTGCACACCTCCAGTGACACAAGTCCCAAACTGGATTGGGGATAAATGCGCACAGTTCACCCAAGGCAGAGGATGCTATAATTGCAAGGGCCCCCAGGTGTGATAAACGCTCTAAGAATATAATATAAGAAGAGCCCCACTGGATCAGGCCAAAGGCCCATCTAGTCCAGCTTCCTGCATCGCACAGTGGCCCACCAGATGCCTCACGGATGACACAAGACAACAAGACATCTGCATCCCACTGCCACTCCCTTCCATCTGACATTCCAAGGTAGCCTAAGGTAAGGTGGTTGCACCACCCATCATGGCCTATAGCCCATGATGGCCTTTTCCTCCAGAAATCTGTCCAGTCCCCTTTTAAAGGCACCTAGGCCAGAAGCCATCACACTTCCTGTGGCAAGGAGTTCCACAGATAACTGCCTGCTGGATCAAAATGTATTTCTTTTTAATCTGCTCTCATTCTAAGAATGGAGCATTTTCATTTGCATACAGAATTGGACAGAGAGGGGACTGGGTCTCTTTTTCTCCATTTCCCACCATTTTAGGTGGTTTCGGTCCTTGGAGAAGACCTTTGTCGGTCTTACCCCAGCCTAATGCAGCTATCCCTGCTGACACAGACAACACCAGAATCTCCCCCTCCTGGCATGCCTCAAAGGAATTACTCAAGAAGACCGAGGAGATCATCACGTGGAATTCCGTGTTTGGTTCCAGATTCTAAAGTTCAAGGGGGTTGTTGGGAAAACGGAAGGGGTTCACAGAGCGCTGATTCGGTTCAAAACATGCCTGCCGTACTGCATTCAAATCCTTACACGGCTGAAGGCTACAGCATACCTGTAAAGGACTCTGCTTCCAACTTGAGTCAGACACTTGATCTGCCTAACTCTGTGTGTTCTGTGCCCAGGCTGGCAGCAGCTGCCTGAGATTTCAAGCTGGAGCGGTTTTTTTTACCCTTTTCGCGATCTTCTCAACATTTCATGGATGAGGAGAGGTGGCGACAGCAAGACAACAACAGCAACCGCATCCCACCCTTTCTAAACATTGGGCAAGGGGCACAAGATGAGCTGGCCGGGCGGGGAAGAAGAGTGGATGCTGAAACTGACAAGGGACTTAGAATCACCTGCTGCAGGGCTTGGGTAGGCAAGCGCTGTTCCTCACAAGTGATGGAACAGGCACTGACCAGTAGCCAACCACGGTTCTGGAGCAACCGCATTCCAGACATCATTCCGCACAATAGCAGGGTGCTCCCTTCCCTTGCTAGGTGGGCAAAGGATTTCAATACCCCAACAACAAGTTTGTTGCTGTTTGAGTGTGTGTGTTTGTGGGGGGGGGGGAGAGCACATAATGCCTTCCTTCTTTACCCAGCGGGTAGTTAATCTGTGGACCTCTTTGCCACTGGAGGTGGTGATGGCATCTGGTCTTGATGCCTTTAAGAGGGGATTGGACGGATTTCTGGAGGAAAGGTCCATCGTGGGCTATAGGCAGTGATGGATTGTGCAACCTCCTTACAACGGTGGTGAGCTACTGGTACCGGGTGCAAGGGAGTGGCAACAAGATGCAAGCATCTTGTTGTCTCATGCCTCCCTGGGGCACCTGGTGGGCCACTGTGAGATGCAGGAAGCTGGACTAGATGGGCCTTTGGCCTGACCCAGTCGGGCTCTTCTTATGTTCCCCGAACTCAAACAGATGGTGTCACAAATGAGCGGCAATGGTGCTTCACAACTGCGCATCATAACTGAAAAACACCACAAAATTGTAGCGCTGGATGGAATCTAGCAGGTCATTGACTGTAATCCAGTTGTGGGGGTGGCTTCTGTAGAAAACAGAAGCATTGTTCGGGACAGCCTGAATGGGTATCCCTATTCAGCCACGAAACTCATCGGGTGGTCTTGGATCAGTCCCTCCCTCTCCCTCTCTGCGTAATCAACCTTACAGCATTGCTGTGAATATGCACTCACCCACACCTGTATTGCCCTGAGCTCCGCCAGGAAACAGGGGGAGACAGACACGATCCATCAGGCAATCACCTTTAGCCTTAAACCGGATCTCTGACAGCACCGTCCTAGGGAGAAGATCCAGCAGCCTCTTTAGGAAGTTACTCCGTTGCACAACTGCTATCTGAAGTCCTTTGTCATGTTTCGTCGTCACGCACGCTTACTGCAAAAGCTGGGGAAATTACCACACTTGGACTATAGTGCGCCATCATCTGAAACAGGGGCCGTGGGGTTATTTTGCTTTATCGTTTTAACGCTGGCTCTTGGGGGATGTTAAATACCTTCCCAGGTCGCACTGAAACTGACTGCTTCTTGTTCAGCTATCAGAGGCAGGGAGGTAGGGTAGCCCTTGCTTTGAGGATGCCTCTTGTCTGCCCACTAGGGTGAATCTGTCTGTCTTCCTCAATGCCACGAAGCAGATTTTCCGCTGATGGGTCTAGACAGACTTTGAAGGGTGCAAGCAGGTGGAGGAGACTGAGGACGCATGTTGCAGGAGGGAAACTCTCCAGACAGAGGGGCCTGGAGACAAAAAGCTTTGCCCGTGGACAAAAAGCCAAAGGAGAACAAAAATGACCCTGGGTTCTGTTGCCTGCAGGAAGTGAAGGGGCCTTTGAGGACCAGCTCCTTTGGGAAGATCTAAGCAAAGAGACGAATGAAAGGTGTCCGCTGAGATGATTGAGACTCGTGTACCGAGAAATCAAGGATCATTTCGGTACAAGCCAAACCCTTAAAAGAATGGCGGGGCACAGACATTTCAGCAGCATCTTGTCAATCACGCAACAGGGTAAACACACCCGCAGACACAACTGACATGGGGCGCAATCCTAACCTGGAGTTAGGCCGGCACAGTTTGGCAGGCACAAGGGACACCGTAAAGTGCATTTGGACCACTCCCAGAGTCAGGGAGGATGGCACACGTCTGTGTGCTGGCCTCTCTGACTCCAAGAGTGGTCCAAATTTGCTTTACGGTGTTCCTTATGCCAGCCAAATTAGGCTGGCCTAACTGTGCCAGCCTAACTCCAGGTTAGGATTGCGCTCTTAATCTCATTGCCTTCCTTTCTATCATACCTCCCTATTAATCCAGAAAGCACGACTTCCTCCCAAGCAAGATGCAAGCGCTTTTTCCAGACCCAGAACACCACCAGTGGAGACGGTCAGCTGTGGCATGTTCCCTTCGGCTGTGTACGCCCTCCTGCACCACAGCAAGGGATGCTATCAGAAAAGCCACAGCTTTTCTGCGATACCTGGGGATTCAGGATTGCTGGTAAGGGCTATTTTCCCTCTCCATCACTTCTCAACGGAGAGTCTGTCAAAGAATCTGGGGTTTTGTTCAGAAAACCAGTCCAATGGTTTCCGGCTCATCCAAATGAGACACATCAAGGTTGATGCAGGTGGTCCAGATAGCAATAAGCTGCAATAATTTATTGTGCTCAAAGCGTTTCACGTACCACGTCACTGGAAACGTGGTTTCCAGTAGTGCGCACAATGCTCCTGTAAGGTAGGTCTCCACGCTGCAGGCTGACAGACAATGGCTCACCTGTGGGCACCGGATGAATTTACAGCAAAGGGAAGACCCAAACATGTGGCTCAGTCTCGAACCCACAACACACGACGACATCCAGAAAGGGCAAGCCCCACAAGGCCATTCCTGCAAACGCAGCTAAAAGTGAAAAAAAAGCACCTTAAAGGCTAACAAATCTATTGCAGCACACAGTTTTGTGCTTCACTTCGTCAGATGCACAAAGTCCTCAGTTGGCTGGTTATATACATAAATGCAAAGGTATAAAGAAAAAAACACGCTATAAACAGCGGGTCAAACAGCCAGAAGAACAGATTCTCTGGAACACTAACAGTGCAAAAGCTCTTTTCTGGGAACCGTTGATGCTGTTGCAAACATTTTTGCTCCAATTCACGCTAAAATAGCAATACTTTTTTTTAAAGGAAGAAAAGGTGTCAAAACCCTAATCCAAATAATAGTCTAGCATTTATTCAAAGCAATTCAGTTAAAAATATATATATTATCAGCTTCCAGATCAGTCCAATCGCATCACCGGCTGGTGTAGTTTTGAGAAGTTCTGTGGCTACAGCCAAAAGCTGAAATGGCAATCATCTCTGCTCACTGAGTCCAAAAAGAAACAAGGAAATCTCCATAGGATAGTTTGAATGGAAAAAGAAACTGCCGATGGCTACTATTGAGATGGAAAACAAAGGGTGCATTTCCAACCGGTGGCTAGACATTGCCATGGCTAGATGTGACAACGAACGTTACATCACGACGCCATCAAACGTCAAAACCTCCTCTGCGTTCCTGCTGCGGAGTCCTCTCAACCACTTCGCCAAACAGTTCAACACCTGAAGTTTCATTACGGATTACAAATCCAGCTCACAGCCACCATAAAATAATAATAAAAAAGCCTTCCCAACACCTTAGCGTTGCAAAGAGAAGTGACTGAATTTGTATTCAGTTGTGCTTTCCACATACGCCGATTACGGAAACGGCACGTTCAGTGCAAGGACTCCACACTGGAAACCGGTAAAGCAACAGAAAACTGTGCCCCTGAGTATGTGCAGAGGGCCACCATCTTCCTCTCAGGTGACCACAAGTATGTCACACACACACACACACATCACAAATCTGCACAGATGGAATATTTGTGGGTCCAAAGAAGAATCTCTAAGAATCTCCAGTGCTGCGCATGGTCACGGCCTTATCACCAAATTTGGCTTACAAACAATTCCCACCAGTTCCAATCCTCGATGCGCAAAACCAGCCCTTTCCCGCCCTCTCCCCACCATCTAACGTGGCATTGTGACCCTGGATTGCCGGGGAGACCATCTTTGCCCGTACACCTGCTCAGCCTCCCTGGAGCGCATGGCCCTGCTGGCGCATGCTTCGACAGCACAGAGAGCCTGCTCCCCGCCCCGTCCCCAAAGAAGCCAGGCTCTCGCAAACTTTGCCACTGTCTCCCGGTAAACCCCGTCCTGGTGTTTACCAGGCACGGCGAGTGCTGCTGGCTGGCTCACTGCAGCCTGGCAGGGAAGCCTCGCAGTGGTAACCTGTCGTAGCTGCAGATTAGCATCACAGTTTGAAAAAAAAAGACAGCCTACCGAGGCTGGGAAGAGCCTCGGCTAAACCCCTTTGGAGAACGGGAGGAGGAAAAAAGCCCTGCCCCGAAAACGGGGATTTGTCCGGGCAATGACGATGACAGGGATGCAAAGCCTGCAGCACATCCCCCCCCCATCCCCATTTCGGCTTCAGAGCGTCCCACCCCTGCTGCCACTGCCAGGCTCCGGTTTTTCTTGGCAGGATGAAACTACACACGACACTCCAACGTGCAAACAGCTCTCGCTCCTCCGGGCTGCCATTGGTGGGGCCGGCCTGAAGGCGGAGGTGACTGCAAGCAGGGTACCCTCCCGGCAGCTCAGCCTGCAACCTGGGCAGGGCAAAGCCACGGGGAATCAAAGGCAAAGCCCCACACACACACACACAATCCCTCCTCCCCACTCCACGCTTCCCGAGCGCTACGAACGCCCCACTTCCTCTTCCTCCCCTCTCCCCGCATTTGCTGGGCTGTGCAACCCACCAAGAGCTCGTTTTTTAAAAGGGCAGGCCCGTTTCACACCACCGCTTTTCCAGCCAGCCCAGCCAAGGCAGCCGCCCCTGTTCGATGCCCAGACCAGCCGTCCCTCTCCAAGCACGTGCCAGAAAGTTGCACCACTCTTCAGAAAGGCAGGAGCCCCCTTGCCTCTCCTCCCTCCCACCCACCACCCACCCCTGCCAGGGGCTCTACCCTCCAGGCTTAGAGGACTCAGCCTTCCGCAAATGCTATTTCAAGTATGTTTATCCCGCCTTTCCCGTCCAAACAAGAGGAGCCCGGAGAGGCTCGCAGTCACTTGAAATAAACAGAGGGCAACATTGGAAAAAAAAAAATCCAGGCAAGAGGCCGTAGAATGCTATCCCCCAATTTTAGAAAGAGACAACGAGATCACGTATAACATGGGGAGGGGAAAGGGGGGGACACTCTTGGCAAGAATTAAGCAAACTGAAAAAGAAACTAAGAGCCAAGCACAAGCCGAAAAAGGTGGGTTTTCCGCTGTCAGGGTAAAGGGAGAGAGGGAGCCCTCCTGATCTCTACCAGAAGCCAGGTGTACATATGAACAGAGCCACCACAAAGAAGGCCCTTTCCTGTGTCTTTGCCAGCCAAAATTTCACTGGCAGCTTAACATCAAGGGGGGATCTAGAAGACCTTAAAGGGTGGGGTTTCTCACACTGGAGGGGGTCCTTTAGGTAACCTGGTTCTCAACGAACGGTTCAGGACTTTAAAGGCAAGAACCAGCAGCTTGAAGTGCACTCGGAAACACACCGCCAACCCGAATCGATGTAGCAACAAAACGACACGATCAGACCGCCGATTGCGCCCAGCGCCAGCAGCCATCCTACAGCAACAGCCTGCACCAATCCAAGCAGTCTTCAAGAGTGGCCCCACAAACAGCCATTACAGTAGCCTAACCACGGCAAGGTCTGATGGAGGCAGGAAAGGAACGCCCCTTTGCCCGAGTGGAGGACACCTGAGAGCAACAACAGTGCTCCCTACCTGCCACTTAAGAGGACAACCCCCTCCCCCAGAAGAGGCTGCCAATCCACAACCCGAATCACAGATATCTTGGACAAAGAGCCCCTCCGGATTTGATCACCACTCGATCGTCTTCGCCCAGCCCAAGGCTGAAGCCGGCACAAGCCAGGACTTTGATCGCCTGCCCTCCAGCGCCCGCCGTTTCCCAGGTCCGCCGCCCAACACGGGGCGTCCAACATGCACGCTTCGCCCCGGCGCGCTGCCGTGCCCGCGTTTCTGCCCCCGCACGACGGCGGAGGGGAGGGCTGCCCGCGTCCCCTCGGGACTCGCATCACCCGGGGCTGCGAGGAGGGGGAGCAGAAACAGGAAAAGAGAGAGGGGGGGCGGAAAAACAGCATCGAGGGCGCAAGGAAGGAAGTGGACGGACCCGCTTCTCCCCATTTGAGAGGATCTCTCTTTTTTTCCAGGTTGCTTCCAGTGGCGCCCACACTACAGGCACGCAGCGGGTGGGTGGCCACTGGAAGAAGAAGAGGAAGAAGAGGAGGGGGGGAAAGAGACCCCTCTCCTCGCGCTTTCTCTCCCCCCACCCCTACCACCCAAATTCAGACGGCGATGGGCGCGCACGCTGGGGGCTTCCCCTGCAAAAAGGCAACCCGCACATGCAAGATCGGGGGGGGGGGAATCACACACACACACACCCCAGACCTCTCGCCTCGCCGCTGCAAAAAGCCAAGCTGTCGGGGGCCCTCGATGAGGCTCGCTCTGCAGCCCGCCCCGTCGGTGGCCGGTGGAAGGGGGGGTGGGTGGGAAGGAGGAGATGCAACACCCCCCTCTCCCAGCTGCCCCCCGCCTTGTCGGGCAAGCGGCTCTCCCTGCTGGACGGCGGGGGCGCCCTCCCCGTCGGGGATCCCCGCGGGCCAGCGGAGGAGGAGGCAGGGAAGGGGCGGCGCTGCGGCGGCGGCGGAGGGGCAGCGGCAGCCCTCCCCGGCCGGCCCTCGCGGCTGTCACCGTCCTGCCCCGGACGGGACCTCGAGGGCGAGGAACGGGCCGCGGTGCGAGGCCCGCTCCCTGTTTCCATGGAAACCGCGCTCGCACGCCGCCCCCTCCCCGATGGCGACGGAGTGAAGCGGGGGGGGGGCGCCGAGGGAAGCGGGCCCGGGAGAGGACTGCGGGAGGGGAGGGCGGGAGGGGGCAGCGTCCACACGCACCTGCTCCCGGGGCGGGCCCCCGCCCGGGAAAGGGGGGGCGGCCGGGCGCGAGGAGGGCCGGAGCAGGGGCCGGCCGGCCGGGCTGGCCACGGAGCAGGAGCGGCGGCGGCGGCGGCGGCGGCAGCAGCCGGAGTGCGAGGACGAGAACGAGCCGCCACCGCCGCCGACTGCTGCTCGCTGCCGCCGCGGGGCCTGCCGGGAAGTGTAGTCCTGCTGCCCGGCGGGCCCCCACGCCCACCCCGGCCAGGCCCTGCCCCGCGGACTACAGCTCCCAGGCGGCGCCGCGCCTAAGCCCTGCCCGACGGAGGGGGGGTTTGCTCGGAGCCAGCCGAGTCCGGAGAGGGAGCGAAAGGGAGGAGGAGGAGGAGGTGGTGGTGGTTGGAGGGGAGGGGGGGCGACGGGAGGGGGAGGGGCTTTGCGCCCTGCCCGAGGAGGAGGAGGGGCTGGGCAAGGGCGGGGGGCAAGGGCGGGGACCGTCCTCCACCCGAGGGGAGGGAGAGATAAGAAGGGGGGAGAGAGAGGGGAGGAGGGAGAAGCAGCTGCCGCTGCTGCGCTTCCCCCCCCCTCCTTTCCCCAGGTCTACCCCACTTCTGCGGGGCTGCTCGTTCACACGCACAAGAGCAGCCCTCGGGTGGGCACGCATGCCAAAGATATGCATTAGCCCTCCTCCCCACCGATGAGGTCATGGGACTGGAGAGAGACCAGGGAGATTGGTGGTTGTTGTTTTTTTTTGGGGGGGGGACAGAGTGATTGGGGCATAAGGATGCCTTCGGGGGTGGGGTACCGCCGGGCGAAGGGAAAGGAGGGGGCAGCAGCCGCTGCAAATGCAGATGGAATTTGGTTCCTTTTAGGAACGAGGTGGGGGTGGAGGGAAAGTGGGGCGCGGGGAGCCCGCGTGGGACACAGGGACGCGAGAGGAAATCGCGGGGCGCACGGAGAAGCCAGCGGAGGGCGGGGGGGGGGAAGCGGTCGAGGGTTCTGCGGCGCTCAGAGGTGCGCGCTTCGGGTCGGAAGGCGAAAGCAGGCGCGCTGTGGCGGCGCATCGACGGAAGGGCCAACGAGGGAGGGGGGCAGAGAGCGGAGGGAAGGCTCCGGGGCACGCCGGTGGGGAGCGGGGGGTGGCCGGCGCCTCGTACCTGGAGCCACCTCGGCGGCGAAGAGCTCCGCGCAGTCCGGTCCCGCACCTGCGTTTGCTGGGCGCCCCCTCGGGGCCGTGGCGCAGCGCGGCGTCCGAGTCCTTCCCCTGCCTCGCTCGCTCGCTCGCTCCCTCTCCCTGGGCGGCGCAAGCCGTGATCAGCACCGACGCGCCCCGGGGAGCGGTTGGCCTGCCTACCTCCTTCCGTCGCCTGCTCGGCTCCAGGGGATGCGGCCGAAGGGAGGCGCGCCAGCCCGGTCGGAGCAGCGGTTGCTGGGCTCGACCCCCCTCCTCTCCACCGCCGGCCGGCAGCCTCCGTCGCCCGCCCTGCTCGGCGGCCACGCTCTCCCTCGCCGCGCCGTCTGTCCGGGCTCGCCCGGCTGCTGCCCGAGAAGTTGCTCGCGCTTCGAAGGCCGCGATCGCCGGCCAGGCCCGCCGCGAGTCCCACCTCGCGGCGACGGCACGAGCAGAAGGGCCCCCGCCACGCCACGCCGCGCCGCCTGACTCAGGCCGGCCCCCCTGTGGGCCGTCTCAGCGATCAACGAGCCCGGCTGCTGCCCTTCCCCTGGGCCCGCGCCCTCCCCGCTGCCCAAGGCCCTCCCCCTCTGCTCGGCCGGGACCCTCCTCTCCCCCACCCAGCCCCGACCGCGACCCGACGCGTCTTGCCCCCTTGCCCTAACCTGGCGCCCTCCTCCTCCTCCCGGGATCGCGCTCCGTCTAGAACTGCTGGTGGAGGAGTCGAAGCCCCGGCCCCGCGTCGCTTGCGGGCAATCTGACACGTCCGCGCCCACCCTCGTGTGAAGGCACACCTTTCCCCTCCAGTGCACCGTCCGAGAGCCCCATGCTCTTTGCCACACCTCCGTTTCCCGGGGCTGGAAACCGGTTTGGGGATCAGCGCCTTCCGTTCCATCGTCAGCCTTAGCCGTTGTTTTGCCTTCTATATTCCATCTGGGGCTGGAAGCCTTCTCCCGCCCGACCCTCCCCCCCCCCCACTCCGCGTCTCAGCGGACGAGATTCCCTTTTACTGGGACTCACAAAACGTCCACACAATATACGTCTCGTCGTCTCCTTGATGTCCTCTCTAGAAATTTGGATGGGACTCCTTTTTATAGGAGGGGGGAGACCCCCTATAATCAAAACGAATGTGTTATGCAGCATATTGCAATTTTTTTTAAAAAAAGATGCCTTTTTCTTGTTAGCATTAAAAACCTCCTGCAAGGAACTTTTCAGGGGGGTGAATGACAGCTGTTGTGGAAAACTCTTAATACTGCAGGCCACTGTGACGTTTTCTGTGCTTTCAAAAAATATGACCCACCGAATCCCTACAGTTCCATCTGTCTCCATTCATTCATTCGTTCATTCTTTGTCTTTCTCCCATTTGTCCTTTCTTCCCCGCATTCTAGTCTGCAGGAAGGCCCTCCCCGTAATATGGCCCATAATATGAAAGTTTAACACTAGGCAAGTTTTGAACCTGTAAGAAACAATCTCATCACACTTCTACACTGCCAGTCTGAAGTTTTATGGTTTTGCATGCATTTTGGGCCATTTACAGACTGGCACCTGGTGGAAATGGCCCACTCCGGGTACTCCAAAGTTCCCAGACTTTCTTTCCTGCAATATGCACACCCAGCTCTGAGAAAAACAGCTGTCATACCTGTGGTTGGACTGTGTCTGAGCTTGGGAATGGCGCAGTTTTATTATAGGATTTTGCATGCATTTTGGCCCATTCTCAGAATGGCATCTTGTACATTAGCCACTTCGGGTACTCCGAATTTCCCGGACTTTTTTCCCGGCAATACGCACACCTAGTACTGTCAAATCCAGTTGAAAGAGCTTTCTTTGCAATTTTTGTGATTTGAGGGGTCTTTTGGAGCTAACTGCACCGGATCACTGGTGAATTTGGTCGATTAGGAGTTAAACGCTTAAACTTAACTTAAAATTAAACCTTTGTTCTCTGCGTAGGTGAGGGCTAGCTCTTGAGGATGTCCCCAAATCTCTTTAAACATTGCATAGAAATGTGGGAGGGAAAAAAACAGGGCGGCGGGGGGGGGGACGGTGGAGGGGGGCTTCGGGAGCAGCACTCCTAACCATCGTTCACTGGGACATCACTTGACAACCTCTGTCAGGAGGAATAGCTGCATTACCATCGTAATCGGTCATGCCGAGCTGCTGTTGTGCAGATGGAACCATCCCTGGCCAAGAGAAGTCCAAGCAAAAAGCTTTAAAAGAAACTTCAATCCTATCCAGTACGTTTAAGCCCTGCAGCAGGCTTCCCAACGCATTGCTGAACCTCAGTTGCAGACTCTTGGGACAATCAAGACGTTCTGTGCATGCAAAGGAGAGAGGGGCCTGGAGCTAATTATTACTAGGAAAGGGGGGGCAGTGGTCTTCCCCAGGAAATATGTTGCTCTATCACTGCCCAGTGGTTCCCCAACAAAGGTTATGCACAAGATAGGCCCGAAAATTATTCAGGGCGCAACTTTCCAGCACGAGGGTAAGGGCAATGCAGCTCCAAGGGGAGGGAACAAACATTCCCTTACTTTGAGGAGGCCTCTATGACTACTACTCCACTGCAGGATGCAGCACATGCCCCATGTGCTGGAAAATTGGTTAGGATTTTCAGTGCTGGAAAATTGGTTAGGATTGCTCTCTCTCTCTCTCTCTCTCCCTCCCTCCCTCAGCTCAGCGTCTCTCAAGGGCTGGATTGAGGTTGGTGTAACTTACCAGTTTGGGCTCAGTCCAGACATTACTCCAAACCATGGTTTGCACCAAACATAAATTAGACTTTGATTTGAGCTTCTAAATGTGCAGAAACACTGTGGTTTAAAATTATATCTTTGCTTTCATTCCCCCCCCCTTTCCTCAGCACTCCTGGAGCAATGAAGTTGTAGGGTTTGTCCATCCAAAACAGTTAGAGCAAACCAGCTTCAAACCGTGGTTTATGATTCTGGCTTGCTGGCTGATCCCAAATTACAGTTTGTCTATTCAAGACAAACTTGCACCAGCAGCAAAGTGGAGGGGGGCAAAATTTGGGGGGGGGAACAAACCTGTGGCCAAAATCGGATATGGAATTCCCAAAGTCTCAAGAAAACAAGTATTGGGGGGGGGGCACACATTGATTTGGATAGGTCCACAGTGAGGGGGCTTAATCTCTGTGGTTTTGAATGATTGTCCATCGTCCCCCAAAGCTACTGAGAATTAAAAAAAAAAGAAGGCACAAAATTGTGGCCAACAGCAGTCCCAGGCAGGGGGGCAGATTAAGGACTCGATGCTCACTTTCCAGTGCTGATGCAACTGTGCCAAAGGGGTGCGCACTGCATCCTCTGGTGGAAGGGCAGTCATGGAGCCTTCCTCAAGGTCAGGGGACATTTGTCCACTTGCTTTGGGCCTGCACTGTGGGCGCAATCGTAACCTGGAGTTAGGCTGGCACAGTTCGGCCAGCAAAAGTTTGGCAGGCACAAGGTATGTGCCGTAAAGTATGTTTGGACCACTCTCAGAGTCAGGGAGGGTGGCGCACGTCTGTCCCCTCTATCCACTCTCTCCATCCCCTGCAAGGAGTACCAGTGGGAAGAGTTTTGAAGTGCTAAGCATTGCTGATTATAAACTGTCAGGCTACACCCTTCCAGGATAAGTCCCAGTTTCTTCCATGGGACCTAAAACGGCCTGCTGATTCCTGATGAGACTATGTCCACCTTATAGCGGATGTCTCCAAGATCCTTGCAGTTTAGAATGTACTTCCTGTTCCCTGGATATCAATGCTGCTTACAGCTTAAGGGAAACCTCGGAATGAATGGACCCCCAACCAGCATAGGTCAGTTTATAGTAGTCAAATTCCAAAAGGGGTTTCTAGGGAGGAAGATGATGGGAGCCGAGTAGGGTTCCTGGGGGAGGGCAAAGCTTCTAGAGGTAAGATGGGAAGATGCCCAGATTGGGAGCAAATGGGGTGAGTCCATAAGATTGAAGGGGGAATGTTTGGAAGAGCAAACTCCTCCCTCCCCCCCATATAAAACGAGCAGAGATGAGTGGGCCTCATTCTATGCCATGCAAAATACTTCATTCCCAGGCCAGGGTCTTTGGCTCCATTCGTTTTCTGCCATGTCTTGAACAAGGAAGAGACACTTGAATTCTGCTCCCTGACGAGCGATGTTGCCATGACAAAATGTGGTGGGAACAAGCTGCAAGCGTGCAAGGGACAATCGAGGTGTTCATCGAAAGTGCCGTGGCCTCGCTCCGATGGGCAGAGGAGGACTGGAGTTCCGTGCATTCCCTGGTTGTCGGTTCTGCCACAAGGCAAATGCTCCTGGCTGTGAACATGTGGCTTTGGAGCATGTGAAAAGTGTGCTTCAGTCCTGGGGAAGGCTTTCCCTCCGGTTGTTCCTTGGGAGATGTTGTTCCAGTCTCCACTGTTACTTTCTAGGGGGATGTACCCAGTGATGTCATGCAGGGGGAACGCGGGGGAACTCAGTTCCACTAGTTAAAATTAGGGCTGACTCCGCCCACTTCACTCTCCCTCCTCCCCCTCCCAATTCCTCTGCAAAGAGCTTTTCTTCTTGGTTGGCCAGCACTCAGAAGGCTAAAGGGAGCAACTCCGGATTCCTAGGGGGGCGAAGGCAGTGATGTCATTCAGGGGGAACGGACCAGAACGGGTGTTCCGGATCCTAACGGGCTCCGTGGCTGGTTCCGGGTTCCCGACAAGTGCCAATCAAAAGTGAGTTCCTGTTCCTAAATCATTTGAATGACACCACTGGATGTACCCCCCAGTTACAGCCTTTTGGTTTATCTTGGACAGCGATAGATGCACTGACACCTGGCAGGGCATTTTGGGATTGCCACACTTGAGGAATAGAGGACACTGCCAAACAGAGAGCGCAATCCTAATCAGGAGTTAGAACGGCACAGTTAGGCTAGCAAAGTTTGGCCGGCACTAGGGTCACCTTTGGGGACACGTTTGGACCACTCTTGGGGTGGTTCACGTCTGTGTGCTGGCCTCTCTGACTCCGAGAGCGGTCCAAACATACTTGACGGTGTCCCTTGTGCTGGACAAACTTTGCTGGCCTAACTGCGCCAGCCTAACAACAGGTTAGGATTGCACCCTCACTTCTGAGAACTTCTGGATCTTGGCTCTTTGCATGCTGGGAGAGTGGAAGCAACCAATGTTGGCCTTCATTTTCAGAGGGCAGCAGTCATGATTAACGTTTTGCAAGCTTTCTTTCTGGAAAGAAAGAAATTGCCCAGTGTCACATCCCATTGGACTGAGTGGATCTGAAATAAAGCAGCGGTCACTGAATTTGAGCCCTGGAGTTATTTGACGTTAAGAATGCCCCTGAGCATGTGTGGAGTGCTTTCTCGCAGCACCTTGTCACTGCAATTCAGGTCCCAGAAACCTGGGATGAGAGCAGCGGGCTTCCAGTTCAAGAATCTGCCTCGAAGCGGATAAACCCTGGAAACTCATTTCAGAAACCCAGCAACAGTTTTACCTTTCACAGCTTCGAGTGGAGCAACTGCGACCACGTGCATGCCAGCTGGTCTGTGGGTGGGAATCACCTAAGCTCAGGTGTATCATTACTGCTTTTTTTTTAAAAAAAAAAATACTGCATTTGAAAATAGCCGTGTTTTCCCATGATTTGTCTTCCTGATGAAGGAGTTCTCGTATTTTTGTTTTTTTCGGAAGCACGGCCATGATTTTTACCTCTTGCTAAAGACGACATCGCATCTAGGTTTCTGAGCCAGCCACAACAACCCCCTGGGATTTCGGAGCACCAGATGCAGGAGATATGCAGGCTGTCGCCTTTGTGATCCACTCAGCGACCTTGGCTGGCTGCCACCAGGAGCAGACCTCACCCTGATCCAACCACCTAGTTCTGGTTGCAAGAAAACCTTAAGAGAACGTCCATTCCTCCTCCGGGCCCCATCCAGCCAACAGCGATCTGTCGGAGACACCGGATATTCACCAAGTCTCTCTTGCTCTCTTGGATTTTCCTGGCGTGAATCAAGATTGCGCTCCCCCCCCCCCAGAGTCTTCTGGGAGGGCCAGAAAATGGGGTAGGCCAGAGGTCAGTGGTGCGTTGGAGGAGGGGAAGAACAGGCCCCCTGCATGAAATGACAGGGGAGGGGCTGCAGCTCAGTAGTGCTGGAGCATCCGTTTTGCCTGCCGCAGACCCTCCATTGCATTTCTCCAGGTAGGCCGGAGAAAAATTCCCACCTTCGACTCTGCAGAACTGACCCATATTGAACGAGAAGACAGCATGCCTTGGAGGGGTGTGATGAACTCTGTTTCCGTGGCTTTCCTTCCCCCACTTCCAACACGACCCTTCTCATCCCTGCCCGGCCTTCCTGCTTCACATCCAGCTTGATACAGAGTTCGCATAGCGTCGCGATGCCCGAGTTCATCCCAATAACGAAGTATCACGGACTTCCCCCTCTGTTGGCCCAGTGTGACTTCCGCCGAGTTTGCGCAAGGGAGCGATGCTCCTTTGGAAGTCACTCTACAGCGTATTGCGCCGTCCACAGACAACACTGCTGATGATGGAACACTACTCTGGGAGCTCCCGATTTCAGGTCCAGCCCAACAAATTAAAAATAGCATTTGAGATGCGTATCGTTGAGCTGGTAGTTTGTGCTTGGTTTGGTCTAGAGTCTTTCAGAATGCAGTAAAGAATGACTCTGGTAGCTGGAAGTCTGCAAAACAGTAAGAAAAAATCACATTTTTATATTCCAAGGAGCTCAGGGTTGATCCAATTCCTGAACGGCTACACCATCTTGGCTCAAAACACTACCAGTTACAAACTGGGCACATTCCCCCATCTTTTCATCTATTCTTACCTCCACCTTATTTTGATTAGCACCTGGTGCCAGGTTGCTGGGCGCCCAGGTGCCTGCACAGGGCCTGCCATGGGGGCACTACCACTGGTGCTGAGGGTTTAGCAGTTGGCCTGGCCAGGTGAGCCCTCTGACAGGTGTGGGGTCTCAGCCAGTGCTCCACCTGGCCAGCTCCTGATGCGATGCCTGCTAACATCCCACCCAGTGTTCCGGAGAACACAAAACGTGCTCACTGCCTTGCAAGGTTGTCATTGGTCCTACGGACATTGTCATCCCTCTTTTTTGTGGCTTCTGGATCTGTTTTCTTGAACAGACCGATGCAGCGATGGACCAGCCCTGGGATGTGTTCATCTTCCTGCAAGTGTGAAGCAGTAATGCTCTAGGACAGCCAGTTTCAATCAGTATGCCATGACTGGTCTGCAGATGTGCCACAGGCGTTTGGGAATCATTCATTTGTTGAGTCTTGGGGGGGGGGGTTGAGCCTCCAGGCTGGAAGTGCATTGCAGGACCTCTGAGAGGAATTTTTATGGGTGGGTGGGGGGGTTATGATGTGTCCTTTGGGCCCCTTCTCCAGTGGATCATAATTTCATACGATCATTGGGTCATAATTTCTACAAATTGCAATGCACAAAACTATGCGGGCTTGCACAAAATGTGAACACTAGCCTTCACACATGGTTTTCCCAGTAGCAATGTATGGCTGTGAGAGCTGGACCATAAGAAAAGCAGAGCGCCGAAGAATAAATGCTTTCGAATGATGGTGTTGGAGAAGACTCTTGAGAGTCCCCTGGACTGCAGGGAGATCCAATCGGCCAGTTCTACAGGAAGTCAAGCCTGATTGCTCCCTGGAAGGACAAATCCTGAAGCTGAAGCTCAAAGACTTTGGCCACCTCATGAGAAGAGAAGACCCTCTTTAGAAAAGACCCTCATGCTGGGAAAGATTGAAGGCAAAAGGAGAAGGGGGCGGCAGAGGATGAGATGGTTAGAGAGTGTCACCGAAGCGATGAACATGAAATTGGGCGAACTCCGGAAGCTAGTGGAGGGCAGGGAGGCCTGGCGTGCTGCGGTCCAGGGGGTCACGAAGAGTCGGGCACGACTTAGCAACTGAACAACAACAACAGCAGCCTTCACACAATATCTGCAAATCTTCTAAGATCCCACAGAATTTTCGACTCCCCTCCTTTGGCTCCTGGGCCCCTTTTCGACCCTGTGCCCCCTCCTGCAGCCCCCCTCCCATGGGCCCTGGCGCAGGGTGCCTGGAGAATTATCCAAAACCCAATGGGGTGCCTTGAAAATTTCAGCGCCTTCTCAGTGCGCCGTGAGATGACAACACGGCTGGAAGTTGCTGCTCTAGGACTTGGGAGGACTTTGGGCACAGCAACGTTGGTGGTGGGGGCGCCCCCCATAGCGGGGAGCCTCCTGTCAGGGCCCCCATGTGCCTGGCCAGCTCCTGGTGCTGCTTCCCAGCACTACCCAGTAAGCCAGGACTCCTGGGGAAGCTTGCTGCCTGCTGTCACTCCCACCATCACCTGATAAGCCAGTCCGGCTTACCATAGAGAACAAGTGGCAAGAGCAGCCACTTGTCGGGCCATCTGAAACTCTAATGGTGGCAGTGAAGCCCGTGTGTGGCTTTCGCACTGTTTGGTTAGCTTTCCCACCAGGATAGCATGCTCAGCTGAGAATGCAAACTGAGCAGTGGGCAGGCGAGAGAGTTCTTCCCTCTTGCCTCTGTGGAATATAAGAACGTAAGAAGAGCCCTGCTGGATCTGGCCAAGGGCCCATCTAGTCCAGCTTCCTGTATCTCACAGCGGCCCCACCAGGTGCCTCAGGAAGCACAACCAGATACTTGTTTCTCCATGGAGTGGATGGGTATTGCTGATGTGCAAACATGCTTTCCAAAGCAGGGGAGAGCACATCAATGTGGCTTGGCAGGGCTTTTGCCCTAAGCCTCTAAGCCCCCTTCTTTTTCCCATGGCATAACCCTAACCAACCTTTCAGCATCGAGGTGAGGGCAATGAGTGGCATCAATGCCGTGTATGATTGCTATAATGCCAGTTCTGTCTGTCTGTTGTTGTTGGTGTTTTTTGTTTGTTTGTTTGTTTTGAGAGGCGCATACCCAGATGCAACAGGCCACAGAAGAATTAGTAAAGGGGATGGGGGGAGGTTCGGTCTGTTGCAGAGCCAGTGCCAGCTTTCTGGGACAAAGGCTTGCACTAGGATCCCCAGGGCTGGCCAAAGTCTTTCCAACATCCAATGCAGCTGCCAAATACTGCCCTTCCCTTATTTGGTGATATGCCACCCTTGGTTCCTTCCACTTCCTGGATTGGACAGGGAGGTGGAATGGAAGAGATGAGAGTGACAGGCTAGACTGCCTCTGCCGCTCTGGCCCACCATTCCTCCACACACCAACCTTTGACCCCCTCTAGCGATCCGGGGAGGGGCAATGGAAACCAGTGGGCACGCAGGGGTGGGCAGCCCCCTCCAATCTGCCTCATTGGTGGGCCAGCCCCGGAACTCCCCGTGGCACCCACCACCCGCTCCTGGGACCCTGAT
>JAJKFI010000023.1:6313259-6374945 GCA_029204185.1 Lerista edwardsae | reverse complement strand
TGTTGACCTGACCCAGCGTTCTCCCCCACGGACAATTTCCTCGCGCAGATTGGTGGCACCAAGGCCCCCTCCCCCCGGCTACGACTGGGTCCTCCCCAAAACGCTGGAAAGGGAGGCGCGTTGCCATTCTGCACGACGTGCTCTACGCGCGGGCGCCCCCAGAAGTGCACCTGGACGTCCGCGTTCAGGCCCCTGCGGGCAGGCAACTTTCTCTTCCTCCCCCTTCTCCGCCCCTCCCTGCGCGCTCTCCGCCTTCCGGCCGATCAAGACGAAGCAACGCGGCCGAAGCCTCCACGCTCGCGCCGACCCGGGAAGGGAGCCCGGCGCAGGGGTCCGCGCCATCGCGCCGCGCCCCGCGGAAGAGAGACGAACGCGCGTTTCGCTTTCGCCTGCTGCATGCACGGCCCCGGCTGGCGCAGCTCGCCCGCTCGCTCCCTCCCTCCCCGGCCCCTGCTCGGTTCCACACGCGGCATCCTGTCGCAAGGCTCGCCCAGCACCGCCGCGGAGGGAGGGAGGGACGAAGGCGGAGTTTGCCAGCAGTGCTGCAGCCAGCCCTGCGCGATTGGCTTTGGGGAGGTGGGAGTTGTGTCTTGGGGGGTGGGGGGTTGCGGGGCCACGAAAACGTGTGAAAGCAGGGCAGGAGGAGGGAGGGAGCTGGAGCAGCCGCCGGGCAGACCCGTGGCGCCTTGAGCTGCAAGGAGACTCGGCCCAGCCACCCCCAGCCCCGTCTTCCTTCGGGGGCTGCACGATCGAGGGCAGAAGGGAGGAAAGGGAAGTTGGGGAAGGTCCCGAGCGAGGCTGCCGCGCCGGTTGAGCGGAGAACAAAAGAACGTAATATAAGGACATAAGAAGAGCCCCGCTGGATCAGGCCAAAAAAGGCCCCTCTAGTCCAGCTTCCTGCATCTCACAGCGGCCCACCGGACGCCTCAGGTTGCGCACGGGACACCTAGATACGTGCAGCTCGTTGCCACTCCCCTCCGAGGTAGCCTTCCTCTAAACTAAGGAGGTGGCACTAACTCTCATGGTCCGTAGCCCGCGATGGACTTTTCCTCCAGAAATCCGTCCAGTCCCCTTTCCAAGGCACCCAGGCCAGATGTCATCACCACCTCCTGTGGCAAGGAGTTCCACAGCTTAATTACCGGCTGGGTGAAAAAAGTATTTCCTTGGATCCGTTCTCACTCTCCCTGCACTCCATCTGAGTGGCTGTCCCCCTGGTTCTGGTATTGTGAGGGAGGGAAAAGAACCTCCCTCTATCCACTTTATCCATCCCACGCATAATTTTGTATGTCTTAAATCAAGTCCCCCCTCAGGTGCCTTTTTTCTAGGCTGAAGTGCCCCAAACGCTGGACCCTTTCCTCATCCTGTTGCATCGATGGAATGAGGGGGTGCCTTTGAGGTCTTCAGAGGCAAGGCTTTGCAGGCTGGATGGCGGTGAAAGAGGGGGACGGAGAAGCAGAGGCCCAACCCAAGACCTCCTGATGCCTGAAGTGGCCTGCCAAATGCTGCCCTCTTACCCAATGATGCGCCACCCTCTGCTCTGCCCTATTGCCAGCATTCTGGCTCTCTGTT
This sequence comes from Lerista edwardsae, assembly GCA_029204185.1. Lineage (NCBI taxonomy): Eukaryota > Metazoa > Chordata > Lepidosauria > Squamata > Scincidae > Lerista > Lerista edwardsae. The sequence continues at coordinate 6,373,376 of JAJKFI010000023.1, read as the reverse complement.
CCACTCTTGCTTTCCAGTTCAGGGAGTGGAAGGAGAAAGAGGAGCAATAGAGGAAAGCCGATGGATGCCCCCCCCACCAGTCTCTTTCCTCCAGATGGAAGCCCCCTACCAATCTGCTGCCTGAGGCAATAGCTTCAGTTGGCCTCATGAATGAGCCGGCACTGTAGAGCCTCTTCTTTTCATGTATCAGGTCTCCTGTTCAATCCCTAGCACTAGTGGCATTCCTACAAAGGGGCAGGTCGGGGAAGCGCTAAGTTTTGCAGAAGCCTGCCCGAAAGTGCTCCCTGAAACAGACGCAGCCCGTCAGATATGCTGGCCAAGTGCCAGTGGCGTTTCTACAGGGATGGCAAAGCTCTAAGTTTTGCAAGAAGCCTTACCTTGCAGTGGAAATCACTCCTCTCCTGCACCGTTTTAGCCAATCTTGGCGTTGCTTACTGGCTACAGCAGCAAGGGAGAGGAGGGATTTACATGACAGGGTAAGGCTTCTTGCAAAACTTAGAGCTTTGCCATCCCTGTAGAAACGCCTCTGCCAAGTGCCCACTTAGTTCTGTGGAGGAAGTGCCAGAGGTGGGTGGGAGGTCTTAGGGGGCAGAGGGGGGCAGATCTATGCATAGGCCAGCCCGGAGAAGGAGGAGGAGGAAGGACACAACCTTTAGGCCATATCCTAACCCCCGTCCTTGGGCTGGGTGGCCTTGATCCAGGCCACTCCTGCCTGCTTACACCTGCTGTTTTGCAGGCACAGCACTGAGCAATCCCAAGGGTGAGCCGAAGCTGCCTCCCAGCCTGCGTTAGGATGCAGCTCAAGCCTGCCGGCCTTCCTGCTCCAACACACGTTAGGATTGGGCTGACAGTCGCTTTGCCACTCAAGGCACAATCCGAACTGACTTTCCAGCACGACTTTCCAGCACCAACTTTCCAACTGACACAGCAGTGCCAATGGGGCATGTGTTGCATCCTGCAGTTGGGGGGCAGTTACGGAGGCCTCCCCAGCGGGTAGTTAATCTGTGGAACTCTTTGCCACAGGAGGTGGTGATGGCATCTGGTCTAGATGCCTTTAAGAGCGGATTGGACAGATTTCTGGAAGAAAAGTCCATCATGGGCTATAGGCTATGATGATGAATTGTGCAACCTCCTTACATTAGTAGTAGGCGACTTCAGAGTACCGGGTGCAAGGGAGTGGCAACAGGATGTAAGCATCTTGTTGTCTCATGCCTCCCTGGGGCACCTGGTGGGCCGCTGTGAGATACAGGAAGCTGGACTAGATAGGCCTTTGGCCTGATCCAGTGGGGCTCTTCTTATTTCTTATGTTCCCCAAGGTAAGGGAATGTTTCCTAAATTCGAAGCTGCATTGCCCTTACCCCTGTGCTGGAAAGTTGGTGAGGATTGCGCCCAGAAAAAACGTATGCTAAGTAGTATGTTTGTCTTCCCATGCCCTGTCAACTTTGTAACGACTTCCTACCTAAGGCTATATGCATAAGAAGAGCTCAGCTGGATCAGGCCAATTCTGGTGAGCCTTGGGTTGACACTGAAGGCCTGCCTAAGGTCTTTGGAATGTCACATCATCGCACCTCCGAGACGGGAGACAAGGCCAGTAGGAGGAGGGCGGAGATCCTTGGAGTGGAGCAAACACAACCCGCTTTTCAAAAGTGCTCCGTTCTGGTTTCAAGCCTTCTGTAAAGAGGGGACGGGATCCTGTTTGGCGACTCTGGAGAGGAACTCTGAATTCTGTCTTAATTCACCGCTTCCTGCTCCAAAAGCCTTGCAGCAACAAGGATTACTGGGAGCTAAATTGGGACTACCCTCCAAATCTGTGGCAAACAGCATTTTTCCCTTTCTGGTTGTACAGTGCAATCCTAACCCGGAGTTAGGCCGGCACAGTTAAGCCAGCCAACTGTGGCCGGCACAAGGGACACTGTAAAGTACGTTTGGACCACTCTTGGAGTCAGAGAGACCAGCCCACAGACGTGCGCCACCCTCCCTGACTCCGAGAGTGGTCCGAATGTGCTTTACGGTGGCCCTGGTGCCGGCCAAACTGTGCTGGCCTAACTCCAGGTTAGGACTGCGCTCATAATCAGCTGAAACAAGCAGAACCAACGTTAGGAGGAGATGCAACAAAACCCTTTTTCTCCCAGGCTGAATCGGAGGCGAAGAGTCACCCTTTCCAGCTCAATAGTGAGGGCATTCCAAAAAGGCGGAGGACAAAATCCATGAGGAAGTTCTCTTTTGCAGGGGACCCTCCCCAAGAATGAATGGGAGCCCTGCAAGGGCATAGGGCTGCATGCTTCCTCCATTCATTTCAACGGACCTTGAGCGGCACAGTTCCCCCGGAGACTGAGTCTGGAACAACAGAGCCAGAGATGTTTGTCTCCGGCCTCGCCCTTCTGTCTCCACCTGTTTAGCCAACTCTTCCCCACCACAACCTGTTTTTCTTTGCCTCTTGCTCAACTCTTGCCAGATGCATTCTGCTGCTTTTCAGGAGACCGTTGGACCCCTAGGAAGCGGGCTTAGCTCCTTTACTGATTTGTAAAGTTTATTCCACCCCCAATTCACTAGCAATAACACCCAATACAGGTTCTCAGAATGGGAACCATAAGAGAACTTTGACAGATCAGGGCCTTCGAGGCTATCAGATACACCCGTGAGGCCACTTCACACGTACTGATTTGCTTCGGAGAAAGATCTTCCTTCCCTCATACAATAGTACACACGTGCCTTTTGTACGTGCGCTGGGAAAGCCAAACGGGAATTCCTAGCGCCTCCACCTGCCCCCAACTCACTCACAACACGCGTGTGGGTGCGCGCCACCGGTAAGAGCCGATACAGACGTTACTGCGGCCGCTTCACCTCCCTAAACTGATGGAGAATCGTTGCCTATAGGCGTGACCTGTGCAACGACTCGGCGACTCCCGTGACTAGGAAACAAAAACGTCACACGACGCCCTCGGCCCCTCCCCAATTCCAGAAATAGCTGCTGCGATCTGCCGCGTGTCCTCCATTCCAGACGTGAATGTACCGACGGGAAAAACGGAATGCTAGCACTGAGCCCGGTGGGTGGGTGGGTGCGGCCCACGGGTTTGCCTGCTTCCTGCAGTTAAAGCCTTTCCGTGTAGAGAGGAAGCGTGTCACGTCTGAAACGGCCGGACTCAGGGAGAAGGGGCTGTTTTCCTCGGGTTCCTTCCAGTCCAGTGGGAGCCTGGGCGGGGTTCTTGGAGCGGGGTGTGTGTGCTTCCCCACGACCGCGCGTGCAACTCGACACCATAGGCGCCGGGACACGTGTCTCCGTGGGAAGAGCCGGCGCGGCAGAGCAGCAATCCGATTCCGTGCACCGAGGCTGCGTTTCTGACCTGCGCTGGCGAGCCGGTGGCGGGCTCGCAGCGCCGCTTCTGCAAAAGTAGGCCAGGAAAAACGCTCCGCGGCGGCCACTCGCGGCTCGCCCGAGCAGCTCCCCGACCCCACCCTGGGGGTGGTGCAGACAGCGGGGCTCTGCGTGCAGCCGGAGCACCAACAAGGAGCGGGCAGGGCCCGCGTGGGGGCGGAGGGGAGGGGAGGGGACTCCATCCTCGCTTTGCGAACGCTGCATTGAGCCCCGTGCGACTCCCTCCCCTCTCCCCAAACAGCCTTCCGCCAAGAACTTCTACGCAGCAAAGGCGCTGATCTCTCAAGGGCGAGGAGGGAGGTTCACACGTGACGCCGGAAAAACCGCATCGCCCTGCTTCTGTTGGGAAACAAGAACAGTGCGGGCGGGGGAACCCACCTTGATCTAGTGCCCCAGAAAGCCCCCCCCCCCATCCTTAATATCTGTTTGGGGATGACTTGGTGTTGGGAAGAGCAGGTGCTCAGGGAGGGGGCGTGGGCAGGCGAGTCCTGCATGCGTGGCTGTCGCCTCGCGTGGGTTGAAAAGGGTTCCAAACATTTAAGCCGGACTGACTTCCCAGCTGCCTGCCTGAAACGTGCAATCTCCAGCCAACGGGCATCAGGTTAGGATTGTGCCCTCAAGAAGTTGATAGAGATTCTTATTGGAGTCGCAAGAATTGAAATTGCTAATAACTGGAAAGAATTGAAAGGACTGTCCTTTCAAAAATATATGAAAAGAGTTTGGGAAGTAGCTGTTATGGAAAAGCTAACAATGCGAGTAAGAATTATGAGGGGAGAGGTTAAAAAGGACAGTTTTTTAGATGTTTGGTACCCATTTTTGAACAGTGAGAAGACAATGGATAAGGAATCAACAGATTTGATATACTGGACTACACGGTATTGAGAATGGAATAGTCTTTTTCTTTCTCCTCCTTTTTTGTATAAATGTCTTTGTTTTGGATTGTAAAGTTTATTTTTGAATATAAATTAATAAAGATTGTCTAAAAAAAAAAAAAAAGGTTAGGATTGTGCCCTAGCCCTAAGAGACTGCTTTGGTTAACCTCATTGACGTGCTGGCCGTCACAAGTAAATCGTTGTCTGTGAAATTTAATATTGGGGTTCGGGGGGACATTTTTACAGGACCTGCAATGGTCAGGGCTTGATAGATCCCTATCTAAAGAAGCAGCAACAGAAACAATTCATCCACTGTGAAAAGTCATTCTTGACTGCTTCAAAATTACAGTCCCCATTTTTTTTACTGCAGCTGTACATATATACAAGTAGGGCTTCTCCCCCCTACTGTAAAATATAAATGTTGAGCAATACACCATAAAACAGTGGTTCTTTTTAGCACCAGGACCCACTTTTTAGAGTGACAATCTGTCCAGGACCCACCAGAAGTGATGTCATAACTGGGAGTGCCATTTGTGACACCAGAGCCGGCTGCTTTCCTGAGATACAGCAAGAAGTTAGGTTATTTTGCAGCCATTTTCCAATAGCAAAGTGAATCAGACAGAAAAAAAAGCCCATTTACAACCGTGACACAAGCAAGACAACCACACAGCCAACCCCCTTTCCAGCATCTCACCTTCCCAATATAAGTTGCCTTAGGTGCTTTGCGACCCACCCGAAATTGGCTCACAACCCACAGTTTGGGAACCACTGCCATAAAATATTACTCTCAAGTAGATCCAACAACCTTTATTTATGAACAAGTTACCCCTTGGCAAGAGGCTTTGGGATCAAAAGCCCATTGGGAACAAAAAGCTATTTTTTTTCCCTTCTTCTCAGCAGATCCTGGTGCAGTTTTAGATTTCCACGTGGCCAAAGTTTCTGCTGGTGGCTATGCAAAGAAAGAACTGGGTAAGCGGACAGAGAAGGAGGGGTAGTTTGCTGAGAAAGCAAAAGGGGGTGGAGGCTGTGCCTAAAGTTGGTGGGTAGGAATCACAGCAGGTATTGCTTCCTCCTGAGTAGTCCTAGCCAGCTGTGGTTGTAAAGCAAGATCCTTGGAACAAGAAAACCGATTTAAGAAGAGGGGAAGGGCTTCAGTGGGGGAGAAGTAGTTCTTGATGGAGCCATCTGCCCCCCACCAAGACCCCCTCAGAGCCTGCCACAACAGGACCACCCCAGCCTCAAATCTACTGTGCCTTCTTTTTTGAGGCATGTCGGCGACGGCGAGGCGTGGGAGAAGATGACTCAAGTGTCAAATCAGGTTTCTGTTTGGCCGCTTCTCTTTGGCCTTTCAGGTTGGCATCCTCAGCGCTGATGGGGGGGATGATGTGGCCGGGCTGAGTGATGATACGGGGGGCCGTCAGCCGCTCAAAAGCACGCTGCGTATTCCAGGTTGGGCCTATGGGGGCTTGGATGCTCCGTTCAAATTGCTGGCTGTTGTCGAAAGGGAAGGGCAGCTGGTTCACCTGCAGGGCAAAGAGATTCACATTCATGAGTGGGAGGGGTGGGAGGAAACCGTAGCTCAATGGGAGATTACCTGCTGTGCCTGCATAAGGGGGTCTGTCTCAAACCCTGAAGAGGTGGTGTCAGCTGGTTTTTAGGGCACAGTAGCTCCTGCCCTAGCGCCATCTGGACATCACACCAAACCACAGTTAAGGAAGCGGAACCATGGTTTGGAACGCTCCCTGCATTAACCGACCATCTTGGGGCCAACGACTCCCACCCCCCTCAACACAGGGGCAGACACGGGGCACGGAGGGCGACTGCCAGTAGCCACAGGCGGGTCAGGATAATCGTCTCACCTGATGAGCCGCGGCCAAGATATTTCTCTTCTCACTCAGGATTACGTGGGGCAAGTGACGGTCTTTCCTGGGCGGCCCAGCTGCGGGTTTGATAATGAACCTAGCCACAGACAAGAAAAATGAGGAGGAGCTACAGCTACTGTGCACCCGCCAAGAAGCACAAGGAGGTGCACTCCCACGTACCGTTTCCTTTTCTTAGCGCTCGGCTGCAGCCCCGTGCCCCCCCATTCGCCCCAGCCTGGGAGCACAAGATCAATGTCCTTCGGCTTGTTGTCCTCCTCGGCACGACGCTTCTCCTTCATGAAGTCGGCAATGACATCGTCGCCAGCAAAGGCCTCCTGGATCACCTGCCGCTGGTCTGGGGCCGTCTCCAGCTGTGGGAGAGAGCACTAACCGTCAGATACGGACTGCTGGTCTCCAGCCAGATGTGAACAAGACACAGGAAGGCGTCGGCGATTTACACAAAGCCTTCATTTTTGCAACACCCTGCCAGATATCTGATGTGGCCCTCCGGCTAAAAAACTTGAGAGACCCCTGTATTATAAGAAGAGGGACAAGTCAGCTCTCAGCCCCTGTCCTGGTTTTTCAAACTAGGCGTTTTCAATCCTTTTTGTTGCTCTGCCCTGCTTTTGGTTGCTTTTCCCCAGTAGTGCCTACCTCATCTTGGACAGCAGTGGGCACAAGAGGGCATTGCGTGGCACGAGGCGGCTCAGCCATCACTGCCTTCAGGTCGATGAGTGCCCTGCGCTTTGTGGACTTCTCGGAGGCTGGGGCTCTGCCACCCTGGGGCTGCGGTGATGGTTCGGCCTCTGCTGGCTGCAAAGATTCAGCATCCTTCAAGCCCTGTACATCTTCCTGGGGAATTTCCTCGGCCACCAGGGTCTCGATGTCCTCCAGGTTCCGTAGCCGTCCTAACTTCTCACTTAGGAAGGGTCCTTCTGACACAGGGCTTGGGGGTGCTGGTGGGAGCACATCAGGCAGCTCACATATGAGCTCTTCTTCACCAGGACCTGCAAACAGAGCTGCCCCCCTTAATAAACAATGCAACACAGGCACATCCTACTCTCTCTCTCTCTCACCCTGTGCTTCCCATTTTTGTGCAACTCTGACTTCCTATTTCAGATCCAAACTCAGAGTCGAAAGGGTGCCAAACTAATAGAGCCACAAATACATCCTATCAGACATAAGCAATCCCTACAAACTTAGGATAACAATGTGGTTTGAAAACCACCTAGTTTGGTGGTTCTCAAACGTTTTAACACCTGGACCCAGTTTTTAAATGACACTATCAGGACCCACCTAGCTTTACGAGACTTTAGAAAAAAGGTGATCTAGACAGAAGTATCCTTAATTTACTTACAAGTAATATTTTCTTTATTTGCAAAAAAGGAAGAAACTTGATCCATTTCTCATAACAAGGCAGTCCTAAAGAATAGCCTGTGTGCTTAGTTATTTGACCAGCCTTCATCTGCCCCTTTCTAACAGTCTGGACTTGTAGAGGGTGGGGGGGAAATACACCAGAAAAAGAAAAGATGCCCAAACATTTATCTCCCTCTGTTTACACAACCTTGCAAACTGCAGGAGCTCAGCTCTTTGCAAGGCAGTTAGCAGCTATCTTGTAAACTGGAGGAGCTCAGTTCTTTGCAGACACGTTAGCAGCTATCTGACTTCTGAACAGCCTCATGGCTTGAGGCAATTAGTTATCCGCTCTTTCCACCATCCATTTTTACATTGGAAGCTCTGTGGGACCTACCAGAAATCAAGTCTCAACCCACAGTTTGAGAAACGCTGCCCCAGTTCATAAAGAGCATTCAAACCCCAGTTTTTTGGTTCTGATGTCATGCAAAACTATGGTTCAGCAAACCAGGAAATACCAAATTGCGCCACAAGAGAGAGACGAAGAGGGCGAACAAGCAGGCACACCGTTCATTCCTGATCCAACAAACCAGAGTTGCCTGGAAAGATTTATGATTGTTACAATTCAACAGGGATATTTTCTTCTTCCTGGTCTAGATAGTCGCACTTCCTTTCTCCTTTTCTCATACAAATTGTCCTCTATCCCCTCTTTTAAAACCTAGTAGTTCTCTACTGAACCATTTCCAAATGAGCAAAAACCCTCTTGGGGTTATCAAGCTTACAACTGAATGCAGGACTCCAGATGCGGTCAAGTTGCAGGTCGTGCTACCCCAGCCAGCTCACCTTGCCGAGTAGCACTGTCTTGTGAACCTCGCAGGCGCTGCCGGCGTTCAGCAAAACTCTGCAACAAAGCTTCCTCATCTGATACAGGTGGCTCCCCCTCCTCCCCCTCCTCTTCCAGAGCTGGCGGGTCTTCCTTGGATTCCACACGCGACTTTCCCAGCATCCAGGGGTTGTCTGAATCCACCCCAGCGTGTCCCTTATTGACGACATCTGGGACAAGACCCTTCTCGGTCTCAGAGCTGTTGCCTTCCTCGTCGCTGTCCGAAACCGGGCACGCTTTTTGGGTCAGTTCTTTGTTCCTGGCCAACTGCTCTTGCATGGCTTGCCTAGCCTGGGAAGGTAGGGGAAAAAGTCAGGCTTTTTAAAATCCTCTCTTACTTGCAGACCTTAATAACCTGCACTTTTGGTCTGAACAAAAAACATTAGCAACACAACGGGCAGCATCCCAAGTACAGCTTCTGCCATCTGGAGGGGGGGGGGTTCTCTGTTTGCACGAGGACCCCCTTAAGGAGCAGAACATGGAGGACGTTTCTATTTGCAGAGGGAGCTCCTGATGGTGAAAGCGCTAGTCAGGATGCCACCCAAACTATCTGTCCAGGAGGGGTTAAAATAAACAAATGCACAAGCACTGCTTACAAGGATACAGGCTTGCCCCGGTATCCACTGGGGTTCCGTTCCGGACCCCACCGCGGACACCTGAAACTGTGGATACCGGGGACGCCTTTTTAAAGACAGGGGAACATCAGTGGTTTTGCTGCAACAAGGTAAAAAACCCCCTTAACATTCCCCCATCTTTTTAATTGGCATTCCAGTATCCATTCTTTTTTTAAAAAACAAGGACTTCACTGGTATTCTCCAACAGAAAGCCGATTCTTTGCAAGACAGAGCGTGAATCACGAGTGACCAGAAAGTCTGTCACCTCTTTTTGAATCTGGCTGTACAGGCCACATTTGAGCAGATTCTCTCTCCTCGCATACGCACACTGGACTGTTAGCAATTCCACAGGAACAGCCTGAAATCGTAAGGTAGTCCACCTCTGGGGAGTTGCAACCAAGAGCAGAATTAGATCCAGAGGGTACACAGAGGAGATTCTGGTTGAACATTAGGAAGACATTTGGGTGGTTGTGCAGAGGAACAGATTGCCACTGGGGGGAGGTGGTGGATTCTTCCTCATTGAAGACCTTCAAGCAGAGGCTCGGCAGGCACCTGCTGGAGATGCTCTGGGGTGATTTCCTGCTACAGGAAAGGGGTTGGACTAGATGGCCTTGTGGGTCCCTTCCAAAACTATGATTCTAACTAGAGCAAAACATCTTTGTTGAACGCATGCCATGGTTTCAATAAAATTCCACATGTACAGCACCTTGGGCAACGACCACATGCCTCACCTCGAGGTCGTACTTTGCCATGATGACTGTCGATTTGGCCCACCTGCCCTTGTTCTGGTGTTTCAGGCTCATCCTCTCCTGTTGAGAGAGGAGGAAGAGGTCAGCACAGCAGAGCGAGGCTCCATGTTTGCTTCCCACAGGGCAGTGGGGGGCCCTGCCCCAGTGATGTGCCTCACCTCCATCCGGGCTCGCTCGATCTTCTCCAGCTGCTCCAGAGCGGCCTGTGGGTTGCTTTTCCGCAGCGCCTCGAATTCCTGCAGCGCCTTCCGACTCCTGCCCTTCCTGAGCACTTTGTGGTACCTTTAAATAGGCAACCGCATTCGGCATTTGCACAGTGCTTTCTTTACATGGTCAGAATTCCAGCAAGATACTAATACTTTATCCAACGGTTATCACCCCCATTTTGCAGATGGGGAAGACCGAGGCTGAGAGGAAGCGGCTTGCCAAAGGCCACCACATAGCAGAGGTGAGATAAGACTCAAATCAGGGACTTCCCGATTCACAGCTCTGGCTTCCTGACTCAGGAAGAGCACACAATAATCCAGTGCTGCCAGAATAATCCAGCGGCTAGACAGAACGTCACACTTCTGCTTTCACTGTGTGCATGCAGAAACTGGCGTCTCAAATCAGGCCCTCCAAATTTTGTCAAAGCAAGATTCTAGTCCTTATGGAGAAACAGCTGGAAAGCACACGGGCGGCAGGTAGAGAAGTTCCAGCAACTACAAAAGTGCAGATTAAGGTCTTCCGTTGAAAAGAAAAATGGTGCTTGGGTGCTGTGTGTGGCTTTTCACTCCTTGTGTGAATGCCAGATGCAGGGAAGTGGCAACGAGATGCAGGTATCTCGTTGCCTTGTGTGTTCCCTGAGTGAGCCACTCTGGGCGCAATCCTAACCTGGAGTTAGGCCAGCACAGTTAGGCCTGCAAAGTTTGGCTGGCACAAGGGCGGACTATATTTATAGACTACTTCTCAACAAAAAGTAGTTCATGGAGCAGCTCACCTAGCCAAAGGATCAATGATTCCCTGTTCCCAAAGGGCTCACACTCTAATTAAAAAAAGAAAAAGAAAAAAGAAAAAGAAACCAGTAACAGCCACTGCCATGCTGGGGGAAAGAGGCTCTTAAGAACATAAGAAGAGCCCCACTGGATCAGGCCAAAGGCCCATCTAGTCCAGCTTCCTGTATCTCACAGTGGCCCACCAGGTGCCTCAGGGAGCACACAGGACAACAAGATGCTTGCATCCTGTGGCCACTCCCTTGCACCTGGCATTCGGAAGTAGCCTACTCTTAATGTAAGGAGGTTGCCCAACCCATCATAGCCTATAGCCCATGGACTTTTCCTCCAGAAATCTGTCCAGTCCCCTTTTACAGGCATCTAGGCCAGATGCCATCTCCGCCTCCTGTGGCAAGGAGTTCCATAGCTTAATTATCCGCTGGGTAAAAAAGTTTAGCTCTTCCCCTGCTACACCCAAGAGAACATTACACGAATGTACCCGAGCCCCTCACTTTTTGCTCTTGATCTTCCGCTCACGCCGTGCCTTCGCCTCGTAATAGGACTGCACTGCCCGTGCCCTCTGGAGCTCTGCCCGGCGCAGCTGAGCCTGAAATGCACAAACAGGGAAGGGCCAGCTGCAGAGGCGTTCCAGCCTGTGGCAGTTCTCGCAGCGGGCTGGAGGTTCTTTGGGATCCGAGGAAGGAGCCAGTCCAGTCCGAGGCTGAGCGGGGTAAAGCTCTTTATTCCCGAACAAAGCAAGACAAAAACTTACAAGATGCTGGCAGGGTGTTGCGAAGGTGTCGGGGGCTACTACTAAGTCAGTGCAAGGCTATATGGGGGAAGTGCTCACTTAATTGGCGTGTAATTAGCTAGCATTCAATGAATGACAGAGGAGCAGGGCTGTTGCAGGGGTAATCAGGCTATAAGCAGGTGGGAAACAAGGCCAGGGAGAGTGGGCCTTTGCCACAGGTGATGGTAAGGAGAACTGGAGGATGTCCAATCCGCGCTGGCCAGGGCCCTTGGGATTGGGGCCAGGTCCCTGCTGCCCCCCATAGCAACAGAGCCGGAAAGGACTCTGGGATACTGGGAGGCAGGCAGATGGTTTCTGGGCCCTGCACAAGAGATCGGCAGCTGAAGGCAGCGCAGGCTGCAGGAGAGGAGAGCGAGGGGGGCTAGGGCAGCGCTCACCTCTTCCAGGCTCATGGCCTTCAGCGACGCCTTCTCGTGGGGCGTCAGGAGGGGATCCGTCACCGGCTGCTGGTTTTTGTGGAGCAGGCTGAAGATCTCTTCCTCCAGCGGGGTTCGAGCCTGAGGGCAGGGGAAGAGGAACATTTAAAGACAGGCTGTGCTAAAGAAAACTGGCGGAAGGGAAGATAAGGAGGTGGAGGCAGGGGTGGCAGGGCCCCATGTGCAGCATCTCCGCGAGGCTCTCACCTTCCCTGGGGGGTCCCCCACTGACCAAGAACAGTGCTTGTGGTGCCCATGTGGGCACCTAGAAATAGGTGGTGGTGACAGGATGACGTCACCGCCAACTGCTTCTACGAGGCCCACTTTGGGCAGGCAGGAGGGTCCAAGGCAAAGCTGCTCTGCTCACCCCCACTGACTTACAGCCCACAGAGATCCCGGATGCAGCGGCAGGCGATCTGCTCACCGCACTGGTGCAGGGCCCCCAAAAGCCTGGGGCCCAATGCGAGGACACTGGCCACGTTGCCTTAGGGCCAGCCTTGTAGGCAGCTCAGGAACCACAGCTGTAGTTTGACGCTGGCTCGGAGCTATTGGCACAAGAGGTGTTCCTTTCGCAATAGGACTCCCCCCCCCCGCCCCATTTTATTTGCCAGCCAGTTTTCTCTTCTTAGGGGAAGTAATGCTGTTGGCTCCTTACCCGGGCTGGACAAGTGCCACTATGCTCAGTGGTGCTCCCTCCCAGCAGGAGAGAACAAGCCCTTCCACTGGACCCAGGCTGGGCCCAACCCTCTCCTCCTGTCGAGGCCAGCCAACGCTCACCTTCCAGCTGCTCATCACTTCCTCCACGGGGGTCACCGTCACCTTTTCCTGCTGCAGTGGGAAAATGAGCTGCTCGGCCCGCCGGTTTTGCTGCACCACCGGATCCCACTTTGCCAGGGCTCGAGAGGTCTGTGCATAGGCAGCTTCCCGTACCACCTGCAGAGGGCCAAAGTGATCCTTGAGCCACAGGACCTCGGCAGCACCGCTGCTCCATCAAGGACACACGGGGGCGGTCCAGCGCCAGCCAGGAAAACCCCCTTCTTCCCTAGCGCTCAAAAGCACTGCAGCAACATGGCAAAGAGTATGTCCAGGAGGAACCAGGAGCACCATCAACTAGTCACCCAATGTTCAGCTAATCCTCAGCCTGATTCATCTTAAAGGCATGCGCATATTACAAAAACCTCAACGCAGGTTTTATTTTTTGAGGATACTGAAGCAGGTGTGAGATCAACAAAAAACTTCATGAGAGCGCATCACCAGCAAAAAAAATGCACCCACGCCAAATCGATCAGTCCTCGTTATTCACGTGGCTCCAACACGTGGCTCCAACACACCTTCCAGGGGCCCTTGGCGCATTACTAAAGGTGCGTAACTGGGCACCCCTGCTAACCCGGCAAGAGGTACTTCTTCAAGCGGTGCTCCTCTTATACTTAGCAAGGGGAGAGTAATTGTCCCTCTTCACCCCTGCACAGTGTCTTGTCTAATGGCTGTTGCTGGTGGTGTTCTGCATTTTTTTTTTACATTGTGAGCCCTTTTGGGACAGGGAGCCATTTAACTTTATTAAACCGCTTTGTAAACTTTGTGTTGAAAAGCGGGATATCATCATCCTGAGAAGTAACACCGTTAACCTCCTTTGGCTTTCCGTCCCCCTGTGCTTCGTCCCTCACCTTCCAACTTGCAATACCAGCCTCTTCTGTTCCCCAAGGCAAAGCAGCCCACCAACGGCCCGCTGCACTCACCCGCTCTTTCGCCTCCTTGCTCAGTGGGAGCTGGGCAGCCTGTTTTTGCTGGGCTTTCTTCAGCCGCTTCCGAACAGAGCCCAGAGCCGAGGAGGTGGAAATGGGTTGCAGCAGCTCCGAGAGGAGAACCTTCTCATCAGCACCTGCAGTGAGCAACAGGTGTGGGGATTGCAAAGTGTGCCCCAGGATAGCCTCCAGGTTCCCACCTTGCCATGCCACACAGGCCCCATTTGTGCCAGGGACCACAAAATCAAGGTGCAAACTCTCACCTCCGCCACACACATCAAATTCAGAGACCTGCCTGCTTGCTTCTGTACGTTCCGTCGTCCGCCGCCTGCAAGAAATAGAGTAGCCAGCTCAAGAGTAGAAAAGAAAGGTGAGTCACACAGTCCACTCCAAAAAATGCCCACGTTAGGGCTCCAGCATCTTCACGCATGCCCCTTACCGCTTTCCGGCCAAGGCACTGAGTGCATCGACAAGCTGCCGGTGCTTCTTTGCTGTTGCTTCGTTTTCCACCTGGAGAAGAAAAGATTGTCAACATCTAGGAACCATCTCAGGAAGGAGCCAAGCCAATAAAAATCAACAAGCATTCTGAACAGGTGAAACCGCCATCAAGTCAAGAGTGCCTCTGAGCATATCCGTCACTTGCCTGTAATGCCACAGTGCTAACCTGTCAGGCGCAACAGTAACCAGCAAACCAGACTGATGAGCCCTCCAATCCAGCTCCATCATGCACGGTCCAGAACCAAAGACTGGTTCAATGGTTCCAGAATGAATATTATTTGCACATGCACTTCACAAATGAGCAGAAATCTAACCTGCAGGCTTTCGAGGCAAGACCATGAAAAGGGGTGTCAGAGGCAAGGCAAATATAAAAGAGAGGGTTTAAAATGCCGCTTAAAGAGTTGCAAGGAGAGCTCAGTCTAATCAACAGGAGCCATCCCTCCATAGACCATGGAAAAGCAAGAAGTATTCATTTGAGCATGCACAGAGGGCCTTTCCCACAGCCAACTCCCATAGATCATTTCAACAGAGAGTAAAAATAATTCATTGCCAACACAGATTTAGTGAGCGTTGTCTTTCTATACCAGCTGATTTTAGGTACTGTGATGTTTTAAGTTCCAGACCACAATCACCGTTCAATGAGTTGTGGCTTTTATTTTTAAAAGGTGTATACAGTATATCTTCTACAATTTCCTCTACAATTCAAGGCAATTCTCTTGTACATTTACAAATGGCTATATTGCTTTCAATTAGTAGCCTCCTTGAGCATGACTCTATCACCATGGTAGCATTCGAGGCAGGTGGAACATTGGCTGAGGGTTCCACCTGGTCAGACTGACTCCTAAACATACTGAACCAGAGGCAGCAGTAGCACCCCGTGTGATGTCAGGGGGAGGTAGGTAGGGACACTACTGAGCTTTGCCCTAGCCCGCCCTTCTAGATCTAGTAATCTAGAACCAGCACTTACTGTAGATAGCAGAGACTTGTTACTTATAGAAGATCACTATGCATGCAGAGCAATAGAGAGGCTTTGCCCCGAGGGGGCTACAATTTAGACCAGTGATTTTCAATCTTTTTCATGTCACAGGACACTGATAAGGCATCAACATTATCATTCAGTTTTTTTGATAATTGACAAGGTCCATCATGCTGCTGGTGGGGGGCTCACATCCCCCCATCAGCCCTAAATGACCGTCCCCTAAGTTCCCACAGCACATCTGTGGCCCTCTCGCAGCACACCAAAGTGCCACAGGACAGTGGCTGAAAATGGCTGATCTTGACAGATAGAGGAAGGAGAAGGAAATGGAGCCAAGGGGGAAAAGCTTGCAGTTAAAACAATAAATACTGTAAAAAAAAAGAAAGCAGAATAAACGGGCAGGGTGCAGAGACCAGTGGTTTTGGAGAAAGCCCCAGCATGTTTTTCCTAGAGTAAAGTGTGGCGGGAAGTAGAACTCACCTCATTTTCAGAATCACTCACGCCCAGCTCACTCTTCAGGGGCTCTTCCTCATTCATAGTGGCCATGTGGACGCCACAGGCAGCGCCAACGCTGCTCTTCCCCGCTCCTCCTCTTCCTCTCTGATCCAGGTATTAAAAGGACAACCTAAACACGTGCGCAGCCCCTAGATCGGAGGGCGCCATCATCCCCCGGTCGCAAAGCGCGACAGCACTTCCGCCTCTGAAGCCAAGCAGTTTGCGTCACTTCCGCCCTTCCTCCCACAACCTGTCATTAAACCTGGGGTCACTCTGGCGCTGCCCCGGCTGGCTTAAAAGTTATTATAATTATGACAATATTAATATAGGCATTTTTTTGCTGTCGGCATCTTGTTTTGTATTAAAAATAGGTCGTAATTCGAGACCACCCTCTCCATCGCGGGCCCTCTGACATTTAAAGGGGGGAGGGCGGGGCCCAGATGCTTGGCGACGCCCCCTTTTGGGGGGCGGGGCAAACGGTGTGCCTGCGCTGGATTGGCTTACACTCGACTCTAGATCCATTGACGTCAGCAATCCTGAGGTCTCGGCCTTTCGCACTGCCCTCAGACACATCCCCGCCCTCCGAGTCATCTCTTCCAATAGGGAGCCTTGACCAGGCCTTTGGGTGGGACTTAGGTGCCAGGCGGCCCAATAGCAAGCGGAGTTCCTCTTTCCCCTCCCCAGCCTCAGGCCAAGGGTGGGAATTGTTTCACAGACCACTTTGTGAATGACCTCCCGCTGCTCCGCTCCTGCCAATAGCAAGAAGCCCTTTGGTGGAGCCAAAGTGCAGGCAGCAATCACCGCGTCCCCCTCCCCTTCTTGACGAGGAGCCGAGCCTCGTCAGGCGCGCCCCTCAGGCCGCCTTTGTGAGTGACGTAGAAACCGAGCCAATAGCGCGGCTTCGTCCGAGCCGCGAGACGGGGCTAAGAGGGCGCTGAGCCAATGAGAAGCGAGCTCTTTTCTCCTCACGCGTCCCACGAGAGAATGAGGCCGTAGTGAGGCTCAGCTTTGCTGAACTGGGGTGTGTGTGTGTGTATAAAAACATATATGTATATACATATAATGCTTGGGGAGAGGGTGGCTAATCTCCCTCGCGCTAACTGAGGTAGGGGCGGGGTCCTGCGGTTCCCTCAGGACGCACCGTGCACGCCTGGCCCCGCCCCTTCAGACTCTTGGCCCGCCTGTCAATCACAGCGATGGGGGCGTGGCTTGGGCTGGTCTCTCTCTCTCTCTCTCTCTCTCTTTTTCCACCCTCCTTTCCCTTCTGTCGTGCGTGGGGCGTGGCACGTGGTGCATAAAGTAGGCCCTGCCCGTGCAGGCTGTTGGCAGAAAGGGAGTCTCGGGAGCAGCCGCTGGACGTGCTGTATTTTTATGCAACACCCCCCGCCTCTCTGCATGCACGTGGGAATTTTTTAAGGACATTGACGCGTGTCGGACGGCTCCGATCCTGGGGCTTTTGCACGGTCGTCGGGATCGCGGCCGGCGTGCGTGCAAGGTCACGGACCGCTCCGTGGGAACAATGGGCTGCTGCCACGCCTGGAGGCTTGCGGTTTGTAAACAGATTGTAAAAGGGGGGGGGTCGCACATCCTACTGCTGCTGCTCCTCCTCTACTTACTCCTCCTGATCCCCTCCGTCTATTCTGCGTGATTGCTTTTGTGGTGCTTGGGTGGGGTGCGTGGGGGCTATGCGATCGTAAAGGGGGCTCTCCCTTGCTTCTGCAAGGCACGCGTCCTTGTGCGCGTCTGGGCCTCTTTTGTGTTGTCTGTGCGTGGAAATGGAAGGCAGGGTGGAGTGGGATCTGCGAGAAGTATTCCAGGAGGCGAGCTGTAGTTATCAAGCCACATAAACAAAGCAGGCGCCTTGGGCGGCTGCTACTTCCTAAAGCCAAGGAAGAAAGGCAGAGGGCGAGTGTTTTTCGCAAGTGTTTTCTTGGCGATTGTCAAATCCCTCACTTCCCAGGTGCTTCAAAGATGGAGAAGGGAGAGAATCGTGGATATCCACAGCCGTCGGCTTTTTCTTGTAATTCACTGCCGTGCTGGTCGCTCTTGCCCGTTGCAGTGGCTTGCAGTGTAATCCGACGCCTGTCTACTTTGAAGTAAACCCCGCTGTGTTCAGTGGGTCTTACTCCCTAGCAAGTATGTTCAGGATTTTAAGCTTGCCACCCTAACCTCAGTTTAAAAGCTTTTGCAGCAGTAGGGGAAAAAAAAATCTCCCTTGTTGTTTCCTGGAATAATAGCTGCTGATGTGTGCAAAGAAGGTGGTTAGAGTTTAAGGTAGCCAGCCGTCGTCGTGTTTTTTTTTTGAATCTGGATCCGTGGAGACCCTTTTTCTTTTGATGCACAATAAGGCATTGTAACTTGAACTGATGCATCCCTGTTAGAGTGCTGTGGGCAGCAGGTGAGGTTTTTCAGAGCAGAGGAGGAAAAGGGGGTTGGTCATGAAATTATTCTCTACTTGGCCCCATTATCAAACACATTGAAAGAACTGTGAGATCAGAGCAGAAGGGGAAGGGAAGTGAGGTGGAACTAGATTGGGGGGAACCTTGATCCTGAACAGCTGTCAGACCATTCTCTGTAGAAATTGGGTGGATTCTGTTGCTGGCTGACTCTAGTGTAAAGCGCTGGTGGTATTGCTATAGTCAAACGACTGTGTGAAAGGACTTGGGCTTGGTCCAAAGGCTGCTGGCGAGAGAGTTCTGTGGCCTTTGTGACACTGGTGTCGATTTAATGATCTGTGTTTGGCTTGGAAGCCTGCATGGCGTGTTATGGTTACTCGGAGAATGCCAAGCATGTAGAACGTGCTTCAATTGGGCAAGACTTTACCACAGACCTAATTGGGGGCAGGGCAGATACTGTGTAGGCTGCCACTGCAGTTCCATCATTCATCCCGGTAGCTAGAGGGAGAAGGATTTTACGAAACACATTTTGCCCACAAGTGTGTCTTTGGGCTCCTTCAGCCTGTCTTGCTTGCCAGAGGCTTTTGGGTTGTGGCTGATCAACTGTCAAGAGCGGGAAGAAGTGATGCTTTTTGGTTTTTTTTCCGGGCAATCGGAGTTTTGATCCAAGCCGAATTCTTGGCTCCCTGCCTGGTGAGGCTGGGGCTCCTAGCACTGACGAAGGTGCTGTACACTGACTGATGAAAGCCGGGACTCTGGTGTGGGTGTGCCAGGAAGGATATGCTACTGATAAACCTAGCTCAGGCAATTTTTTCCCCCTAGCCTTGGTGCCTCACGTGGACCTGTGTTGACGGGTTTCCTTGCCTCTCATCTTTTTAGGGGCTGAATCCGGATCCCTGAGAATGGTGTGGACATCCCGGCGGCTGGAGGGGAGACGGGCCATTGTTCCGCTGTCCTGCCTTCCGTGAAGGTGCAGCCATGTCTGTGATGATAGCAAGGAAGAAGGTGGTCCGCAAATGGGAGAAACTGCCAGGAAGGAACACGTTTTGCTGCGATGGGCGTATCATGATGGCCCGGCAGAAGGGCATCTTCTATCTCACTCTCTTCCTCATTGTGGGAACTTGTGCCCTCTTCTTTGCTTTTGAGTAAGTTCCTTTTCCTCTTCTTTGCCTTTGAATAAGTAAGTGCCTTTGAGTTTGATTCCTTTGCTTGTGTGGTTATTCCAAGGCTGTTGGGTGGGTTGGGCCATGAGTTGGGATGGTTCTTTCACCTTTTCATTATAAGGCAGTCATGTAGGCTTGCCATGAATTGTAGTCCTTTTATTTGTCTTTGAGCTCAATCCTAAACTGGAGTTAGACCGGAATAAACTAAGCCAGCAAAGTTTGGCCAGCACAAGGGCCCCCATAACGCGTTTTTGGACTATTCTAGGAGTCAGAAGCGATGGCTCACATCTGTGTACTGGCCTCCCTGACTCTGAGAGTGGTCCAAACATACTTTACAGTGTCCCTTGTGCGGGCCAGACTTGGTTGCCTTAGCTTATGCCAGCCGAACTCAGTTTAAGATTGCGCCCTTTGGGTGATCTAGTAAAACTTACTGCCTCTTTTCCTATCTGGAATGAAAGCACCAGCGCCTTAAGTTCTATTGGAAGGGGAAAATGGACTGGTGACAATGTTTTTGGGATCATGTTTGGAAAGTATTTGACACAGTACCTGTAATTCTCATGGTAGACCTAGTCAGTGGCTTCGATGTGGCTCAAACTTGAATTTAATGCTGTGTCCTTGTGCCTCAAATTGCAAAGAAGTGGTCAGGCATTTTGAATTTACCAGGCCCTGCTACTAGCTAGTATGGAATAGTGTGCCAGATCTGTAAGGTGAGGCTTTTAGTTCAGAGATGAGTTTAATTTGTTAATGGTATTTTTCCATTGCCACAGTGGATTTGGCACGAACCCGCACTGACTGCTCCTTTTTCCATTTGTATGGGCTGTGTTTTGAAAAAAACAATGTTTGGAAAATGATGATGCCGACTTGTAAACTGCAGAACAAAAGATGTCATTATAGCTTTTCTGCTAATTATGCTTATGGCATCATTTCTTATAACTATTGGCTTGCCCTAGTGATGAAGTATTCGGTTAGCAAGTCGCCTGTTTGTAGCTTAATGGGTATGCTTATTTGCCTGCTCTATTGAGGCTTCGGGTTCAATAGTTGCTTGCCCAGGTCAGCCAAGAACTCTCCCCCCTTTTAAGTATATGGGAACTTTGGAAACTTTTTTTCCTGGGAGGTTTATTAAAAAAAAAAATCTTGCTGAAAGCCTTATAGCTTCATCCCAGTGGCACTGCTGAGCCTTTTGCAGATGCGTATTATATTAAAACTCAAATTATAACCCCTGGAACTCATCTAGCCCTACACTAAAAGAATGTAGTTTTGCCTAACTAAATAACATGAGATTGGGCATTCAGGTTTCTTAGCCAACACTGGCTGTTTTGTTTATGCTAAACCCTGCTTTTCAGCCAAGACTGGCTTCTCAAATGGCTTACTATAAAAATGCACATGTGTGAAATTAGAATAGGAGTGGTGATGGAAGAGTGTTCTGATCCCTTGCATTTGATGAGCTAGTCCTAGAAGGTTGTGAAGAGATCTCCTGATAGGGTGTGCTAGTTTATGGTGACACAGCCTCTCCACTGATAAAGAGTTCCTCTCTTCATGTTAATGAGCATCTTATGTAGTCAGCTAGTGAGGTCAGAGCAAAGATCAAAGATCTGTCTCAGCTGACCCTTGATACCTTTATGATTCTTTGATACTTTTATGCATGTCGTCTTATTAACAAACTCGGAAGCTTAACTTCACCTAGTTTGCTCTCTGATTTGCCTGGCTTTTCCTAAAGTTGATCATTCCATCTTGGTGCTATGCCCATTAACTTGGAAATGCCCCGAGGTTTTATGAGAGCTGGTAGGGTGTCCATGGGGAGATTAATCTGTGTCGGAGGGCTGCAATTCTCTGGATCTTAATCCATATGTATCTCACTTCACTCACACTCGATAACTGGGAACTGAAAATTCTGGCTATAGTGAATCTGCCATTAGCTCAGTCTCTTACCAGGGTGATCAGGAGGGCTAATAGAGGATGCTGTTTAGTGTACGATGTTCCAAAGGATAATAGAGTGATCTGCTGGGCAGATCAATCTTGCAAAACCAGTTCATGCTGGCACCCACATCCTGGCCAGCTCACCTGGTAAACATTCTAGCAATTGCTGGCAAGAGGGAGGGACAGATTGGACTCTCTGTAGTTCTGGTCCTATGTTCCACCACCAGACTTAATGTCCCCAACAGCAGTTTTTTACTCTAAATGTGCATAAGCTGGGTGACAGCGGTATGCCTAAACACCATCTGTGTGTGTGCGTGTGCGCATGTACGGAGGAATATCTTTGAGATGCCAGATGCAAGGGAGCGCGTGTATTTTGTGGTCATATGCGCTGGACTGGCTGACATGGGCCAGATCCAGACTTCCCTCCCCGTCCTGATTGGCCTTACGCGGCCAACAATTTTTGGCCAGTAGGTGTATTGTGATTGTGTTGCTATTGGCGGCTACTGAAACTACAGTTTTAAAACTCTGATTACAATTCAACGGAGTGGTGAAGAAACAGTTTTGGAATGTTCAGCATTTTTAAAAGGAATCCTAAGCCGTGACAACAGACACTTAACTCTGGGAACTTCAATGTGATTCATTCAGACCATTGCTTGAGCTGTCCTTTGGGCAGAGCTGTGACTGTCGGATGTTTGTCTAACACTTGGAGCATCGTTTTGCTTCCTGGAGTTCAGCTGCGGGGTTGTTCCTCTTTAGTATGGTTTTCTAGATCTGCTGCTTGTTGTCACTTTGACAACTTGGTCATTGCCCTGGGTGAGGTGCAGTCATGTCACACACTATTGTATCCTGTGCCATCTGTACCTACTGGTTTTGATCATCTGGGTTGGGAGCCCCCTTCCAAAGGGGGCGGGGGAAGCTCGTTGAAAGTTGATGCTGAGAAGTTTGACTTGGGTGTATCCATTTCTGGGGATATTTGCCTGTACAGAATGGAGCATGAGTGTTCTGCTGGTGCAGCCCCGCGCACTTGCTAATCCCCACTGGGGACAAGTAGAACTGAACTGAATGCCTGTGGGCAACTGTTCCTTGGCAAAGCATTTGGCTTTGCATGTAGGGTTGAGTCCCAGACTACATTGGGCAGGGCTGGGAGAAGCTACTGTTTGAAACTAACTGCCAGTCAGCGTGGCTGATTCAGTCTGGCTCAGGTGGTTTCACATGTACACGTTCCATGTTCCTGCCTGTGCACGCTGGTGCATCTGTCCCAGCCCATAGTTCGCTTGAATTGCCCGTTGCTTTTTTTTGAGATCAGACCCTGCACTCCAAATGTGCGTTCGCTGACTGCATGTGCTGCTTGATCTTTCTTTTTTTCTTTTTGCTTTCAAGGGCTGCTGGCCCTTTAAGGCGACAAGCGCCAAGAGATGCTAACTGGCAGAGTTCTGTGTTGCATTTCTGGGTAGGAAACGGGAATGCAGGCCCAGTCCTGGCTGTGAAGTATTGGATAGCAGCGGTGTCACTGAAGCAGGGCAGGAGCAGCACAGGCAAGCAGAGCCGACGGATGGACTCTGAGCATCCTCGATGTAGTTATTTGCAGGGCTGTCTCAGTGTGACTTGCTTTCTGCTTGCACATTTGGCATGATTTAAGAGTTGAACTGCACCGCAGGCCGCGGCTTCCAGCAGTGTGTTGTCCTCTGTCTCTAATGGGATGGTAAGTGCCACACCATCGCTGCTTTCAAACTGAGTTCTGTCTGTCATGTGCTCACTGCTATTTTGGTCTCCTCCCTTGTCTTGGATGTGGTACCTGCATCCTGGCAGGTGCCTTTCCTGGTCGTGAGTGTAGTTCTGGGGCAAAGCCTGTATGTGCTGCTCCAGGGGTAACTGTGGCTGGAAAAAATAGTGATAGAGCTTTTATTATTATTAATCATAAGTGCCTGAAAGCAGGAGGAAGACCAAAGGAAGCCAGTAGACCAACTTGGGGGGGAAATGATCCCAAATGTCATTTGGTCAGTTTGCTTCTGAAATAAACTTGGCCAGTTCTGTTTGCTGAAATAGACCTGGGTGTGCTTGTCAGGTGCACCTGAACTCATGTTGAAAAACTGGTCTTAAACCGGGAGTCTTGAACAAGCAATGACAATTGCCTTTTTCAGGTGCCAGCACGATCAGAAATCCCTCTTTCAGGGTGACACAGGGTGAGCGTGCAAGTCAGACTGGTTGGATTTCATCATTGTAACCTGTGGTGGTATAGAAAACGGTCGGATCACTAAGCTTCTGCATCACAGCTAAGCCAATGAGTTGGTCCAAGCCACGTGATCTTGTCTTTTTTTTTAATGAATGAGTGTCCCTTGGTTTAGACCTTCTGCCAAAATGCCTCGTGTGGCCAAAACACGGTTTTCCACACGCCTTGTTAAACTATGTTGTCTCAAATCGTGGAGGCATGATTTATCTCAAGAGGAGGAGAGAAATCCCCCCTGCCTGCTGGTGCGTGGGTGGTTGGGTAGGTTTGCTTGGAGTGGAGAAGATGGCAAGAAAAAAAAATCCGATTGGGTGATCTGATTTTTGAAAAACACTGAAATGTATAAACACTGATTTATGACACTGAAAAACTCATGGAAAGGGGTGGTTTGGTGTATGCTATCCCATGCATTTGACAGTCTTGCTTAAAAACGGCTTCTCTTTTGTACAGGGTGACCCTTGAGCTATAAATATTTAGCACAGGATGACCCATGAGCTATAAATATTTGGTGGTAGTTGGGCTTCTTAACTGTATCCTCCTCTTTCCCCTAGTTGGGATGCAGAAGGAAGTTTCCATGTTGTTGGTTTGAGCAGTTTGTTCTGATAATGATGTTGGATGGGCCTCACTGGTATAGTTACCTGACCCCACCTTCCTAATGCAGTGTGTTTTAAAAGCTTCGTTTTAGCCTATTATATCTCCAGCTCACTCTCTCAGAAAGGTGGATAAACGAGTTTTCAGAGTGTTTGTAATATCAATGCCATTTCTGTCATAAGGTAAAATGCTAGGAGAAACCTGGCTACTTCGATCCGTTTCTGGGATTGTGTGTGTTACCCTGTTTTGAAAGTGTGAAGTATTTTGCCTTGAATGGCAAAAGACTCCCCCTTGACTGGTCCAATCTTCAGCAAGTCTCTGCCTCAGAACCTTTTCTCTCCCTCCTTCCAATACCATATCTCCAAAGATGCTCTGTTTAGATGCTATCTCTGTTTAGATGTTCCTATCTTAGCCATAACTGAGATGGCAATGAATTAGCGTCTCAAGCCCTTTTTTCATTCACTTGCTCTTCATTGACAACGTGACTACCCACCCTGATGAACAGGCCCTAGCCTCTGTTTGATCTCCAACTTCTCTCTTTTCTTTCCCTCCTTCATATTCAATATGTCACCAAATCACTTTGCCTGTCTTTACGCAAAAACACATTGTTCAGTGGTTCATATGCTAATAAGTCCCTTGCCTTGCTTGTTGCTATACTTTGCTCCCTGAACATTGGTTATCTCCCCTTGGTCAGCTTGCCTCTGTCCAGCACGCTACTGCCAAAATCATTCATGGTGCGGATCACAAGATGCGCCTCCTTAAAAAACAACGCAACTTACACTGGCTTCTTGCCTACTTCAGGGACTTACTCAAGCCTTCCAAGCCCTGTCCCTCCCTGTTCAAGCACCCCTGCTTTTGCTAATTCAGATCCAGACTTCTGAGTTGCTGTTAGCAGCTTTAACCGCATTGACCCATGTATTAGTCTATCCATGTTTTCAGGATCAATTTTCAGGCATGAATTTTTAGATTTGTACAATAATATAGAGGATACCTCTTAGTCACTCTGCCCTGTTTAAAAACAGCAGGTCGAGTGTTTTCAGTTGTGATGCCCTGCTTTTTTTTGCTTCCCTAAAACCACTAATTAACTTTGCTGGCCCTTTAACTCTTCCCTCCCTGTATTTCCTCTCCTCTTTTGTCTTTCCTGATGCCGGTTAAAACAGATGCATGCTTTTAAAAAGTCTCGCTCCGCAAGCCAGAATTCTTTACGGAAAATATAGTCGTGCGTAGATGCATTTCCATAATTGATTCTGAATGTGCAGTTTGGGAGTTCTGGCACAGAGGGAGCACTTGCTCAGAGCAGAGGTGGAAACTGAGAAATTATGCAAAGGCATTTCTTCTTGGGTATTTGTTCAGTATGTGAGTGAGTGTAAAAGGGGAGAGGAGGCTGCAAGAGTGCTCCACTCAGAGGTCGTTCCTTGCTGGCTCCAATTGACAGAGCAATTGTCAGCATTCCACTTCCTGTACCGACAGCAAGGGAGGGGCAGAATTGATTGCTCCTTCTCTTCCTTGTGTGTTCTTGTTCTCTGTTGCTGGGTTTCTCTGCACCCTTCTTTGATGCACAGGTTACCTGCCTCTTCGTGAGGCTGGTCCTGCAGCCTGGAACACCATTGGGGATAAGCAGAGTCACAACACTAATCTGCTTTGCCCTGTGTTTTACTCTAGAACAGTGGTTCTTAAACTTTTAAAACGGGAACCCATTTTTTAGAATGGCACTTGTGTCAGGACCCACCGGAAGTGATGCCACTAACCTGGGAGTGATGTCATAGCCGACATCATCAAGCAGGAAATGCTTTCATTGTGACATAATCAAATGACACTCCTGGAATGCAAACTGGCATTCTTGGATTGCAGCTATTGCACAACCAGGAAACATCCCTGACAGAAAGCAGGATTAGGACAAAATATTACGTAAAAGCACTGAACTAAAAACAACAACAAAAACCTCTCACTTGAAAATTCAAACTGTTAACATTCACCAATGGAATGCAGCAAGAGTAAGGTCTGCAGCTTTCAAGATGGCTGCTCCCTGCTTCTGTGACCCACCTGACATCAGGTTGCAACCCACCAAGTGGGTCCTGACCCACAGATTGAGAAACACTGCTCTGGAATTCTCAGAAGTGGTTCAAGAGGGTGTTAACAGCTGATCAGAAAAAGTAGCTGTATGCTTACTTTGTGGGTGTCTCTTTCCCCTTTCTTCATGGGTGCCCTTGAACCTTTAGAAGGGATAGTGCCATCTATATTGTTGCCCACAAGTCTTGGATGGATATATGTTGGACTTTCCCTTTGTGTTCCAGATTGTAAGTTTGTTCTGTGCTAGACCTGTGTTTAAAAAACAAGCAGACTTGGATCCAAATAAACTGTGTCAACAAGTCTTTTCGCCAGCACTTAAATAGCTTGCCCTCTGATTACATCCGTTCCTGGGACTCTTCATACACCAAGGTGTGTAAGCACACTTCAAGGTGAATTGTCTGTAGTCATAATGGAACACAATATGAAGTAAACGCCATTCAATTCACAACCTTTGGCAGAGGCTGTTCGGGTATTTCCAGAATGTTTTCATCAAGCAAGGGGAGTGGCAACAAGATGCAAGTGTCTTGTGTCTCGTGCCTCCCTGGGGCACCTGGTGGGCCGCTGTGAGATACAGGAAGCTGGACTAGGTGGGCCTTTGGCCTGATCCAGCGGGGCTCTTCTTATGTTCTTATATTGGAAAAAAAATACTTAAATATAAAATGAATGCAGTGGACCACAGCAAAATCCTTTTTCTATGTGACCAGTAGCCATAGATACACCATGAATTGATCCAGTCTCCTCTCAGACCATCCAAGCCAGTGGCCATGACTACACCTTGTGACAAGGAGTTCCACAGACTATTTGCACACTGTGTGAAGTCCCACCTTTTGTCCATCCTAAGTCTCCTCCTGTGTGCTTGAAGGAACTGTGCGCCCAGGAAGTCCTATCCTGCCCACCTCCCACTCTTACTCTTTCAACTTCTCAGGCCAGCCACTTTCCTCTCTGCGAGCTAGGAGTCCATTGCGCAACGGATGCCCGACAGGCAGATTGTCATACATATGGCACGATGTGCAATACACTGAAAAGCACCCACCCTCTTGCTGGCTTTCTGCCTTCATAACTGCTTAGCAGTGCTGACACCTCTTTATTCTTGGCAAGTCTCTCTTTGTGTTGCATCTCTGCGTTTTGTTTTGGGGAGCCTGGTTTGAGGGGGAGTGTTGGTGCCTGGCCTCTTTGTCCTGCTGCTCAGCGGGTGATTTGCTTGCTGTCTTGCTTCCTGTTTCCTGTCGAGGCTCCGTTGCTCCCTCGTGCTTTCAGATTCCTCTTGCTGCAGGCTCTTGCCCTCCTGCCCTGTGGCACTGAGCCTTGGAGGGAGACAGTTCCAGTGTGTTTAAGCTGTGATGTTTAAGGAAACAGTGTGTTTAAGCTGTGTGTTTAAGGAAGACCTTCCTTCCTGAAATCCTAATTTGGTATGCAGCAGGCTTTGTCTGATTGCAGCCCCTCTGGGCTTCTCTCCTGCCGTAGGTGTCGCTACCTTGCAGTCCATCTCTCCCCAGCCATCCCGGTCTTCGGAGCGGTCCTCTTCCTGTTCTCCATGGCCACGCTTCTGCGGACAAGCTTCAGCGATCCAGGGGTCATTCCTCGTGCCCTTCCGGAGGAGGCAGCTTTCATTGAGATGGAGATTGGTAAGTGTGACTGCTTTGCCGCTCCTTGTTCATGCAGTTGTTCGTGGTTGGGGTGGTGGTGCGGGGTAGGTATTGCAAGTGCTGCAATGCACCCTGTACGCAACCTCTCCCTCTCTCTTTTGGACCCATTCTGGGCAGTGTCGGCAACTGCAATACTCACTGCTCCCCCCTGTAACTACACTACTGTGCTGGTTGCTTCCCTCAGATCCCTTTATAAATCTGTCAGGTCCGATTGCTTCTTGTAACTAAACTTGGGCACAATCCCAACCAACTTTCTAGGACTGGGGTAAGGGCAATGCAACTCCAAGGTAAGTAAACAAACATTCCCTTACCTTGAGGAGGCCTCTGTGACTCCTACTCCACTGCAGGATGCAGCACATGCCCCATTGGCACTGCTGTGTCGCTGCCGGAAAGTTGGTTAGGATTGTGCCCTGAACGTATGGGACACCGAAACAATTGCAGGTGCTTCTTCCCTCTAGCCTGCCTCCAACCCTCTCCATTCCCCCCCCCATCTTGTGTCAGTATCTAGAATGTAAGCCCTTTGGGGCAGGGATCATAAGAGCATAAGAAGAGCCCTGCTGGATCAGGCCAAAGGCCCATCTAGTCCAGCTTCCTGTATCTCACAGCGGCCCACCAGGTGCCCCAGGGAGGCATGAGACAACAAGATGCTTGCATCCTGTTGCCACTCCCTTGCACCCAGTACTCTGAAGTAGCCTACTCTTCATGTAAGGAGGTTACAACCCATCATTGCCTATAGCCCACGATGGACTTTTCTTCCAGAAATCTGTCCAATCCCCTCTTAAAGGCATCCAGACCAGATGCCATCACCCCCTCCTGTGGCAAAGAGTTCCACAGATTAACTACCCGCTGGGTAAAAAAGTACTTCCTTTTATCTGTTTTAACTCTCCCAACCCTCAGTTTTAGCGGATGGCCCCTGGTTCTGGTGTTTTGAGAGAGGGAAAAGAACATCCCTCTATCGACTCTATCCCTTCCATGCATAATTTTGTATGTCTCAAAATACAAAATCGTCTCTTTTGATGTCTCTTTGTCTTGTATACTGCACTGTCTACACTGATGTCTCTAAATAGGTGGACATGGGAATGCTTTCCGTTCTGCTCCTGGTTGACGAAGGGGCATATATGTTCGCAGAGAGGGTTCTTGAGCATGCATTGCCTGTCCATTTTTTAAATTAAATCAATCTGGACAATGAAACGGTATTTCTCCCCCCCCTCCCCCAGAGGCAACCAATGGAACTGTGCCCCCAGGCCAGCGGCCACCGCCCCGCATCAAGAACTTCCAGATCAATAACCAGATAGTGAAACTGAAGTACTGCTACACGTGCAAGATCTTCCGACCCCCCCCGTGCCTCGCACTGTAGCATCTGTGACAACTGTGTGGGTAAGTAGGGGGAGCTGGGGGACAGGAGTACAGTAGGGGCTTAGCCAAGGGGATTTGGTTTTCCTTTTTTTGGTGGTCTGGAACCTTGAGCCTTGTCACGTACCGTGATTCAGAAATAGTTTCCTGCAAGCCTGGCTGGGTTCTGTGGCCTGCAGAAACCCTGCTTCTGTTTCATCGCCGAGGACACTGAACCTGCAGAGGACACTGAATCATCCACCCCTCTTAATGTGTGGGGGCAGTGCCTGTTCTCCCCCACAAACACGCCTTCAGTTCTGTCTTTGGCCATCACACCTAGCGTTCGATGGTGTGTATGTGTTTAAGCTCTGGTTCTTCGGTCACTTGAAACTGGTCAGTTCCTAATTTTTCTGCACTAGTCCAAGGTTGTCCTTGAACATTCAGGGGAGGGTTACAGCACTTCTCTCTGTGAGCGGAGTATCCTCTGTTGTGGCTGCCACTTTAGCAAAGGCTCTGCGCTGTAGAATAGTTATACTCTGCTTTTCAACAAGAGGTTTCGAAGCAGTTTATCTAGCAAAAGAAATGCGAAGAGCGTTCTTGCTTTTTGAAGTGGGGACGCAATCCTAACCTGGAGTTAGGCCGGCACAGTTAGGCCAGCGAACTTTGGCCAGCAGAAGGGACACTGTAAAGCACATTTGGACCACTCTTGGAGTCAGGGAGGATGGCTCATGTCTGTGTGCTGGCCACTCTGTCTCTGAGAGTGGCCCAAACATACTTGACGGTGTCCTTTGTGCCGGCCAAGCTGTGCTGGCCTATCTGTGCTGGCCTAACTCCAGGTTAGGATTGTGCCTTGCGTTTCCCTTTAAGGCAACAAAAGGAGACACCACTTGAACAAGTGCCTCTTGCCCAGTGAGCGGCAGAGGGCCAAACTCCACTGAAGCCGAAGGAGGAGAAGAATGTTATGGGTGACCTGCACTGGCTCGCAGCTCAGCGTTGTGGGGAGGGGCACAGCTTTGGCCCCGCTGACCTGTGCGCTTGACTCCTTGCAGAACGGTTTGACCATCACTGCCCCTGGGTGGGGAACTGCGTGGGGAAGAGGAACTACCGTTACTTCTACCTCTTCATCCTTTCCTTGTCTCTGCTCACCATCTACATCTTCTCCTTCAACATTGTCTACGTCGTGCTGCGTAAGTTCCGGGTGGGGGCGGCAGGGGGAACAAAGGGCTGTGTTGTTAGAGCTGAGTGGGTGCCTCTGGGAAAGGGGTGGGGAGGCGGCCCCTGCCCTTTCCAGGCTGATGCCTGTGGATTAATGGCTTTTTCCCTTGTTCTCAGAATCCCTGAAGATCGGCTTTTTGAACACTCTGAAAGAAACTCCAGGAACATATCCTTCTTGCTTTGCCTGCAGCTGACTGCGTGTCTCTCTTCTGCTACTCTGAGTTTTCCATTTCTCCTTCAGTGAAGGAAGTAGAGTGGGAGAAGAGGGTGGGGCGCCTGCGGCGTGGGGGCTATAATAATGCAAAGCTAGATGCAGACAAGACAAGAGGTTTCTCCTGGTTAGAACGTCCACTGGTGTGGCAACAGGGCTGGCATATCGTTCTGTCCTTGATTGGATTGCATTCTTCCAGGGTCTGGTTCTGTGACGTGGGCGGTGTTCCTGGCTGTCCAAGTGGCAACTGTGGCCCGGTGTGCCTCTTCCCAGCTTTGGCTGGTGTGTCAGCTGTGCCCATTTCTCTCTTAGAGTGCAATCCTCACCTGGAGTGAAGCCGGCAAAGTTTGGCCGGCACAAGGGCCACCGTGAAGCATGTTTGGACCACTCTCGGAGTCAGGAGGGATGGTGCACGTCTGTGTGCTGCCCTCTCTGACTCCGAGAGCAGTCCAAACATACTTCACTGTGGCCCTTGTGCCGGCCAAACTTTGCTGGCCTCACTGTGCCGGCCGAACTCCAGTTGAGGATTGCACCCTTAGACAGATGCGGCCTCGCTTGCCCCGTCCTGCCTTTGAATGCAGCAGTCTCCAAATCGTGGGACTGCTGTGCTCTGGAAAAGCCAGAAAGGGTGTGGGCAAAGAAGCCACCGCTTGGAGTGGCTTCATCCTGGTTGGGAAGCAGCGCACAGCAGTGGTGGCAGCAGCTTCACAATGTGCCCACTGCCCCTTCCTCCTCCTCGAGACTCAGCGCCTCCAGAGGAGAAGAAAGGGGACAGCAGGCACACTGCAAAGCTGCCACCACCTCCTTCTCTTTTGAGAAGACCCTAGAAGGGGTGTTGGGTTCCTCCGAGTCGCTGCACAACAGCCTCGGTCTCCTAATCCGATGCTAGCCGCTCCTGGCTGCCCTGGGAGCTGTTGGCCTGTGGTCTGACCTCCCACATGTCTGGCGTGAATGTGGGTGAATTCAACGTCACGGGGCCGTCTCTCTTGTGCCGTTCGTGCTCCTTAACTCAGCTGCTCACAGTCCTGGAGGTTCTGATCTGCTTCTTCACGCTGTGGTCCGTGGTGGGCTTGACTGGCTTCCACACTTTCCTGGTGGCCCTGAACCAGACCACCAACGAAGACGTGAGTAGCCACACTCCAGCCTCTTGCGCGCGGCCACGGCGCTCCCGCTCCTTCCGCTGGCCTGCGAGACGCAGCTCCTCATAGTTGGCAGTTTGGGGGTGGCAGTTGGTGCATTCCTTGGACTCACAGGCCCTTGTCTTTGGGGTTAGGTAGGAACAGTTGAATTCCATTGAAAGGGCACTCGTTTTTCTTTCGGTGGGCTCTGATCCTCAGGGCTTTCTCCCAGGCATCTAGAGCTTTCTAGAGGCATCTTATTGGTCATTGTGGAGAAACAAGATGCTGGTCTAGATGGGCCTTTGCTGCATTCTCATGAGCATCTCTGAAAAGTCCAATTTCTTGCTTATGGGTAGAGTGAAGGACCTCTCTTTTTCCTGTTGCCACTGGTGGGGGGGTAGTTCTTGCGTCTCTTTTTCAGGGCACTGCTTTTGACAAATGCAGGCCTGGGCACAGTAAGTTATTAGACCCAGAACAAGCCTTGCCCACCAGATAGTGGCTTTCACGAAACGGCTGGAAGTACCAAATCCTTTTTTTTTTGAAGATGATTTTATTGATTTTTTTTAAACTATAGAGATACAGGTAAGGATAGTCAGATACATAGGATAGGAAGACAAAGGGTTAAACAATAGGAATTTGGAGGTGGTTCGAGGGTTACATTATTATAAACAACTTACAATTATTTACTACAATGTATTCCATCTGGAAGAATATAATTACTACAGCAACATAGAAATATATCCATTATTAATTCAATGCAGGTGTCTCCTTGACTTGTGCATCTAATTCTGCAGGAATGAATGAGGAAGAGAATGAGGAAGTTTCGTGAATGAGGAAGTGGCTCCCAGGGGACAAAATTAATTGGGATAGCAGGAGTAGAGCGCCTAGAGCAGTGATGGTGAACCTATGCCACGCGTGTCAAAGATGACACACCGTGACATTTTGGGTGGCACCCGCATTTGCCAACACCCAACAACAACTGAGGTTTTTTTTGTAATGCTTTGATTTTGGGGGGTAAAGATTTGTAATGATTTGATGTTCTTGATATAATGGATAGCCCGATACATGATTGGACTGTATCTTTTATAAACTAAATGAATATAAATAATTGTTTCTCTTTTGGTTTTTTTGTGTTGTTGTTGTTTTGGGAGGGTGACACACCAGCAGAGTCAAGTTAGGCATTTTTGACATGGCAGTCCCAAAAGGTTCATCATCACTGGCGAGAGGAGCGTAACATGGGGGACGGGACACACTACCGCATAGTGGTAGATGTGTTGGGGGGAGCTACCAACCTGTAGATGGGTGCTGGCGTTGGCTCAAGTCCTGTTGGGGTCACCTTGTGCCTCTCGCTGCTCTTTCAGATCAAAGGTTCCTGGACTGGGAAGAACCGCGTGCAAAACCCCTATAGCCATGGCAATGTGGTGAAGAACTGCTGCGAGGTCTTGTGCGGCCCTCTCCCTCCCAGGTACAAGTCTCTGCTGGGGCTGGCCTGAGATAGGAGCTGGGCATGGAGCGGTATCTGGGGTGCTTGGACTGCGGCCCTGGGATAGTTCAGTGTCTGAGAAGAGTCTTTCAGTGCCTCCTGGGAAGTAGGTGGCATCACCGTCTGTCTTCAGTAAGGCTTGCCCCTGCATTGTTCAGCTTCAGGATGGGCATCGCATGGAGATGGATAAAGCACATGCCCAGTGCCACATAGCGGCAGGACATGAACCAAAGCCTTGCACTGCACTCTTCTTTCCTGTGCCCCCCCCCACTTTCTGTGAGCAATTCCTGGAAGCACCCCCAAGATCCCCCCAAATGACTTGGCAGTTGTGGCATGACAGTGCAATCCTAGGCATGCCAGCTCAGAAGTAAGTTCCATTGTGCCCCGTGGAGCTTTCTCTTGGGAAAGGGTGCCTAGGATTGTATCCCAAGTCTCTCGGCCTACCTGCCTCACTGCTGCCACTGATTCCGGGTTCGGGGGGGGGGGGGGTTCAGTGCACCCTGTGATGGGCAGTGTCAGCCCATCACTGCTGTCAGCTCTCCTGTTTTTTTTTCTCCTGGCTCTGCAGTGTGCTGGACCGCCGGGGCGTCTTGCAGCAGGAGATGGCGGCGTTGCAAGAGAGCCGGGCTGGGTCCGAGTCCAAGGCACAGGAAGAGAGGAGCGCCGAGGAGCCCGGAGCCCAGGAGCCCAGTGGCGTTTCAGAGGGTGGCAGTGCTCCCCCGGAGGAAGCAGCGGTAAGTGCTGCTGGCTGGCTTCGAGCGTGGGTGGCAAACAGGCTAGTGTTCAGGGTCGCTGCTGGCCCAGGGCAGAGAGTGCGGAATCACTCCTCCGACACAGAGAGCCGACGGCCGGGGCTGCAGGAGCAGGCGATTTGCTTTTTGTTTGCCTCTGCTCTAAGGCATCTTTCCCGCTTTATTTCTTTCCCTCCCAGTCCCCTGTGCCAACCTGCAAGGTGCCACCGGAAGCAGAGGAGACTGCTGCTGCTGCTGCTGCTGCAGAATCGTCTGTGCCATCCCTGGAGCCTGATCAGAAGATGCATTAGCCTCTGGAGGAGGCATTGGACGCTGCACTTCTTGGGCTTCCTCCTTGTGATGAACTGCCACGGAGGGGAGGATGGGGAGAAGCTGGCCAGGTGGCAGCCTTGCAGTCTCCTTCTCCTGTTTCGAGCGGCGGCGGCGGCGGCTGCCCCAGTGCCTGCAAACTGGAGGGTGCTTGTGCCGCCTTCCTGATGGGACGCTGCGCACCCTTTTGTGCCGCTGATGGACTCGTCTCCTCTCCAGGGGCCAAACCCGCTGCTGGCCGAGGCAGGCCCCCTGCACGGTTCCGCAAGTGCCACCCTGGGCCCCGCCCTGACACTACGAGGAATGGGAGGAGCTGGTCGCTCAGCATTCTGTGTTTTCTGCCTACCAGCTGCAGTGTTGTGTGTGTGTGTGTGTGGTCTGAAATCGGCTGTGGGGGAGCCCAGCTGCGACTGGGAAGGGTAGTTGACCGGCTCGACCAGGTAGCACCCTCTGTAAGCACCCTCTGACAAATCGTGCCAATCAGGTAGCTTGGAGCCCCAGGTGGGCCTTTGGGCGTAAGGCAGCCAAGCAGAAAACGGTCCAAGTCCTCTGTGGTCCGGGGCTCCCCTTCAGCTACGTATTGGAACTCTCTGGTGCAATCTCAGCCCCCCTGTCCTGCTTCCGGTGTGACTTTTGAGAAACAAAACTCCCTCTGTGTCGTCGTCCCCCTTTTGTGCAGCGTTGGTGCCAGATTGGCTCTGTTAAGCCCTTACCCTCACTTCTGTACAGCAGCTCAGTCAGCTGTTGCAGAGGGGGGGGTGGGGCCCCTGGCAAGGCGGAGCGGCAGGAGAGTACCCTTGCTGACCACTACCCCGGTGCCAATCTGACTTGTCTCCATGCCCTGTCTGATGCCGTGGTGACTGATCCGAGCCCTCCTTGTATCCTTCCCCCTGTGTAAACACAGAGAGAAAGAACTGCTCCAACCGGGGCTGCCTGCGAGCGTATCTGACGTGCCGGTCCTGGGAGCTTTTGGTTTCTGCTGTTACAGCCTCCTTGCGCTTGGCGCAACAGTGGCCTGCAGCAGAATTGCATGATAGTTTTTTGGGGGGGCAGCCATGCAGTGCAGGGACCAAGCAGTATGTCGGGACTCTTTTCTGAAATCCTTGTTTCCTTCAGGCAGGGAGAATACTTTGGTGGTTGGGGGGATCCCCTGGACACAGCCTACCCTCGCTGGGCCCAAGCCACCCTGCTACATGTGTAGCCGGGAGCGTAGGGACAGCACAAACTCCACAGCATCACCGGTCACCTTTTCCCTGAGCTGCCCCTTCGTGAAATGGGAGCGGGGGCTTTCTCTGGCTCCTGTAGCCTTGAGCCTGTTCTCACCAATTTTGCTCAGTGTATCTCTATTAGTTCTTGAGCAGCCACAGATCTGCTTCGGTAGGGGCCATGGGGCTAGCGATGGCCTCTGGGGCAGTGTGTGCTGCCGCTTGGCGGAGTGTGAGTCCAGCCCCCTGCTGTGCCTCTGACCGTAGTCATGTGGTCTGTGGGGCTTCTCCCTGAATAGGGTGGGGGCCAGGAGTCGTTGGGCATGCTTCCACCAGACCTCCCTTGCTAGGGTAAAGGCTACCCTACCGCCAGTCAGCCTCCCCACTCACCCCCCGCCCCAGCCGCTATTGACCAAATTTCAACAGTGTTGCAGTTGTCTTGTTTTGGGGTGTATTTTCTAAGGTACCGTGTCAAATTGCTGCAGAGAGCGGGGTTGGCCTGAGAGCCTTGAGGCGTCGGTGTGTGCTTCTCCGCTCTCAATGAAGGCTTTGGAATTTTGTGTGGCGTGAACGTGTGTGTGTGATCTTGGCGACAGCCGGCCGCGGTTACCAGTTTCTGATTTTTGTGCGTTGTGCCACAGCCTGGACCAATCCTCCTCTCAGTGCACAGCCCAGCACCGACCCACTGGAGCAGTGATGGCGAACCTGTGACCCACGCGTCAAAGGTGACACGCCACAACCTTTGGGGTGACGCACCAGCATTTACCAATGCCTGACAAAAGCTGAATTTGCTTTATTTATTTTGCATTTTTGTAATTATTTGGTGTTTCTTTATATAATACAAAGCACCACAGGTGGTCGGACTGCAGTTTTAGTTTAAATAAATGAATATAAAAAAATTATTTGTCTTTTGTGCGGGGGAGGGGGTTGACACACCAGCAGAATCCAGTTAAGCATTTCCCAAAGCTTTGGAACACCGAGCACAAAAGGTTCGCCATCACTGCACTAGAGGGTGGTAATTCAGCCCAAGCACCCTTTTCCCTTGAATTGCCCTGGTTTGGGACCTTGAGTCTACCCGCTAGGTAGGCTAAGACAGTGCTGAGCTCTCTTGGCTCCTACCCACTCTGCCTAGCTCCTGCTGAAACAACCATCATCTCTGGCTTCAGTGTTCTCTAGAACTATGGTCTTCATCTTGTCAAGAACTAGGACCCACCTGAAGCCCCAACCCTCCACAGGGTGCTCTGTGGACGCAGTCCAACAGGGAAAGATTCTTCTGTAGTGCCTGCCAGCTGGTGCCCAATCAGAAGAGGCTGCTACTACTGCACTGTTGTGCCCCTTTGGGAAGGAGAGCGGGGCAGAGAGCCGTGGACCATAGCATGCTGTGTACAGAAAGAGCTGCTCTGTAGCATGTCTAGATAGGGTTGGGAGAGACCTTCCCCGTCTGTCTTGAAGAGCTGCTGGCAACCAGCCCAGTAACCTGATTTCCTACTAGCAAACGGAAGAAGGGGTCTAACCCAGCCCCCTAACCCTTTGTCTGCCATACACTCTTTTGTGTGCCCCATCTTAAGTGCCAGGTTCTCGGGTTGCCCCCTGCCCAGCCTTTGCCAGTGCCTATGTCTGTTAGGACTGCTGCCTGCGGCTGCTATTCAAACAGCAGCCCTAAGCTTTGACCTAAAACAGCAGTGGCCCCATTTAGCTGGGGTCTGGGGCGTCTGCCCCACTTGTTGACAAGGCAGTGGAGCAACCCCTGTCCCAAAACGCACTTTGAGTGTGCTGTGGCCAGTTGATGCCACTGTTGGGATTCACAGTAGAGAATTGTTGGCCGTCTCTGCTGTTAGAATAAAAGTTGGGTGTGCTTAGACATTCCCACAAGGTGATCTGGTTGGAGGTAAGAAGACAGCTTTACTGTATTGTGAGTTAAGTGCTAGAGGCAAAATCGGATTGCTTTCTCTCCCCCCCCCCAAAACCCCCCCCCTCTTGTTCATCACTTGACACTCCTAGCCAGTGAAGTTCCGAAGTGCAGACGCCTCGCTCCAACATGTGCTTGTCCATCACGTTGTATACACTGGCATCAATGTGTTGGATAATTCTAGGTATATTCACTGAGGCACAAAGCAAAGTTGCTCAAGCAAGCCTCTGCTACGTTGTCCTCCATGAGCTTGTCAAGTCCTTTTTGCTGCTGGAGGGGAGGCGCTCTTCCCCTCCCCACAACCATGCGGTAAGAGGGGGTGCAGCTGTACATGAAGTATGCCTGCCTTTCCCTGCACCCGAGTCAGCTCTGCATATTCCCCAATAGGACACCCCACTGCCTAAAGCCCCGCGACAGGGAGAGGGGGGACCGTTCAGCAATTATCAGCACAAACTGTACGTTTAGTTCCTGTCATTGTCCTGCCTGCTGCATGCAAGAATGACAGGAGCATCCTTCGCCCTGCAGGAACCTGCCTGACATCTCCCAGGCAGAGGCCGGTGGACATCCCAAGCTGCAGGTTTTCCAGGCCTGAGACTAGCCAATGAAGGCCTCTTGCTTGTGGTCGCACAGTGTCGCTGTTGGCTGGCCAACAGGTGGACCTTGGGCGGCTGAGGCAGGGTCTGGTCTCAGGCTGATCCTGCCAGCGAGAGAGACTGCAGCTCTTCTTCCAACTTGGAGTCCTCTCGCCCGACCTCCAGCATCTCGGCCCCTTCAAAGCAACCGGAATCGCGGGGAATGTCGCCCTTCAGCTCTCCAGGAGGCAGATCAGCCTCCACACTACCCGCTTCCTCTTCAGCCTCGCTGCTTGCTGGGGGGAGAGAAAGAGCTTTGGGTAGAACGGCCAGTATGTGCAGTGAATGGGGGACGGGTAATTTACTGCCTGAAAAGGCTAGGAAGACTTTTCTGGAGCAAGGATGGTGGGTAATGGCTAATTTTTTCCCTTTCACTTAAACCCAAATTGCTCCTATTCGGAACCTCTCTTTAAGGCTTTCCACCAAGGCAGGACCCCAAATATCACCACCTTTAACTAGCAGGGCACTCATCTGCTCCTTGGATTTGTAGAGGGGAAGAGGAACCATGGAGGATAAAGTGGTGGGCTAGAATGTCTTCACTGTCCTTCAACCTCCCTCTTTCTGAGCCCATGGAATGGTGTTGGGGGGGGGCAGGAAGAGGAGAAACAGCACCACACAAACTGGGCAGCCACCTCCTGCCAATTCACAGTGACTTCCTCCATGGGAATACATCAATTCAGCTCCTTGCTCAGGGAGAGGAAGGAAAGACACCATCTTTAGAGGCCCCTTACTGTCATAATCGAGCAGTAGGTCTGCTGCCGTCAGGAGCTTGGCCCGGTGCTGCGGATCGGTGATATTCAGCTCGTTCAGGTGAGTCTCTTGCAGCTCCTTGAAGTCCTCTAGGGTCTGGTAGCCATTCAGCAGCAATGTCGAGATGTGCTCCTGTAGCCAAAACAGGGAGCCCCGCTCTGCTGAGCGGATCAAGAAGCCTGACCGTAAGAGGGAAGGGCTTCTGTTCAGCTGCAACTATTACTGCACAACAGTGCAGCAACCAGGGGCATC
This sequence comes from Lerista edwardsae, assembly GCA_029204185.1. NCBI lineage: Eukaryota > Metazoa > Chordata > Lepidosauria > Squamata > Scincidae > Lerista > Lerista edwardsae. Next base: position 6,334,580 of record JAJKFI010000023.1, on the reverse strand, counting down.
TCTGCCAAGAAGGGGGGCACAACCTACGTTAGACGGAGGAGCTGGATCTAGTATGGCTGAACAGGTGGGTCCTGAGGTTGTACTTGCACATACTTACGCAAGCTTTGTTCCAGACTGACTGCAAGACAAGTGCCCGTGGCAGCTTTTTCATAGAACCATTCTTACGTTCTTAAGTGAGGGGTGGGAGAGTTAAAACAGATAAAAGGAAGTACTTTTTTTACCCAGCAGGTAGTTAATCTGTGGAACTCTTTGCCACAGGAGGTGGTGATGGCATCTGGTCTGGATGCCTTTAAGAGGGGATTGGACAGATTTCTGGAAGAAAAGTCCATCGTGGGCTATAGGCAATGATGGGTTGTAACCTCCTTACATTAGTAGTAGGCTACTTCAGAGTACTGGGTGCAAGGGAGTGGTAACAGGATGCAGGCATCTTGTTGTCTCATGCCTCCCTGGGGCACCTGGTGGGGCCGCTGTGAGATGCAGGAAGCTGGACTAGATGGGCCTTTGGCCTGATCCAGCAGGGCTCTTAACCATAGAGTTGGAAGGGACCGCCAAGGTCATCTAATCCACCCCCCTGCCTGTAGCAGGAAAGCATCCTAGAGCATCTCCAGCAAGTGCTTCTTTGGCTCTGCTAGATGATCCCCCATGAGAGAGAATCCACCGCCTCCCTCGGCAATCTGTTCCCGCTGCCAAACCACCCTTGACATCGAGAATGTCTTCACTTTCAGAAGTGAATTAGCCTCTGTGGGGAACAGGCTACAGTGTGCATCCCCAAGGACTACGTCCCGGTTTGCAGCAAGAGGCTTCATATCCATTTCCTGTCCCGCCTCCTCCCAGCAGCAGCAGCGTACTTAACGTACGAGATGCCCTCCTTGCATTCGGCTTGACGCACCTTTGTTCAAAATTCAAGCTGCTTCCGCTGTAGCGGAAAGGTGAGGTGGAAATCGCAGCCGCTCTGATCGGGCTTGCTGTTTAAGAGGGAGGCCCAAGTTGTGCATAAAAAGAACTCGAGTCCTGCACCCAGCACAAGTCAATTCACCACGGCACACTAGGGTGCGTAATGTCACATCAGCGGAAGGAGGCGGCCTAGGGCAGGGGCTGATGGAACCACCCTGCTGAAGCTACATTCTAACGCCCTTATAATGGAAGGAAGACAGGCTATAAATAGACGCCATTTCCAGAATTTCTGATTCTGCAGCAGGCAGTGCCCCTTGCCAAGAAGCAAGTGCAAGCAGGAAACCGGCAGTTCTGCTTTCGGCGCTGTCCCCGCCTCCCTCCCACAAGCGATGGAGAGGCTCTGGGTTTGGCTGGAGCGCACTGGGGACTGTGCAGGAGGAGACCGTGAGGAATGGACCTGCCTGTTTGGGTTCCTCTGAGCCCAGGGCCGCTCTGAGCACCCCGGGCTGCTGGTCTGAGCAGCTGAGGCAGATGCTGGCAGGCTGCTCAAGCTGGGAGGAGGTGCAGATCAGATCAACCCAGCGCTGGGTTCTCACCTGAAGACTGATGCGCTCCAGCAGTTCATGGAGGGTCTTGGGTTTGGGCCTCTTGCTTCGGCTGCGCGGGCAGCTCTTGAGACTCGGGGCCGGATCGTCTGGGATGACACTGACGTAGATGAACTTGAAGGAGCCCACTTTGTTGTTCAGGAGGCCCGTCCACGTGCCGACGGGGGGCTTGGCAATGACGTGGATGATGTCTCCTTTCTGGGCAAAAACAGACATCTTTTTAACCATCTTGCTCTCCAGATCAGCCTTCTGGGTACTCCGGGTAAAGGTTTGGGGGAACAGTCCTGGCACTCCATTTCTAGGGAGTGTCTAGAGCAGGGTGATGTCATTAACCTGGTGATGTCATTAACCCGGAAGTGATATTGTGGCAGGCAGTGACAACATCAAGCAGGAAGTGATGTCACTGTAACATAAACTGACAACTGAAATGCAAATGGGCATTCTTGGACTGCAGCAATTGTACAACTGCGAAACATTCCTGACAGATAGCAAGATTAGGTCACAATATTATGTAAAAGCACTGAACTAAGAACATTTTTTTTAAAAAACACACCCTCAGTTGAGGTCTGCAGCATCCAAGATGGCTGCTCCCAGCTCTTTGCAACCCATGCAACGACATGATGCAACTTGACATCATGTCGTGACCCACCAAGTGGGTCCTGACCCACAGTTTGAATAACAGTGGTCTAGAATATGTCTATACACACCCACTCTCTATGGAAGGTTTGTAGCAACCTTGGGGGCACAGTATCCCAATTAATAGTTTATTGATTGTTAATAAACCTATTTCTCTCTAGAGCTTTTTAATCTAGTAATGCTACTGTGTGTGTGTTGTGATTGCCAATGAACTCTTGGACAGAGTCAAGACAGCCTCTGACAGAGGAAAAGAAATACGAAGAGGGAGCCATACTATGATGGACACACCCACCTGAAGTTTCAGAGAGTCTTTGTCATAGGGACTGGGGATGAAGTCGGTATGAACTCTTGCTCGGCCGCAGAAAGGACCGCTGTAAGGAGCAGTGTTAGCCTCTCCCTCTTTCTTGTTGTGGTCGCCCTCCATCAGTCTAGGATTAGACAATTCATTCCCTACGGAACAAGGAGAGCTTAGGTCGGGTGGATGGGGAGCTGCAGGGGGGGGATGCTCATAATTTGTACGGAGCTGCCACCATGTCACCATGTCCAAGGTCGCTTTTGCGTGGGGAAGGACCCATTTCACCTCTCTCACCGCTGCCTCACTCACCACTCGTGCTGCTGGATGAATGAGAATTCTCGGTCGGTTCCGGGAAGACTGGCCCATCGTGGTCGATCGGACTGTTTACGGGAGAGGCAGAGGCCTCCCCGTCTGCCTCCTCCTGCAATCGGACAAGAAAGACGCTTTGTTAATGCCCCTTAGCTCTCAGAAGAGGCAAGGCTGTGTTAGTATAGTACGCCCTCCTTATCCGTGAGTTGGGAGGTGGGTTGGCAGGCGGCCGAGCGCACTGAACACGTTTGGCCCCGAGACATCCGGTCTACCCCCGCCTGGAAGTGGGGCTGAGCATCCTGTATCCCAGGCACCACTCGGCCCTGGCTTGCCGACTGCCCTCAGGCGCTGCAGACCGTCACGGACGCTCCGCCTTGCAGAGGCTCAGCTCCCTGGGTAGAGTGCTTGTGGCCGTCTGCCATTAGCAACAGGGCCCGGCTCGGGCCTTGTGCTCCAACATCAGGGTGGGTTAGGGCCAGTGATGTCATTCAGGGGGAACGGACCAGAACGGGCGTCCCGGATCCTAACGGGCTCCGTGGCTGGTTCCGGGTTCCCGACAAGTGCCAATCAAAAGTGAGTTCCTGTTCCTAAATCATTTGAATGACACCACTGGTCAGGGCACAGGTAACGGTGCCAAATTGATGGGCCCTAGTCCCCACGGGGCCTCTAGGCTTCAGCCTAATGGATGGTACAGCCCCTGCCCATCTCCTACCTGCTCGGCCAGCGCTCGGGCAGCTGCTTTCCCCGTCTTCCGGTTCATGGTGCGGGAGATGGCGGCTTTCCATCTCTTGCCCAGCTTCAAGCTGCTTCGTTGGGCCGAGTCATCTGGGTTGGGCAGAGAATTTGTCGGGTTGCCTTCGGGGACCTGCGCAGGAGGGCAGGGAGAAAGATGCTTTATTAATGCACCTCTCACTCACACTCACACTCACACTCACACAGAGGCAGATCTAAGGGAGGGCAAAGCTCTAAGTGTTGCAAGAAGCCTTACCTTGCAGTGGAAATCACTCCTCTCCTGCACCGTTTTAGCCAATCCTCACAGGGAACAGCAACATCTTGGCGTTGCTTACTGGCTACAGCAGCAAGGGAGAGGAGGGATTTACATGACAGGGTAAGGCTCCTTGCAACACTTAGAGCTTTGCCCTCCCTGTAGATCTGCCTCTGCGCAGGCACACAGGGATACACTCACCTCCTCGTCCAGGTTGAATTCCTTCTCAGATGTGATCGGGGAGCTGGGCTTGGACTTGGCAAAATCCTTGAAGCTGCTGGAGCGTTGCAGAGACAGCTGAAGAACAAGAGTGATATGGTTGCAGGGATATTTGGGGAAAACGGGAACTGGGGGCATTGCAAAAGGTTAACAAGGGACAGGCCCACTAGCTGCCTCTGGTATGGTTGCATGAATCAACAGATTGTGTACACAGCGTGTAGGCTATATGATGCGTACCATGAATGAGTAATTAGCCAACAAAGGGGAATCCGTTTGACGCACTTCTCAACTGAAAAATAGGAAGTAGTCTCCGTGCTAAGGAAGCAGTCCTGGTTGCTAAGGAAGGCGCAAGTCTCTCCCTGATGCTCCTCTTCCCATTTTGACTTCAAAAGTGGACATTTCTCAAAAATGAGGACCCATAAAAAGGAAGCTGAGACGGTCCAGAAGGTCAAACATCTCCCGAGTGCCTGGAGGCTACTGAAAACCCCAGAAGCTCACCTACAATATCAGAGGCTCCAAGAGGGAAAAATGATGCCCTGGAAGTGACGTCCCAACAGGAAGTGACATCACAATTGTATTTTCTTTTTCCCCCCCCCCCCATAACTTTTGACAGAGTACAGATATCACACTCTGACTTGTTTCATTGCATCCTGCAGGAAATTCCGCATCAAATGGTATATAACATGATGGTACTATTCATACATAACAAGGTTGTCACCATTTTAGCCATTAGTGTTGAGCTCAGCTTGTTGCCCCCCCCCAAGCTTGTTGCCCGGTGCAATTCCACCCCCCTGCACTTCTTTAGTTATGCCCCTGGACCAGGTCTTCCTGCTTGTACAGCATCCGTGGTTAGTTACAGTAATACAGAAAAAGTCTCTAAAATCTTTACCCTCCTCTCCTGGGCCCTGTACAATATACAATGCAAATCCAACTTTCCAGCACTGGTGTAAGGGAAATGCAGCTCTGAAGGAACAAACATTCCCTTACCTTGAGACCTCAGTGACTACTGCTCCAGAACAGAATGCAACACATGCCCCATTGGCACAGCCGTGTCAGTGCTGGGAAATTGCTTAGGATTGCACCCTTAATAGGAAAGGCACCGTCAGGTTCAGAAGGATGCCAGCGTGGCTAATGAGTGAAGTCCAGGAAGGCAAGAAGTCTTCCTTCAGAAAACGGAAGTTCTGGTCTAATGAGGCAAACCAAATAGAAGTGCGTGCTGGTCAGAAAGGATTGTAAGAACTGAAGAGAGCATGGTTCAAAACATCAAGGCAAAGAATAAAACAATAAACAGATTTGTCTTTAATACGTCAAAAGCAAGAAACCTGCCAGCTACCGGCAGCTGGTTGGATTTTCAGAAAAACGAAGTACAGAACTTAAAGGAAGGCTGAAAGAGGATATGAAGATTGCATGGAAGCTGAATGAATGACAGCTGCTGCTATACAGAAGATGCTTCCCCTGCCTGAACAGACTTTTTCAGGGAGGGAGACAACTGAATCAAACGGAAGATGGAAAGGGTTAGGTTCTGGAATGCAAAGACGACGACGACAACAACAACAAATCAATGGGTCCAAATGGCATTCACTTAAAAGTTCTGATGGACCTTGGATATGAAATTGCCAACACATAAAAAGGTAATCTGTCCTTTGCTTCAGCCTCTGTATTTAGGCCTCTCGCCTGCTTTTTCTTGTCTCTTTCGTGGCTTTCTTGCTCACATGGTTCCAAGTCAGCAGAGGATGTGGGTTCACACCAGTGCGATGTGCGCACTCCTTGCAGCACAAACACCTGGGAGAGCTGCAGTTGGGAGGGAGATTTCCGGGCTCCTTTTGTTGCATTTGCATTTTGCTTCTCCGAAGCAGAGCAGCAGGAGCCCATCAAGCACAGCCTAAGGGTGCAGTTCTAACCTGGAGTTAGGCCAGCACAGTTAGGCCAGCAAAGTTTGCCCAGCATAAGGGATACTGTAAAGCATGTGTGGACCACTCTCGGAGTCAGGGAGGATGGTGCACGTCCGTGTGCCGGCCTCTTCGACTCCGAGAGTGGTCCAAGCATCCGTGACGATGTCCCTTGTGCCGGCCAAACTTTGCTGGCCTAACTCCAGGTTAGCATTGCGCCTTAAACCTGTAAGCCCTCTGCATGCATATGCATGCAAAGCGCGCGCACACAGAGCAAAAAACCAGAGTGCACACCTCAGTGGGTTTGTCACAGCTGGCTGCCCACCCCAGATTCGCCCTGCGGAGACCAGCTCCACTTTGCAAGAGTGTAAAAGCCGATGGTTGCAAGGATGAGAACTCAGCCCCCTCCCCCCTCCCTGTCTTGACGGAACAGGAACTACACTCATCTCTTGCAGCAGAGGGTTTCACTGGGGATGCTCAAGTCAAAGGATCTATCAGTGGCTGCTTGCACATGAGCAAGAGAGGGATATGGTCACCAGTGGTGATGCAGATGCCCGACAGTGTTTGGGTTATGGATCAATCTGGGGGGTTTCAGTGCTAATCAACCAATCAACAGCATTTATATCCCGCTTTTCAACACAAAGTGGTTTTCAGACACATCATCAAGTTAAATGGCTCCCTGTCGCAAAAGGGTTCACAACTTTAAAAAAAAATGCAGAACACCAACCACAACAGCCACCAGAAAAGACACTGCGCTGGGGTGAATCAATCAATCAGTATTTATATCCCGCTTTCCAACACAAAGTTCACAAAGCAGTTTACAGGCAAATTAATAAGAAGGAGAAGGAGGAGAAGGAGAAGGAGAAGGAGAAGGAGGTTAAATAGCTACATGTCTCAAAAGGGCTCACAATCTAAAAAAAAATGCAGACCGGCAACAGCCACCAGAAAAGACACTGCGCTGGGGTGAAGAGGGACAATTGCTCTCCTGCTGCTAAATATAAGAGGAGCACTGCTTGAAAACGTGCCTAGCAGGGGTTAATGAAATGAAAACACATCACACTGCTTCCTGCCCTTCTGTTTGTAAACAGCCACCCCCACCAGGAAATCTGCAAAATCTATAAAAAATAAATAAATCTCTAACACCTCTACATGCATGGGGCTGTCTCGGCAGATGCAATACCACCCGCATCACCTACTTAGTACGTATTTAAAGCAAATATAAAGTGCACCCTTGGAATAAAAACACACAGTGCTGCTTGCCTAGACTTCTTGTTTTTGTCAAAAATGAAACCTGCGGGGGGGGGGGGCCGGGACGGGACTGAAAAAGCACACCTCCCCGTATGGGGCAAGGGGTGGACCGGCGCCAGCCCTGCCATGAAGTCACCAATGGGCTTTGCATCAGTGGGGAGTGGCAGATTGGGAGGGCATCCAGTGGTGGACCCTGTTGGGCTGGCTGCCCAAGGTTTCGGGAGAGTCCTTGATGAACGCTACAAACCCCACTTCTTGATTCTCTGTTAGCCAAATCGCATCCCTCTCCCACCCCGGAGTCGTCTAAAAACAAGAGCTGGAGAAAACACTTGGCCTTCAAGGTCTGGATGCGGACCCCTTCAAACCTTCTGCTCAGCCACACAGAGGCTTTGAAACAGGTGGGGGCCTGATCCACGCCTCGCCTGCTCACCTTCCTTTTCTGGACCGGATCCTTCTCGCTGGCATTGGACGGCTTGCGGCGCAACATGGTTCTCCCTCCGGAACGGATCAATCAGCCGCTAAAAGCAGAACTGTGGCCGGGGTGAAGGTGAGCGCCCGAGGTTGCTCGCTGGCCCCCGGAGGCCCAGGACGGGACAGGAAAACCACCACGTCACGTGGGCTGCGTTTCCAGCAACCGGGGCCTTGAGGCGGAGAAGCAGGGGCCCAACCCTGTGCTTGCTCATTTGAACAGGAAGGAAGTGGCAGCGTTGTGTCAAAGAGTGCTTTTGAGAAAGGCTGGGGAGGAACAGGTGCTTGGCTGGGGAAGGAGGCAAATGGGGGGGGGCTTCAATTTTTCCTGGGGAGAACAAACAAGGGTGGACTGTTTGCCCCAGGGGACGGACAATCAGGGATCCAGTGCTTGGTTGGGGGTCTGGTTGACTATCGGAGAAGACAATCAGGGATCCAGTGCTTGGTTGGGGATCTGGGTGACAATCAGGGATCCAGTGATTGGTTGGGGAACTGGGTGACACACACATGTTCCCAAGATACATGATGGAGCCAAAGATCACCGAAGCCAAACCGATCTCAAGCTGGTTGTTGCCTGCACCAGATATTTCCTGGATGCTGACTTGAGTACCTGGGAAGAAACCAGTCAACCCTCTGGGGTTGTCAGTTTGCCCCAATGACCTGTTTTTCTCACCCTTTCCTTTTCAGGCGGATGGGCAGCAGAGGTGAATCCAATATTGTTTTTCCATTGCATTTTCAGTCTACCTATGCTGTTGGCTCCACCGCTCTAACGCTGGGCCACACCTTAGTTGCAGATTCTCTCGCCCAAGCATAGATAGCTTTGTGACATCTCTATGTCCCGCCTTGTGACATCACCAGGTAGCACTAGGGTTTGCCAACTCTGACCTGATTGTGGGCACAATCCTAACCTGAAGTTAGGCCGGCACAGGTAGGCCAGCAAAGTTTGGCTGGCACAAGGGACACTATAAAGTATTTCTGGCCCATTCTCGGAGTCAGAGAGGCCAGCACACAAGTGCACTCCCTGACTCAGAGAGTGGTCCAAACGTGCTTTGCGGTGACCCTTGTGCCAGCCAAATGTTGCTGGCCTGTGTGTGCCGGCCTAACTCCAGGATAGGATTGTGCCCTGTGTTTTTTTTCAGCTAGATGCAGTGATGTCATTCAGGGGGAACGGACCAGAACAGGCATTCCGGATCCTAATGGGCTCCGTGGCTGCTTCCAGTTCCCCCCCCCCAACATTTGAATTTGAACTCAAAAGTGAGTTCCTGTTCCTAAATCATTTGAATGACACCACTGGCTAGATGTAATGCTGGTAATTCCAGGAGCCCTGTTAAAAAATCTCCAATGGCATAGCTAAGGGATTTGGCACCAGGACGCATAACATCCTGGGGGCAGATACAAGGACTCCCCTCCCCCAGCCGCATCTGGAAGCTGGTCTGAAATTTCAGAATTCATTTCAGTGATCACCTGGAGATGGGTGCCCCTTCTTGGGGGCTCCAGTCCAACTCTGGGGGATCGGCACCCCTAAGTCTTGTCTCACCACTCACAATTTTTTGAATGCATCCAATCTGGGAACCTCTTTGCTACCTCCACATACACTCATCTGTTCTGGTGATCACTGAACTAAGCACTTTGAAGACAGAGATTTGAATATTTTCCAGAGTACATGAGGAACTGTGCTAATCTGTTTCATCAAAAAGACACACACACACACACACACACACACACACACACACACACAGCCTTGTATGGAATTCAGATTTGGGATGGCTTTTTTTTTTTTTTGCATTAATTCAAAACTTGGTGAAATGTGCATCTGAAAGCATAAGTTGACTCGCGTCTTATTTTTAGCATCTATCTTTGCAGGACACCCGCAAAAGAACCTGAACTTGGGGAAATATTTCAAGCCACAAAGTTAATTTTTCACCCCCCCCCCCCCCGCAATAGTGCAAAATGAAACAAAGCCCACCCTTCCCTGTGGTGTTAGAATAATCAAGGAGCTTGACATTTGTGGCCAAAATTGTGAAAACCTTGCTATGTATGAACAATGCCATCGTGTTACATATCATTGGAAAGGTAATTTAATGCAGAATGCATTGAAACAAACCAGAGTGTAATACCTTTACTCTAGCAAACGTTATGGCCCCAAAACCAGAGACAATGAAAATACTACAGTGACGTCACTTCCTATTGTGATGTCACTTCCAGGGCAACAGTTTGCCCTCTGCCCTGGGCTACACTTTCATTAGCTAGGCCCCTGGCTAGTCCAATCTTGTAGAGCAGAAGAGAGTGGTGGTTGAATCCGGGATGTGGAAGGAGAAGATGCAAAGAAGACAGGCAAACCCTGCAGAACTGTTGCCTGAGGCAGCCAGCTCAGTTGGCCTCAGGGATGAACCAGCCCTGTTCAGAGACCTGTGCGATGAGGACAGGTCTAGCCATTCCAGGCAGGGGCTGAGGAGCAATGAGGCAGTTTGGGCCCCTCAGTCCTACGCCCCAGGCAGAAGGGAAGTAACCAGGGTGCCCATCGTCAGGGTGCCCAGGGACGCTGCCAGGAGGGAGCTGCTGGAGAAAGGCTGCGTGTTCTGCTGCAGCCACTGGTACTCTTCCTTCAAGTTGCGTTCCTGCAGGATAGGCCCAATCTGCTCGCGGATGCGGCTGTAGTAGCTGTTGAGATACTGGATCTGCACCAAGAAAGAGAAACGGGGAGATGCTGGGAGTGGCCGCGGGCTCTCCGTCGGCGCGGCACCACCCTGTTCACCCACCTGGCTGCCCCCTACCTGCTCCTGTGACAAGAGGCTCACATCAATGAGGCTCCGAGCATAGGGCACCAGCGACACCACTCTGAAAGTCAGGTAGGGCTCGGTGGTCAAGTTGTACTGCAGGAAACAGAGAGGATCACAGGGAAGAGGAGGAAGAGGAGTAGAGGAGATGGTCCGAGAGTCTCCCAGTTCCCAAGGAGTGCCCAGATGTCAACTGATACCAAGAATGGAACCGAATGTGCCAACTGATGTCACTTCCTGCTCCCTGGGTTTGAAAAAAAAGATGAGAACAGAGCAGAGGAGTGTAGCGGGCTAGAGCACTGCAGCCACTCTATCGCACCCCTCTTCTCTCCAGCTCCATTCCCCTCTTCCTTTTCCAACCAGGGAGTGGAAAGGAGAGGCACAATTGAGACAGACACCCCCAACCACCTGCTGCCTGAGGCAGGTGTCTTAGCCGGCCTCCTGACTGAGCCAGCCCACCAGAAGAATGTCCGTAGAAAGTCTAAGGGGCAGGCTCTTCACTTGTGGACCGGTGCATTTGAACGAGCCATCCAAAGACCCTGGAAAGACGGTCGTTCTCTCAACACCCTGCTCTGAACAAGGGGTGATAAAGGTTATCGCTTAACGGACAACCGGCATGTTGTCACCGACTCTGCCAAGGGACCTTTAGAAAGCTAAGTGGGTGTGGAGGAGGACTCCAAGAGACAACCCATCCCCAAGGAGCTGTTCTGGAGGGCTGCAGGACCTCTACCGGCTAAGCTGGCAGCTCAGAGCCTGCCCCCGCAGTGCCCAGGTGTGGCGCAAGGTACACTCCGGCAGACAGGGCACTGTGGCCGGACCCAGCAAAGACAGGGACGGAGCATCACCTTAGTCTTGGCTTCTTCTACAAGCGCAACGTCCTCCAGGCGGATCCCAAATTCGCCGTCCTTGTAGTACCCGGGCTCTGGAGAACAGACAAGAGGAGGGTAAAGGCTTCGGGGCTCTTTTTGTGGTCCTACAGACTCACCCCCCAGAAACCACAAGCAGCCCCCCCCCCCGCTGCTCATGGCTGCCTCTGTGAAGATGAAGCGGCACGTACCTATGGAGGTGAACATGCCCTTATCCAAGGCCAGGTTGCCGGACTGGAAGCCCACAGGCCCTAGGGAGAGAGGGTGCTGCTGCCAACAGAGCCGGATTGTGCCCACCCACCCACCCCCTTGGCCGCTGGAGCACAGGGTCTGAGAGCTGACCCCTCCCGCATGAGAGAGGGAGGTCACATGATGCACAGATGGACCATAGGAAGTCAGCTTATTGGTCCACCTAGATCAGCAGCGCCTCTACATCAGGGTTCTTCAACCTATGGGTCGCGATCCCAATGGGGTGCCAAAGCCTTATTTGGGGGGGGGGTTGCAGCAACATTTCAAAGCCTGTGTAAGAGGGAGCTTGGATCCAATCCAATAATAGTACCATTTTTAGTACCAAGAATGGAACCGAGTCTTCATAAAACTTGACATAATCCTACACCGCCACCTGTTGCCTGATTTGCCCTCCGGCTCCTAAGGCCGGCTCTGCTCAGGCTGCCACCTCGCAGGGTTGTTGTGAAGACACAAGAGGTGGGGGAAACGGGGCACCCGTGGGGCAGGTAATGGACAGCGGGGCGGGCTGAGAGCGTCCAAGAGGCTCCAGAAGGTCACTTACACTCGTGAACAGACAAGAAGTTTCCGATGCCGTGGCCCGTCCCGTGGCCATAGTTCAGCCCCACTTGCCACAAGGCTCGGCGAGCAAAAGCCTCCACCAGTCTCCCTGAAATACAAAGTCAAGTTGTGCTTGAAGCCCTGACATCTCGTGACACTTGAAGGGTGACCAGGCAGGGCATCAGCCACTGCTTCCGCTCCGTACATGGGGAAAAAAAAGAGGAGAATGAAAAGGAAAAGGAAATGTGGAAGAGAAGAGAGGGTGGGCTAGAGTGTCCCTGTTGGATGCTCTAACCCTTTCTTCCCCATTTCCTGCTCCCTTGGTGAGCAAAATGGAAGGAGAAGAAGGCAGGTGGATGGAGACAGGTGTTCTCCTACTAATCTTCCTCCTGAGGCAATAAGCTTATTTTATTTATTTGCAATATTTCTATCCTGTTTTCCTCCCACACTGAAGGGGACCCAAGGCAGCTAACAATTTAAGAGAGTAATCCTACATCTCTACAATCAGCCTTGTGAACTGGGCAACACAGCTGAAGACCAGCAGTTAGGTTTCTGATTCAAATTGTTTTGTATTATTTCTACAACACTGAAGGAACTCGACATAGTCAAGAGGTCAAGGGGGGGGGTACACGCTGGGGTGTATACTAGCTCTGTCAAATATTGTATCCAAGATTCAGTCTCCAGTGGAAGGGGTAGCATAAGCTGCAGGTGGACTTCCCTCCTGCCCAAACGGTGTCCATTGAGAGCTGAATTTGGGGCGGGGGGAACCAGGAGAGGTCTTCTCCTGGGGGAATCAGAGAGTCATTCCGAATGCCTGCTATGTTCTCCTGGTTCCTCCAAGATTCGTAGAACCTTGGTTTCTTTGGATCCTCACCTGAGGTTCGGGGTGGAAAGACGAGCCGGGAGAGGTCAATGTTCCCCATCAATACTCGTGTGTAGGCCTCCTACAAAGCAGAAAGAGGGAGATGAGAAAATGCCATGCTTGGAGGCCAGGACACGCACAAGCAGGAGACCAAGGCTGCAATCCTGTCCATACTTACATGGGAGTAAGCCCCCATTGACTATAATGGCAGTTGCTTCTGAGTAGTCATGCATGCCTGTTGTGGGCTTCTCAACAAGATCTGATGGATTGCCTTCAGAGTGGGTGCCATTGGACCTGATCCAGCAAGGTAATTCTTAACTAGCACAGAGAGGAGGCTGTAGTGGAGAGCCAAAGGTCGCTAGCCCAGTGTTATTCAAACCGTGGGTCAGGACCCACTTGGTGGGTCATCATGACCCAATGTCAGGCGGGTGAAAGAAAGCTGGGAGCAGCCATCTTGGAAACTGCAGATCTTACTATTGCTATATCCTGAGTGTTAACAGCTTGAATTTTCAAGCAAGCTTTAATTTAATTTTGTTTTTAGTTCAGTGCTTTTACGTCCTATTTTGTCCTCCTCTTGCTTTCTGCCAGGGATGTTTCCTGGCTGTGCCATTGCTGCAGTCCAAGAATGCCCGTTTGCATTGCAGGGGTGTCATTTGATTATGTTACAATGACAGCACTTCCGGCTTGGCGATGTCACTTCCTGCCACAACACGGCTTCCGGGTTCATGACATCCCTTCCGGTGGGTCCCGACACGAGTGTCATTCTAAAAAGTGGGTCCCGGTCTAAAAAGTTCGAATACCTTTGCTCTAGCTTATTAAGCCCAGACATCCTTGAGTGCTTGGGCTCTAGGCAGCAGCACCAAAACCCTCCCAAAGCATGAATTGCACATAGAAAAAAAAAAGAATCTGTTCTAGAACGCGGCATCTAGGTTAGCCGATTCCGCAAAGACCTGCGGCAGAAGGAATTCAGTATCCACTTCCCAACACCTGATGTATCAGACCTCCGCGATCCAAACCACAACCTCGGCCACAAACAAGTGGCTTGTGCTTATGAAGCACTAACGCCGCGATGACTCAGGCAAGCCCGCTGAATCACACTTCACAGAAGGGAGGTTTAAAGGAAACAAACGGAGCAGAGATCCAAACTGCTGGGCTCCCAAGAGCTACCCCAGGACAGGAGCCAGCAGCCCCCAGAGCTCCCTGTGTGTGTGTTTTTTTTTCCAAATATCAATCATCTCATATCAATCTTTAATCTCAAATATGAATGCGGGAGTTCCCCCACCCCCTTTTGAGTTGTTGCAAACAATCAGAATTCTGTTTCATGACATGCTCCTTTCCTTGGCAAGGTTGGAAAAAGCTGGAAGCAGAGCCAGGACTGGAAATGCAGTTTGCATTGGCACAGCCAATGCAAAGCCATTAAATTAAAAAAAAAAAGGGGCCCTTTTTAAAGCGACAGAGCTCTTAGACTTAACAGAGCGACTGAGAGCTGCTACTCCCTCTATGCCGAGTTATTGCCTATTCAGTTTGAGCTTTTTATGCATTCATTTTTCATTCGTCTACCCACCCTTGCGCCAAGGAATTCAGGGTGGTGTAAGTAGTTCCCCCCCTTCGTCCTCACAACAACCCTGTGAGGTAGGCGAGGCTGAGAGATGGTGCTGGCCCAAGGTCACCCAGGAAGCTTGATGGCTGAACTGGGATTTGTACTACTATCCCAGCAGCAGATGCTGATTTCTTCCCCATTATTGGTTTTTTTTTTTTTATGCTGTAAGCTCTTTGGGGACAGAGAACCATAAGGTTTGGATCAGGCCCTGCTGGATCAGGCCAAAGGCCTATCTAGTCCAGCTTCCTGTATCTCACAGTCACCCAACAGATGCCTCAGGGAGCACACGAGACAACAAGATGCCTGCATCCTGTTGCCACTCCCTTGTATGTGGAATTCTGAGGTGAATTTCTGAGGTAAAATTCTGAGGTAAATATGAGGTAAATAAAACAGGATTTGCTGTCCTAAGAACATAAGAAAAGCCCTGCTGGATCAGGCCAAAGGCCCATCTAGTCCAGCTTCCTATATCTCACCGTGGCCCACCAGGTGCCCCAGGGAGGCACAAGACAACAAAATGCCTGCATCCTGTGGCCACTCCCTTGCACCTGGCATTCTGAAGTAGCCTACTACTAATGTAAGGAGGTTGCACAACCCATCATGGCCTATAGCCCATGATGGACTTTTCCTCCAGAAGGCTGTCCCGTCTCCTTTTAAAGGCACCTAGGCCAGATGCCATCACCACCTCCTGTGGCAAGGAGTTCCACAGATCAATTACCTGCGAGGTAAAACATTTCCTTTTATCTGTTCTAAAGCCATCTTGTTGCTTTTGCTAAGTAAACAGATTTGAGAGCTTTTGTGCAGCAATGCCTACACATACATATTATAACATGAGCACACTTTCCCCTGTAATGCACCATGTTCATTGTTCTAAGCTCTCAAAAATTGTACGATCTCAAACAGAGGCACCTTTGCCTCTATCTGGGGATCTCCCATGCAGTATCAGAGAGAGAGAGAGAGTTTCTGCAAGAGAATGTCACTGCAAGAGACTGTCATTGGCTTAGCTACTGCTGGGGCCCCTGGAGTGGAGACAGATGTCCCCTTTAGTGGGAAGGTCAGGTCAATGGAGAGACTGTGCTCCAGGTGATCTCTTCCTACAGTACCAAGGACGGTGAAAGAAGAGAGGAAGAACCCCCCCAAATGACAGAGCAAGGAAGCAAAGACACCTGCTTGACTGTGCAAATCCAGGTGAGTTTCAAGGAAGTCTTACTTTCTGAAAATCAGTGGGCTCCCCCCAGTGGACAGTCCGGGTTATGTCAGTCGTTCCGTCTCTGCCACAGAAAAAGAGAAGCAAAATTGAAGACTGGCATCGTCTGATAGACATGACCCTTAGCCATCAATCAGTCCAGATGTCTTCAAAGGGAGGACCTGGCAGAATTTTGGCTGGCACAAGGGACACCATCACAGACATGCGCCATCCTCCCTGACTCCGAGACTGGTCCAAGCACGCTTTACGGCGGCCTTTGTGCTGGCCAAACTTTGCTGGCCTAATGTGTGCCGGCCTCACTCCAGGTTAGGATTGTGCTCTGGGACTTGCATCAGAACAGACATGCACAGCATTGCACAGAATCAAACTCAAGCCAACCAAACTCTCCCGTTTGGACACCCCCAACATATTACCCTTGCCAAGGAGAGAGCCCCTTCTTTGTAACCTGAGAGCAGAGGAGCATTCCATACGCACAGATATTGGCCTCCAGAATCCAATAGGTACATTTCACCTACGGTCAGTTTTCGGCTGGTAGCATTGGATGGACTGGAAGAGAAAAGGAAAGATAGATAGAAAGACAGCCAGGCTCAATCTCTGAGACCTCTTGATATGGCTAAGAGCCCTCTCTGAAACCAACAAGGGTCTGGCTAAAATGGCCATATAACTAATCTGTGGAACTCCTTGCCACAGGAGGTGGTGATGGCCTCTGGCCTAGGTGCCTTCAAAAGGGGATTGGACAGATTTCAGGAGGAAATGTCCATTGCAGGCTACAGGCCATGATGGTTAGTACAACCTCCTTATTTTAGAGGTAGGCTACCTCGGAGTGCCAGATGCAGGGGAGTGGCAACAGGATGCAGGCATCTTGTTGTCTCCTGTGCTCCCTAGTGGGCCACGGTGAGATGCAGGAAGCTGGACTAGATAGGCCCTTGGCCTAATCCAGCAGGGCTCTTATGTTCTTAGGACCTCTGGACTTTTTCCGAACAAATTGCTCACTCAAATTTACCTCAGAGGTTTACCTCAGAAATTTACCTCAGAATGCCAGGTGCAAGGGAGTGGCAACAGGATGCAGGCATCTTGTTGTATCGTGTGCTCCCTGAGGCATCTGGTGGGCCACTGTGAGATGCAGGAAGCTGGACTAGAAGGGCCTTTGGACTGATCCAGTGATGATGTGATTGCAACAAAGCCCTCCATGCAACTTTATAGAGAGCCTCTGTCCACCCCCTTCCTCCCACCTCCCCTCTGTGTCTCTTACCTGTAATGCGCTAAAGCTGCGTTCAGACCACTAGCAGAGATGGTCTGAAAACTGGGTCCGTGGCAGTACTGCTCCTCCCTGTGGAGGAAAGGAGAAAAACAGATTTTCTTTAAAAAAAAAAAAAAATTTGCCCACTGCACGGAACTGTGGCCTGCTTGCTGCCAGCTTTTTCTTGGCTTCACCGTATGCGATTTGTGGGTTGAGAACAAAACAAAAAGCATCGTGGCCGGTGGGGTGAAGGGGCCCAAATTGGGGCGGCATTGTGGCAATGGTGCTGGGGTTCAATTGCAACCTTCCCCACTGTTCTATTTTAAAAGAGAAAAGAAGCCTCCCTTGGAGTTTTAACAGCAATTATTTCTGGGGGCAGATTTGTGGCAGTAACAAAATCCGAACCTTCCAACTCTGCTCCACAGTTCCCCTGCCGTGATTTATTTAAAAACAAACAACCCTATCCCACCATATCACATTCCTACACATATTACACAACATGGAGCTTGACCCGACACATTAGTGTACAGCAGAGTAAAGGGGTTCAATCGTCAGCCACTCAGCTCTCAAATGCATGACCAAGATTCCATTTTCCTGGGTTTTTTTTTAAACCAATGGTTTTGTAAGTAGTTTGTTCCTGTGAAAGCTTTCCAGACATCCAAACAGTTTGCAATCGTCCTTTCCCGCAAGTAAAACAGTTATCCTTCTGTTTACAGAGTTGCATGCATGTCAAAGACTTTGCTCGGACTTGGCAGGAAGTGTTTCGAAACCGGTTCAAAGGGCACGACCTGGTTAGCCAATAACGTTTTCAAGCTAGCACCCGTTTTCACTCCCTGCTTACGATAGTCCTGCGAGGTAGACCAGCCATATCACCCTCGTGATGCAGATTTGTAGGATGGAGGCAAAGTTCAGGGGCAGCCCAAGACCTCCTTGTGTTTGGTTGCCAAGTGCTGCCCCTCTTTACCTGGTAATGTGCCAAATGCCTGCTCCTGCTAGCTTAGGACTGGAAAAGGAAGGAGGAGTTGAAGCGGAAAGGAAGTGTGGAAGAGAAGAGAATGGAGACATGTCTCCTCTAGAGTGGAACTGAGAAGCGGTGGAGGTGATTGGGAGGGCAGAGGTGGGTGCTCCTGTTGATCCCATATGCCTGAGGCATATGGTTCAGTTGGCCTTATGAAAAGGCCGGCCTTCATACAGGCTGAGTAGCTACATAGTTTGATGAAAGCCGGGGAGTTCATAGCAGTGGAAAGACTGCTATTTTGAAGGACTCCTCCCCAGTCACTGTGTCGCACCACCTCAGACCTAAGATTAATCTCCTTGCATTTTAGCTCAATGGAGTTCTCATTTTTAACATAAGAGCCCCACTGGATCAGGCCAAAGGCCCATCTAGTCCAGCTTCCTGTATCTCACAGTGGCCCACTAGATGCCTCAGGGAGCACACAAGGCAACCAGATGCTTGCATCCTGTGGCCACTCCCTTGCACCTGGCATTCTGAAGTAGTCTACTACGAATGTAAGGAGGTTGCACAACCCATCAAGGCCTATAAGCCCATGATGGATTTTTCCTCCAGAAATCCGTCCAATTCCCTTTTAAAGGCGCCTAGGCCAGATGCCACAACCACCTCCTGTGACAAGGAGTCCCACAGCTTAATTACCCGCTGGGTGAAAAAGTATTTCCTTTTTCCATTCTAACTCTCCCAGCACTCCATTTTAGTGGCTGTTCCTTGGTTCTGGCGCTGTGAGAGAGGGAAAAGAACATCCCTCTGTCAACTCTATCCATCCCATGCATAATTTTGTATGTCCTTCCAAGGTCCTTCTACAATTGGGCCAACCTGCGTAATTGGTCCACGTAACGTGCCCCGGAAAGTTCATCCACCAAACCAGACGGAACTTCCTTTTCCAGCCAGACCAAGTATCGGATCAGCGCTACAGCATCTCGAACCTATGAGAGCCCAAAGGAGAGAAGGGGGCATTAGCCGTTGGGTGGGTGGGGCGAGAAGCTTAATGAGGCCAGGTTTTGCCCAAAGAAGCCCAATGTAAGTATTCCCATGGCCCTGCCTCTTTTTACTCCTGGGTTGGAGCAGAACGTGAAGCAAGCCTGAGAGCACAATCTGCGCGCCCTCCTCCCCGCCTCCGAAAGCAATTCAAACATACTTTCACGGCGTCCTTTGTGCCGGCCAAACTTGGCTGGCCTAACTGTGCCGGCCTAACTCCAGGCTGGGATCGCGCCCTCAATTCCATCCCTCTGGCTTTTTGCTTTTGGCGGAACACCCAGACACCCAATTAGGAGTCTTGATCGGCTCCAGAGCATCCCGACTTCTTGGGAGTTCCTTCCCCCCAAAAGACCACCCTCCTCCTGTTCTTTCTGGCTTTCAATGCGCAAATGACCCTTGACTTTGGCACGTCCATCGGGCGCAGTGATGTCATGCAGGGGGTATGCGAGTACCGGTTTCTAGGATTACAGCTGGCCCCGCCCATTCGCCCGCCCACTCGTCAACTCTGCCCTCTGCAACGTTTGAATTTCCTGCATGTTTGAGTTGCCTGCATGTTCTCAGAGCCAGGCAGGCAGGCAGGCAGCGAGCGGAGCCTTGCCTTGCCTTGCCACTGAAAAATGAGTTGCTCTGGGGTTTTAACATGATGCCAGGCCTCCTTAACATGTTCTGGGGGTGCTGTGGAATACTGTTGCAACTGTTGGGTCAGTTTAAAGTCATCTGAGGCTTCAAAAAGGGCTTTTTTCATGTCACTTCCTGCCACGACCTCACTTCCGGCTTATGACGTCACTTCCGGTGGGCGGGTCCCGACACGTGCCAATCAAAAGTGAGTACCTGTTGTTAAATCATTTAGATGACACCACTGGGTGGGCGCATGTACGTACATGGGCCGCCCGCAGCAGCTCCTGCTCCTTGGGGTTCTTGGCCGCTTTGGCGATCATGACAGGGGAGTAGTCGTCTTCGAGGAGTTTTTCCTGCAGGGGAGGAAAGAGGGAACCACGTCAACCGGCCTTTCCCAGGCCTCCCGGGGGATGCACCTGCCACGGCTGCCCCAGAACAGCCCCTCGGAGGAGCTCTTTCGACACAGTTCCTCTCTGTTCCGTTTCCTGCCCTCCGCCGTTTCCACCAGATCACGCCAGTTCCTTCGACCTGTTGTTGTGGCCGCAATGCCTGCAGCATCCTGTTTTGTAACTTCACTGGGGGGCGGGGCGGGGGGCAGACTCACCAGCCTCCGAACCGGCTTCTGTGCCAGAGCTGCACCCCATAATAGTTCTCCTTGCCCCTGGAAGATGGGATCTTGAAATAAAGGGACTGGTTTTCCGGCAGAAGGTGGTGGGTCCCTCCCGACCCACAGTTTGGAAACCGTTGATATACAACGTCATGGTATTATCCGTAAGTACACATTTTCCAAAAGGTTTGCAAGGTTTTGGACACTAGGAGTGTTGCCCCCCCCCGAGGGTGTCACCCAGTGCGGTCTGCACCCTCCGTCCCCTCCCTAGTGACACCCCTGCCCGGGAATTGCCATCAGATCCTGCTCCTTTTTGGAAGAGCAGAGCTTGGCTCCAACATCTACTCTGTGCTCTGCTTCCACTTTTCCCAAGCAATATTTTCCCCGTAGGTACAGTGTTCCCCCCCTCTGCTCCATGCCCCCACTCGCCCTTCTCTTACCATGGGGATTTCTCTGTAGAGCGCCAGGGTGGTGTACTCTGTTCCGATCCAGACCTGCACCCCCTCCTGCTGGCCATACTCTCTCACCCCGGCACTCACTTGGCCATATTCCTCCACCTTCACACACAGGGTCCCTGGGCACTGAGCAGTCAGCGATTGGACTGCCTCCTTGCTCAGCCGATTCGGGTCCACAAACAGGCTACGGGAAAAGCAGAGGAGGTCAGAGCAGCCTCTTAGAGCACGCGCCTTCCACCCTTCTCCATCCTTCCCCAAAGACGTTTTCTCCTCTGCTCCCTTTATCATCACAACAAACCTGCGAGGTAGGCCTTCTTACCTTACCCTACCTGTGCTCTCAGGTCATCCGAGGGGGCCCTGCTGACTGTGCCGCCACCAGACAAGGTGAGGAGACGGTGGCCAGGATCAGGGCCTTCTCGGTGGTGGCTCCACGGATGTGAAATTCCCTCCCCTTGGAATTAAGAACCGCTCCCTCGCTAGCAATCTTTTGGCGGGGTCTTAAGGCTTTTCTACATAAGGAGGTATTTATTAAGTGCTGGCATGTTGGGCTGGCATTTTAATTTAATTTTCAACCTTTCATTTTAATGAGTGTAAAATCCATCGGGATCCGCTGATGACAATTAAAGTCTAATTTTATCCTGTATTCTTCTTATTGTATTGTAAGCTGGGTACACTAATTGTATTGGGTACCCTAATATGGGGCAGAAAGGCAGGATATAAATATTATTATTATTATTATTATTATTATTATTATTATTATTATTATTA
>JAJKFI010000023.1:6277335-6313249 GCA_029204185.1 Lerista edwardsae | reverse complement strand
TATTATTATTATTATTATTATTATTATTATTATTATTATTATTATTATTAATAATAATAATAATAATAATAATAATAATAATAATAATAATAATAATAGACTAAGTCGGGAGCCATGATCATAACCACAAATTCCTGACTGAGGAGAGATTTGAACCCAAGGGGTCCAACCAAAATTTAACTGTGTGCTTTGGGCTTATTCTGGGTCTGGGAGCAACCTTGCTTTTTACCCCTGTTCACTGGGCAAAAACGGCAATTATTGACTTATATTTAGCAGGAGGAGAGCAGCTGTTCTTTATCACCCCCAGTATCACATCTTTTCCACTGGTCGTTTGCCTCTCTCTCTCTCCCCCCCCCTTCTGGGAAAGGAAATCATTTTCTCATTCTTTTTGCTACATAAACTATTCTGGAAATGTTTGTTGCCGTTGAAAAGTGGTATACAAACAACCCAAACCACAATCCCTTTTAGATCCAGTTGTCACTTTCCCTCATTTAAGATTATACGCAGCTGAGAGTACAATCCTAACCTGAAGTTAGACCGGCACAGTTAGGCCAGCCAAGTTTGGCCGGCACAAGGGCCACCGTACAACGCATTTGGACCACTCTCAGAGTCAGGGAGGATGGCGCGTGTCTGTGTGCTGGCCTCTCTGACTCCAAGAGTGGTCCAAACCTACTTTACGTCTCTTGTGCCGGCCAAACTTTGCTGGCCTAACTCTGCCAGCCTAACTCCAGGTTGGGATTGCGCTCTGATTATTACAAGTTATTATCATTATTACAAGTTATTATCATTATTACATAAAGGGATGTTCTTTTCCCTCTCTCAAAACACCAGAACCAGGGGGCATCCGCTAAAACTGAGGGTTGGGAGAGTTAAAACAGATAAAAGGAAGTACTTTTTTACCCAGCGGGTAGTTAATCTGTGGAACTCTTTGCCACAGGAGGTGGTGATGGCATCTGGTCTTGATGCCTTTAAGAGGGGATTGGACGGTTTTCTGGAGGAAAGGTCCATCGTGGGCTATAGGCCATGATCAGTAGTGTCATCTTACCGGTACGCTGGGCGGGTCTTCTGGGTGATCGGCAGCGCGCTCGCTGCGTTCCGTTGCGTAATGGCAAAAGCCCGCCCGCAACAGAACGCAGCGAGCGCGCTGCCGATCATCCAGAAGACCCGCCCAGCGTACCGGTAAGATGACACTACTGGCCATGATGGATTGTGCAACCTCCTTACAAAGGTGGTGGGCTACTTCAGAGTACTGGGTGCAAGGGAGTGGCCACAGGATGCAAGCATCTTGTTGTCTCATGCCTCCCTGGGGCACCTGGTGGGCTGCTGTGAGATACAGGAAGCTGGACTAGATGGGCCTTTGGCCTGATCCAGCACGGCTCTTCTTATGTTCTTAAGTTATTGTTTTATTTTCAAGTGCTTTCCCTTCTTCCTTTCCTTGAAAGAGCCAAGGCACACAAAGGCTCCACTAAGCAGCCCAACTGAGTAGACAACTGGGTAAATTTTTATGATTCGTACGGTGGAGTCAAATACCAGATACACACTGGCTTTTGAGAAACACCAGATTTCAAAATGGCTCTTGCCTTTGGCTCCTTCGTTCTTTTTGCCTGCAGCAGCAGTTTGACAAGCTGCTCATGTCTTCACTTAAGAATTTCCTTGTTGGGTGAGATCAAAGTCCCACCTAGCCCTGACGTTACGCTGCAGTGCTGATTCCACGGCCTGCGACAGCCAGGCAGATCTCCTTGAGAAACTGATAGTGGCTGTGGTTTGTCCCCAAACCCTTGGTGATCAGAGATGCTGACTCACAGTGCAATCCTACCCAGAAGTCAGTCCTACTGTGTTCAATGCAGTGGCATAAGAACATAAGAACATAAGAAGAGCCCTGCTGGATCAGGCCAAAGGCCCATCTAGTCCAGCTTCCTGTATCTCTCAGCGGCCCACCAGGTGCCCCAGGGAGGCGTGAGACAACAAGATGCTTGCATCCTGTTGCCACTCCCTTGCACCCGGTACCAGTAGCCCACCACCTTTGTAAGGAGGTTGCACAATCCATCATTGCCTATAGCCCACGATGGACCTTTCCTCCAGAAATCCGTCCAATGCCCTCTTAAAGGCATCTAGGCCAGATGCCATCACCACCTCCTGTGGCAAAGAGTTCCACAGACTAACCACCCGCTGGGTAAAAAAGTACTTCCTTTTATCTGTTTTAACTCTCCCAACGCTCAGTTTTAGCGGGTGCCCCCTGGTTCTGGTGTTTTGAGAGAGGGAAAAGAACATCCCTCTATCGACTTTATCCCTTCCATGAATAATTTTGTATGTCTCAATCATAGTGGGGGCATCTTGGCACTCAGGGCAAATAATTTTTAGCACCTCCACCATACACCCCTACCAGCCCTCAAAAGGTCTTCTGGAGGCTTCTGAAAGGCACTTCCCCCAGCAGGTTTTCTGATATCCCGCCAAGTTGTGGTACCCAGGGCAATGCACCCCTTCAGCCCCACCTAAGCTTTGCCACTGGTTCAATGGGGCTTACTCCCAGGGCGCAATCCTAACTAGGAGTTGGGCTAGCACAGTTAGGCCAGCAAAGTTTGGCCGTCACAAGGGCCACTGTGAAACGCGTTTGGACCACTCTTGGAGTCAGGGAGGATGGTGCATGTCTGTGTGCTGCCCTATCTGACTCCGAGAGCGGTCCAAACATACTTTATGGTGACCCTTATGCCGGCCAAACTTTGTCGGCTTAACTTCAGGTTAGGATTGCACCCCCAAGTCAAGCATGCATAGGATTGCAGGCTTGGAGATTCCACTTAGCTCAGATAAGAGGCGTTTCTACAGGGAGGGCAAAGCTCTAAGTTTTGCAAGAAGCCTTCCCCTGTCATGTAAATCCCTCCTCTCCCTTGCTGCTGTAGCCAGTAAGCAATGCCAAGATGTTGCTGTTCCCTGTGAGGATTGGCTAAAACGGTGCAGGAGAGGAGTGATTTCCACTGCAAGGTAAGGCTTCTTGCAAAACTTAAGAGCTTTGCCATCCCTGTAGAAACGCCACTGACTTAGCTATCACAGCCGATCGCCCACAAATTCTAAACTTCCAGAAAAAAAAATGACAAAGAGCCTTGTGTCACAGACTAATACATTTGTTTCCACATATAATAAGCTTTTGTGGGTTTAAGTCAGAGAGGGTGAAGAGCATTGGCATTTAATGCAGAGCCCCAGGTTCAATCTCAGCAGAGCAGAGGAACAAAGTTCCTCTCTGAACCTCTGCTGCAAAGTCAGCATTGACAATACTAGATAAACCAAAGGTCTTACTCTATAAGGTATGTTGCTGTGTCCACAAATGCACACAATATGTGGGCTGCAGTCTGCAAACGCTTCTGCCGAACGAAATCTGTTTATCCTTTAAGAGCTTAAATTCTAAAATTAACACTATTTTTGAAAACGCCTTTGTCCTACTTTGGAGACATGGCCTTAGCTTGAGCAAGGCTCAGCCCCAAATCTGTTTGTAGTGCAACGGCTCAGTCTTGGAACACACAAGGAGTGCATCTGAGCACGTGCAGAGATCATGCCTCTTTATCACTTTACAGTGTGAATCAAATCTTTGGTTCGGGTTTTTACGTACCTGATCCCTGTCTTGGTGAGGAGTGTATAACCGTAGAAGACAGGTGTGTAAGGGATGTCATCCCCTCGAAGGTTGAAGAGCCCTGTGAGATGGAAGAAGCATCTTATATACGTATTATTTTTTTCCTCCCTGCCAGAGATGCTTTTAAAATGTTGAAGGAAAAAAAAGGGGGTAAATGCCTTGCAGGCTGTAGCAGGCAGTAGATACTGCAGGGAAGGAAGATCTGTGACAAGAAGATGAAGACGTGGAATTCAGAGTAACTGTGCCCAGTGCAAAGATGCAGAGTGGAAATGAGGAAGAGTGTCATAAAGAGATGAGGCTGGATCTTGGAACATTCTCAGAATCACAGCTTTCAAAGTTTCTAGTCCTTAAGGCTACAAAGAGAGACAAAACAGGTTATGCTGGAGACCTAAGGGCCAAACCAGACACAGGCTGCAATCCTATACTCACTTTCATGGGAGTAAGCTGCATTGAACTCAATGAAACTTACTTCTGAGTAGATATGCATAGGATTGCACTGACAATTAGACTTGCTATAAAAGGTAAGGGTTTCCCCACGACCGAATGGTCTTGTTGTGACCGACTATAGGGGGCGGTGCTCATCTCTGTTTCTAAGCTGAAGAGCCAGCGTTTGTCCGAGGACAAGCTTCTGTGGTCATATGGCTGACGTGACTATACGCCAAGGTGCACGGAACGCCGTTACCTTCCCACCGAAGTGGTCCCTATTTATCTACTCACATTTGTTTACGTGCTTTTGAACTGCTAGGTTGGCAGGAGCTGGGACAAGTGACGGGAGCTCACTCCGTCGCGCGGTCTCGAACTGCCAGCCTTCCGGTCAGCAAGCTCAACAGCTGCACAGTTTAACCCGCAGCGCCACCACATCCCTATGCTACCACCACGTGGCTATGCTAGGTTCTATTTTGTTTCTACGTGGAAACCGAGGGAAAGATGGGCCAACCCAGATTTGGGCGCTGGCAAACTATGGGTCTGAGACCCTCGAGAGCTGCTGCCAGTCTGAGCTGACAATCCTGACGTAGATGTTCCAGTGGTCAAGCCCAGCTGGCAGCAGACTCTGATCTTCAATAAGATCAATGTGCATTTTGGCCATCAGAAATTGATCAGAGCGAGTGGAGGAGGGGGGGAACTCGGACAGAACATCCACTAAGTGGGGGAGCTACGTGGCAGCTCAGATTATTGGTCCAGCCATCTAGCCCAGGATCCGCCTTGAGTAAAAGCAGCTCTCCAAGCATGGCCGTGTTACCAGCCCTGCTCCCAGAAATCCACTCAGCTGAAGCTGCAGGGACTAGACTGGGGACTTTGTGTGAGCAGAAGAGGCAACTCTCTCCAATTTCAGCCTCTCCCCTGGGCAATGTTGGACTTTGGACATTGCCCGCAGCTGCCCAGGGGAAGTGATCTCCCGGCTGCATTTGCATCCTAAGCACTTTTTCCTGTACAGATAACAGCTGCGCAATCAGGGCTGTGCTAAAAATATCGGCACTCTGGGTTACAAATGCCGTCAAGAGCTACGTTCTACCACCTGTATAAAGGGGGAATGAACAGGCCCCTTTCCAACATTGATTGCGCTTCTCCAACACAGTCTTTGATCTTTTTGGGCGCCCCACGTAAAGTGGGTTGTTATTAATTGATGCAGTGCCGTGCGCGTCCCTGACCCTTCCCCCAGCCCAGAGTCAGCAGATAGATCTCTGCCCCAAGGGGTTTACAATCGAGACACAAGGGGTGGAAAGGGGAATAGATGAAGGCTGGGAGAGATGGCTATACTTGTTTCCGCGAAATGACCTGAAGCTTAGTTACGGTGGCGAATTCAGGCTTGGGACCGAAGGACTCCCAGAAAAGATCTAAGAAGGGATTTGAAGCAAGCAAGGAAGGAAGGAAATTATGGTGTTATTTTTGGCATCCTACCAAATGCCTGTTCAGCAGGGGCATAACTAACAAAAGTGTAGCCCGGGGCCGTGGGCAAAATGATGCCACCGGAAGTGACATCACAACAGGAAGTGACATCACAGTTGCATTTTCATTTACTCGGAGTTTTGGCCATAACGTTTGACAGAATGAAGATCTTACACTTGGGTTTGTTTCACTGCACTCTGCATGAAAGTCCACATCTAATGATATACAACATGACTGTATTATTCTGACAAGCCACAATTTTTTATTTTTTATTTTTATTTTTAGTTATTATTTTCATTTTCTGGTTTGGGGCCATATTTTTTTGGATAGAGTAATGATATTACTCTCTGGTTTGTTTCATTGCACTTTAAATTAAATTATCTTTCCAATGATCTATGACATGATAGTATGATTCATAATTACTTTTTCCATAATTTTGGCCACTAGTGTCAAGCTCAGTTTGTTGCCCCCCCCGAAAGCTTGTTGTCCAGGGCAATTACACCCCCCTGCACCACTCTAGCTACGCCCCTGCTGTCCAGGTGACCCTCTGAAGGGTTACACCCCTCAGCTCTGATCTCTCGAGCCAGGGACACGTGCTGGGCTGTTCTGGGCATGACAGGAAGAGAGATGCTCCGGAAAGCAGGAGAGAAGAGCAAGCTGGCAAGAACGAATCACTCACAGGCCGTCTCCTCGAGCCCAGACAGCAAGACCGCCGTGGGCTTCCTGTTGTGATGTTCCATCTGGGTCCGGATCGCGGCCACTTTCTCCTGCCAGGTGCTTCCTGCAAGGTGGGGAAGAGGCGAGGAGACGACAGCCAGCATGCCTGGGATGCTACAGCAAGACAGCAGGCAGCAGAAGGCAGCCCAAGAACATACCAGTGAACTCGTCTGGGAGGAGGTAGATCTCACTGGTGGGTGGAGGAGGCCTCTGCGTACCCCATACCTGGTCTACCAGGTTGCCCTCGATGGGAACGAGGGTCCTATTCCAGCCTTCCAGGGCTTGGGTGTAGCTGAGCCAATTATCTAAGGAAAGAAGCAAGCAGGTCAGCCTAGAACTTCATATCCCAGTTAGCCACAAGGAGGACTGTCAGGTGTGGCTGCCGGTGTCAAAGAATTCCCAACCCTTGAAAAATGGGAAGGGGGAAAATCTGAAACTGTGGTGGTCACCCAGGGGTGGAGCCAGGAGCCAGGCAAGACCCCCACCCAAACAGCCAGAGATTAACCTTTGTTGATTAACCTTTAATAAAAAGCCGAGACATCACCCTGCCAACAAAGGTTTGCATAGTCAAAGCTATGGTTTTCCCAGTAGCAATGTATGGGTGTGAGAGCTGGACCATAAGAAAGGCAGAGCGCCGAAGAATAGATGCGTTGGAATTATGGTGTTGGAGAAGACTCTTGAGAGTCCCGTGGACCGCAAGGAGATCCAATTGGTCAATCCTACAGGAAGTCAAGCCTGATTGCTCCCAGGAAGGACAAATCCTGAAGCTGAAGTTCCAATATTTTGGCCACCTCATGAGAAGAGAGGACTCTTTAGAAAAGACCCTCATGCTGGGAAAGATGGAAGGCAAAAGGAGAAGGGGGCGGCAGAGGATGAGATGGCTAGAGAGTGTCACCGAAGCGATGAACATGAAATTGGGTGAACTCCGGAAGCTAGTGGAGGACAGGGAGGCCTGGCGTGCTGTGGTCCAGGGGGTTGCAAAGAGTCGGACACGACTTAGCGACTGAACAACAAAAACAACCTTTGTTGACTGTCCATCTGAGGACAAAAATGCTGGAGATGGAGGGAGCGGTGTAGCCAAAATGGGACAGGAGAGGTGCAGACCATCTCCCAGATGCAGGGGGCTTCTTTCTCCAGCGGAGGGGGGGGAGGGGGCTGGCTTAACACCCACTCTAGACCTGGCACCCCATTTTCCTCAAATACCCAGGGGGTGTTGGTGTATGTTCCATAGGCCTTAGCTACTCCAATGGGATAGAGAGTCATTTGGGAGCAAACTAGCATCCCTATGCATGAGTGCAGAGCAGCATGGCTATGCCCCGGTGCCAGATATCCCCATTCAGAGGCCATGAGCGAGGGGAAGAACGAGATAATAATTGGAGTACCCAAACAGGCCATTGTGAGCCTCTGTAGCGGAGAGTCTGGCCACAGACAGGATCATAGGACATTGTGGGCGCAATCCTAACCTGGAGTTAGGCCAGCAAAGTGTGGTTGGCACAAGGGACACCATAAAGGGAACTTTTTTACCTTTTACCCCAAAATATATTTAGATACGCCAACGTTACCCCCCCCCCCACCAGAACAAAAGGAAAAAAAATACATATTGGAACCCATTGCTTTTTATTTGATTAATTAATGAGCTTAATTAATGCTATGTAAATATGAAGTTGTAAAGGGCGGAGCAAAACAAACAAACAAAACAAAATGGAGCCAGCCAGACAGCGACGGAACCGGAACAGGGGTAATGGATGGTCGCGTTGCCAAGACACAGCCATGCATGCATATAGATTCATATGCTTGCCCGGCTGTGTCTCGGCAGTGCGACCGTCCATTACCCCCAGGAATTTCATTTTTACCCCATTTGGGGTAATTTACCCCTGTTCCCTGAGCACTGCCATAAAGCATGTTTGGACCACTCTCGGAGTCAGGGAGGCCAGCACACAGACGTGCACCATCCCCCCTGACTCCGAGAGTGGCCCAAACATGCTTTATGGTGTCCCTTGTGCCAACCAAACTTTGCTGGCCTAACTCCAGGTTAGGATCGCGCTTGGCAGGACAGTGGATTTCCACTAGCAACTGCAGCCCTTGATGGTTGAAAATGCCCTTCTTCCCAAACTTCAGCATGGCACTCCGATTCTGTTCAAGGAGGCTTCATACCAATGGAAAAGAGATAGGGGTCCAGTCCAATCCTCTCCCCATCGAGAGTTTCCTGAAGTAGCCACTCTGCGATGGAGCCGATCGAGACTAGAAGACAGAGGAAACAGCAGTCACTTTGTGGAACCATCGGTGCAAGGGCCGCAGGAGTTTTCTCCATTTCCACATTGTAGCATCGCAAATTTCCGTTGCTAAGCCGTTGCCAGGCAGGCTGACCTGCAAAGCTTGGAGGTAGGAAGAGAATGCTCTTTCGGCTTGCCCCTCCCGCTCTGAGAATGCTTAGAGAAACACACGGGAGGGGCCCTCCTGGAGCTTCACACAGGAAATCGGCATGCCAGGCTACTGAGAAAATCCTTGGAGTTAACAAAACATGGGAGATAAGAGAAGCCCATCAAGTTGTCATCTAGGCTGCTTCCCAGCTTACCGTGAGAAACACCAAAAGTTAGTCAGAGAGGCTTTTCGCACCAAGCAGCAGAGAGAGGAGTTAGATTTCAAGTAGAGAGTGAGAGAAGCACTGACCAATTAGATGCCTTGTAGATGTGATACACCTACTACTGCATATGCAATTAATTATGTTAATGAACACAGCAATAAAAGGAAGCTGGGACAAAGACGTTCTCAGATTTCCCCGCACAGAGCTCGTGTCGTCTTTTTTCAATCTTTTTCATCCCATCCCTTTGGGATCACAACACTACATTAGCAGTAGGAGTGCACTGGCCAGATGTGTGATGGGCAGGAGTGCACTGGCCAAAGCACTACATCCATCCACAGCTGCTAACAAGCAAGATCCAGGGACGAACTGGGGTTCGCTGGCGGGTACAATGTGCAGATATATGCCTGCAACTGGGATTCCCCAGGTAGGTGGATTAGAAGGGGCAACAGAGCAGGGAGGTGCCAAACTGCGACTCGCGAGACATATAATGTACGACTCGTGGGGATATGTTGGCCGAGCTCCTGTTTGCATCCCAATTCATATAAAAGGTAAAGAAAAAAATGTACAAGCTTTGCAATAATTTATCGGCTAGAAACTGAGAGTCTATTGGATTAAAGCATAAATGCAGTGTTTCATGGGGAGTAAATATATTTTGCTTCTTAAATATAGCAGCTCTCAAACACCTGAAATCGATAGGATGTGGTTCTTAGGTTAAGCAAGTTTGGCCACCCCTGCAACAGATAAGGCTCTTGCAGGCTGCATTGCTACCACGGATCCTTTCAGTAGGGAAGCCAGACCCTGAACCCAGGGTTTTCTGCATGCAATGCAAGTCACTCTACCCCCAAGCCTTGCCTTGCTTGCATGCACTGCCGGCTCTTGCCAGTTGCTGTGTAGGCCTGGGACCAAAAAGGAGGGATGAACACAAGACACAGATGAAGGCCTGACTGACCGGATTTCTGTAGGTCCCAGTTGCAGTCGATCTGGCGCTCAGCTTGAATCCAGTAGCGGCTGTCTGTGAAGAGGGCTGCCTTCTGCAAAGCCACCAGCGCCGTCCCTAGGACAAAAGGTTGCATTCAGATCGGGCTTGGAGCCAGGCGATTCGGGGACTTGGCCAAAGCAGATCAGACAAGGCCAATGACCAACCTGGAAAACATTCTCACCTGCGGACCCGGTGAAGCCCGTCATCCAGGTGAGCCTCTTGTCCCGTTCTGCCAGGTACTCGCTCTGAGGAACAGAAGAGTTTGCGCTCTTAAAACAAGGATGTTTTCAAGTCCCTAAATGCGAGTCTCAAGTCAAGCCCTGACCGTCAAGTCTCAAGTCCTTGCTCAAATACTCGAATCAATTCTCAAGTCTCAAGTCGTGACTTGAGCTGTCACGACTCAAGTCATGAGCTGAATTTTGTAAAAAGGAGAGGTGGTGGTGGGGTGTGTGTTGAGGGGAGATGTATCCCCCCTGATGGCAGGCATTTCCAGGTTCCTGCTCCATGCCAACCAGCTGATTGGGACTATCAAAGTGCCACAGGCAGCCTGGAGCCACTGGCCACGGCACGATCACCTGGGCAAGGTGGGCAGGCACCTTGCCCAAATGATTGTGCTCACCTCAAGATTGCCCAGGAGGCCTTCCGAGTCTGTGGCTGAGAGAGTATTGGTTGCTTATGCCCATTGGGGTGATTGTTCCACTGCCCCAGTTTCCATCCAGCTATTCTGTCACCCTGTTTCTGAGCCCGACCATCCATGAGGCCGATTGAGGGAGTTGCCTCAGGTAGCACATTGGCAGGGGGTTCCTATCTCCTTCCATGCACTTGCCTCCACTGCTGCCTCCCCACCTCCGTATTGCTCACTTGCTGGACTGAAAAAGGAAGCAGGTGGAGCAAAAGAGGAAGTGTGGAGGAGAAGAGAATGATGGGCTAGAGTGTCCCCAACCACCACTCTCCTCCTCTTCTGCTCCATTCTCCTCTTTCAGTCCTGTGAGTGGCAGAAACCGGCATATCACCAGGTAGGAACAGGGTCACCAGTGGCAGCTTGGCGATCTTGGGTCTTCCTTGCACGACTGGTCGATTGGGGAAGGGGGGTGATGGATGAAGAGGAAAGGAATGAAAGGGGTATATTTGAATTTGAATTCAGAAGCCAATCCAGGTGGGTGCTCCTGAGACACTCCAGTTCAGTGAACCAAGAGCCCTCTCCAGGTGACGGGGGCTGCATCCTGCATCTTACCATATGAGCATCCCTGGCAGGAACGATGTAGGCCGAGAGATTGTGGGACTGCATCAGCTGCCGCAGGGCCTCCAGTCGCGCACTCGTGTTGGTCACTGTTGGGGGCAAGTGCTGAAGAGGCAAAGACACATGCGGTTAGTTGTGTCCAGTGGTGGAATCTACCTGTGCTAGCAACTGGAACGCAGGAAGTAGCTACCGGGACGCACGGTTGATGGGCAGTTCCTCCGTGCATCCTCGCTCCCCCCCGCAGTCCGCTGCCTGCCTGCCTGCCTGGCTGAAACCTCTGGCTGCGGGCGGGCAGGGTGCAGGCGTGGCCAGCCCCATTCGCGTATTGCAGGGGCGCACAGCAGCAACGACTGCAGTGGGAGGAGCCAGCCCTACACAGAATGCAGGGGCGTGTGGCAGTGACGAATGCAGTGGGCGGAGCCAGCCCTACACGGAACAACCGGAACGGCATTCCGGAGCATCCTGGCTACATGACATCAGTGGTTGTGTCACCCGTTTGCCCAAAATGACTCCGTTTCCTCATTTCTCAGGAGGGCAAGCGGCAATGGTGAGCTTCAGGCCAATTTTGTGCCACAACTGGGCATCCCCCCCTTGATACTTTGGTTCCCTAATATAGTTAGAGCACAATTCCAACCCAGAGTTAGGCTGGCACAGTCAGTCCAGCAATGTTTGGCCAGCAGAAGGGCCACCGTAAAGTGCGTTTGGACCATTCTAGAGTCAGGGAGAGTGGCGCAGCCAGTCATTCAGGGCTGGGCAACTTGGCTCATTTACGCGCCTGCCTCTGGCACCACCAGCAAGCGCACTGTCTTCCACCAGTTCTAAGGTCCTCACCGGAGGAGTGATGGTACAGTTTCTAGTGTCTTCCGAGCTGGATGTTGCTTGCTTGGGATAACCAGTGACGCAGCCTAGAAAGGAAAACACAGCAGACCCGTTTGAATTGGGAAGGGTGGGGAAGGTGCATAGGACCTGGCTGGGAGAAACACAGCTATTGCCGACATAAATGTGCTCACTAAAACGTGAAGGTACATTCACCTATGGTGAAGCTGCTGGAGTAAGTAGGTTTAGGAGAAAAATCTACAGGACAATTAGTCTGTGGAACCTGCTGCCACAAGATGCGGTGATGGCCACTAGCTTGGGTGAGTGGACTAATTGAAAGGGGAGTGGACTAATTTGTGGAAGGAATGTCTACCTATGGGCGATAGTCATGGCGACTATGTGCTACCTCCAGATTGAGCAGCAATGTGCCTCCGAATGGCAGTTACAAATGGGAGGGAAAGGGTGGCTTTCTCTCCCAGTGGTGGGCGTCCCAGAGGCAGCTGGTTGGGAAACAGAATTCTGACCCAGATGGCCTGATCCTGCAGGGGCTTTTTGATATTATCATAACAAGGCAGAAGCAACTGGGAGAGTCTCTTGTTGCATGAACCAAGTGTGCAGTGTGCTCACCCCACACAGTAGCCAACCTAGCCTAGGCAGAAGAGTCACAAGAGTTTGTGCTGCCTGGTGCAAGTGCTCATTTCTCATTGCTTCCTCCCGTACCAGACCGTACAGAATAAGAGCACAATCCCAACCTGGAGTTAGGCCGGCACAAGGGTCACCATAAAGTGCGTTTGGACCACTCTCGGAGTCAAGGAGGATGGTGCACATCAGTGTGCTGGCCTCTCCGAGAGTGGGCCAAGCACACTTTACGGTGGCCCTTGTGCTGGCTTAACTGTGCCGGCCTAACTCTAGGTTAGGATTGCGCCCCAAGTCTATCCTGATGCCTATAAGTTCCGCAACCGGATTGATTGCAAGCGAATGGCACAGAGGAACACCCCACATTCGCCATCCAAGTGGGTGAGCTTCCATCTCACCGGCCTTGTGAGAGCCGTTTCTGTTGGGTTAATCCGTCATCATTAGAAGCCCTTTAGCGGGCTTCCCATAACAGGAGCCAAGCGTAGGAGTGCGCGAGCGGAACATCGGCAAGGCTGGTAAGAGAGAGCCAGGAATGGAAACCAGATGCGCCACGTTTTTCTGGCTGGCAGGAGTCAAGAGTCGACATCATGGTGGGGGGGAAAGAGATGCTGCTCATATCCACAGCAAAGAGCGTATTTGAGAAGGACCAACGGGAACAAAATGAGGATGTTGTTTCTGTGTTCACAGGCCTCCCCCCTGTGCCTTTAAGAGCAGCCAATTGACCAGCAGCACTCAAGGAAACCGTTTCCCATCATTTTGCTTGGTACCAGCGAACAACTCCCCTGCTTTATCTCTGCTCTTCGAAGCACATGAACAGGCCCAGAAACACAGCTGGCAACCCCAGAAGCTTGGCTGTAGGGAAACAAGAAGGAAATGAGAGCTGTGCCTTAAAAAAAAAAAAAAGTACAGCAAAGTTTTTGCATGCAAAACAAGGAGAACAGATGTCAACGTTTGACATCAACCTAGTAGCTCGAGTTGTCATCCTCACTTTGAAAAGGCATCCAAGCCATCAACACATTCTGTGGCAAGGAGTTCCACAGCTTAATGATGCGCTGGGTAAAGAAATATTTTCTTGTGTCTGTTCCGACTCTCCGGCCACTCAATTTGAGCGGATGTGTGTCCCCTGGTTCTGGTGTTGCGTGAGAAGGAAAACACCACCCCCCTCTATTCATTCCCCTGCATTATTTTGTACAATCAATCAAGAGTATTTATATACGTCTTAAGCATGTTGCCACCCATGTCTACATAAAATAATGATGCACAATGTGTAGTATTGTAGGCCTAGTGGGGAGCTGCTACGGCCCAGAAGGTCAAAGGGAACCGCCAGTCAAAAAGGTTTGGGAACTAAATACAGCATATCCCTAAAGGCCAAAAAATAGGGGCTGACTTGAAAATAAGGACGAGCCCTGCTAAATGAGGACAGATGGAGTGTGTTGCTGTCACCCCCCAGAGCTGCTGCAAGAGCAAATGAGCCTGGCTTTGTTTGTGCACCAGAATTTGAAGTCCAATTTTCAGGCTGTCCCTCTTCCCACCCCCGCTCTGGAGTTGTGAGCAGTGGAGTTTTTCCAACACAGCCAGCCTCCGAAACTGAAAGCATGTTGCGGGCTGGAGTGGCCTTGGACAAGATGGCTGGGGGAAGGTCTGGGGCAACCAAGGCTGTATTTGTGAGCTCCGGCTTCTCCTGTCCCTTCCACTCACAACCACCTTCCCGCTCCACCCTGCTCCGCTCACTAAACAGCAGGCAGGGGCATTTCCTCCCTCTCCACACCCTGGCGTGGCCCCCATTTTTGGGAGCATGCAAGCCAGTGCCCCATGCTCCTCTGGGGTGGGGAGGGAAGAAGGACCACCTGCAGATCTGCAACTTAAAATATGCAGCTATGACAATTTAGAGTTGCCACACGACTTCCTTACACTCTACGGCGATTTTCAGTTGGAAAAGGCCTTGCAGAGAAGGATGGTCCACACAGAGGCGGATCTAAGGGGGGGGGGCAAATATGTAAGTTCTGCAAGAAGCCTTACCCTGTCATGTAAATCCCTCCCCTCCCTTGCTGCTGTAGCCAGTAAGCAACGCCAAGATGTTGCTGTTCCCTGTGAGGATTGGCTAAAACGGTGCAGGAGAGGAGTGATTTCCACTGCAAGGTAAGGCTTCTTGCAAAACTTAGAGCTTTGCCCTCCCTTAGATCTGCCTCTGGGTCCACAGAATTGTTCCACCACCTGAGACTCCCAGCTCTGGGCAGAGGTCCACTGTACCTGTACGGCAGAGGCACCCACAGCGGAGCTTCTGATGACAAAGCATACAGGGAGGCCCTTGCATTTTTAACCCCCTCCCTCTGCCTCAGAAGTCCTCAGATAGGACTCCCTGGGTTTTCGCCCCAAACCAGACGTGCACCATTTTTAAGGTCTCCAAGAGGTATTCTGAGGCCCAGAGGGAGGCCGTGCAGAAGGCCACTGGGAGGTGTGGGTTGGCACCCCCTCAAGACGTTGCACCCAGGACAATTGACCCTTCTTGGCCCCCCTTAGCATCCTTGGCATCCTGGAGAAGGCAAGTCCGTGCAGTACCCACCCCAAGGAAAGGCATCTCTCTCTCACCATGAAGAAGAAAAATCCAGACTCCAAAGCCGCAGGGGAACGAGACCATGTCTTTGCTGTCCGATGAGCGTTTTCAGCGGTTGGCAACTTGGAGAATTACGATTCCCTAAATCTTAAATAGAGGAGATTAAAATACCAGCCGGGAGCCGAGATTCCCCAGCTGCCTGTGCTGGGTCTTGAGGAAGGAAGGTAACAGGGTCCAGATCACATCACCCTTTGTGCCCAAGCGATCAAGTTGTCTCCACCAGGTAAAGCAAACAGATCACACAGCACGTGATGGGGACACAAAGTCCAGGCAGGCGGCAACGCAAAATCTATTGTCGTTCTCCAGTGTCTTCCAGCAACTAATGATTCTTTTCAGGTTGAAGAGGCCAGCTCTGTTCTGGGGGTGGGAAAAGCTGGTACGTGGGTTCCAGGGCGCCCTGCAAAAAACGCACACACTGGGCGAATTGGTTTGCAGACTAGCCAGCGCAGATTTACGGCAAGGAGGCTGTGCTGCCGGAACTTGAAAGCCGCTGAAGATCAAAGGGGAAAGTTAGCCTTTGATGCCCCTGAAACTAAGAGCGCAATCCGAAGCCTGCCATGGAATGATGCGAGTTTCTTTGTGCCCACACAGACGAGGGGAGGCCGGGTTGTCTGTTGAGGGGAGGCTCTGTCGCACAGAGGTTGTCAGCGTGCCGACAACCGGGTTCGGCAGCACAAAGGTAAGGCTGGCTGCGTTTTGGGCAGCGCGGGAGTGGGGGTTGGGGAGGCTGGGTGGGGGATGGGTGGGCCAGTGGGTGGACCAGCCCAGGGAGGGGCAGGTGGAGACAGGATCCTATGCTTGGGCCAGATCCTAACCCCCACTTCTGGCCCAAGAGGCCCTGATTCATTGGCCCAGCTCTGAGTAGCCATGTTTGGGCTGCTGCGCATTACCTGGGGGAAGGGGAATGTAATCACCTTGCCCCAAGTTGTGCCAGAGCCAATCTGGATATAGGCCGGATATGGGGGCAGATCGGTTGGGCTGCCTATTCCAAGTGGGTCTTGACCCACAGCTTGAGGAACGCTGATCTAGCCCACCGTTAGAATGGCAGGAGGAGGAAGGGAGTGAGCAACATTGGAAAGGAGGCTAACAAAAATAGATGCCCCAACCAATCTTTTGCCTGAGGCAACCATCTCAGTTGGCCTCATAGATGAGCCAGTCCTGAATGCCAAGATCACACTGAAATCCTTGAAATCCTAGGGTTTTTTTTTAAACCACAATAAATGACTCTATTGAAGTTTGCCGTTTGCCAGACATTTATGAGAAGCAGCTCTAGAGGCTGTTTGGAAA
Organism: Lerista edwardsae; assembly: GCA_029204185.1. NCBI lineage: Eukaryota > Metazoa > Chordata > Lepidosauria > Squamata > Scincidae > Lerista > Lerista edwardsae. The sequence goes on along the minus strand of JAJKFI010000023.1, from coordinate 6,296,867 downwards.
CAGTGCTAATTTCAGTAAGTCTGTCATTCTAGCTGCTCCAAGCCTATCCAACTACAATCAAACTGACCTTGAATCACCTATTCAAATCCTCTTAAATATGTAAGACTGCAGATCCATAATTCGGTTCTTTTAATTGGTATTTTTTTGTTTAGCTACAGGCCCCTAGATATTTGTTGAGATTATCCTTAATTGGGAAATCAGCCACATTTTGTAAAACACACACACACACACACACACACACACACACACACACACACACACAAATGCTCCATCTGTAAAGCATAACAGCATATTGTAATATTGCAGATATTAGAAAATTTGACAACTTGCCACAAGTTCGTGTTCATTCCAGGAAAGCAAAAATCATGTGGGAATGACATAATCAGCCAAGAGACTGAAATTCAATCCTGCAGGACATACTTCCCTGGGAGTAAGCCTCACTGAACACAATGGTGCTTACCTCTGAGTAGACATGCTTTGATTGCAATTTAATTGTACTCTCTTTCATGATGGTTACTTAGGATGTTGGTTCACAGGTCTAAGAAGAACACAAATAAAGGAGAGTAAGGGCAACCCTGTTTGGGGTCTTGAGACAGCTGAAACTCATGAAACTGTAGACACACACACAGCAATACAATAGGACATCTGCTCTAGACCAACTCTCCAGGAATCAACAACAGTCTCCAGGCAGTTGGAGAAAACAATCCTGGAGTTTTTAACAGGGCTTCATCATAGGATATCTAACCCTCTCTGCAAATTCAGGGATGCACTTGACACACTAACAGCCATTTCTGTTCTCAAGGGCTTGTCAGCTGCAGACATCAGGGGACTGAAATTGACAGGTTCTCCCCTTAATCAGGCTCCAGATTCAAAGCCTCCTTTCATTCGCAGTATCAGCAATGCCATACTTTCCACCCACTACCCCTGAAGTCGTTTAGAGATCGTATTGGGGGCTTCAGCATCTCCAGTACATCCCAATGTGCAGTGGTGTCATTCAAATGATTTAGGAACAGGAACTCACTTTTGATTGGCACTTGTTGGGAACCCGGAACCAGCCACAGAGCCCGTTAGGATCCGGAACGCCCGTCCTGGTCCGTTCCCCCTGAATGACATCACTGCCAATGTGTATATCCTGCCTAAGGTGCTGAAATTGACCAGTCCGAGCAGGATTTCCCACTGTGGATTTCAGGGGTTGTTCCTGAGGAGAGCTCACCCATGGCTCACTCCACCAGACAGGGGGAAGCCCACCACCTTACCTGGGAAATTAGCCCAGGTCCAAAAGGAACACCTGTTGGTAAAGCCTCAGGGCTTGTGGCAAGATTTCACAATCACCTGACACCAGTGGTGTCACCTAAATGATTTAAGAACAGGTACTCACTTTTGATTGGCACGTGTCGGGACCCGCCCACCGGAAGTGACATCATAAGCCGGAAGTGATGTCGTGGCAGGAAGTGACAATAAAAAAGCCCTTTTTGAGGCCTCAGATGATTTTAAACTGACCCAACAGTTCTGCACCCCCAGAACATGTTAAGGAGGCCTGGTGTCATGTTAAAGTGACCCAACAGTTCCAAAACCCCAGAGCAGCTCATTTTTCAGTGGCAAGGCAAGGCAAGGCAAGGCAAGGCTCCGCTCGCTGCCTGCCTGGCTGGCTGGCTCTGAGAACATGCAGGCAACTTAAACGTGCAGGAAATTCAAATGTTGCAGGGGGCGGAGTCAACGAGTGGGCGGGTGAATGGGCGGGGCCAGCCATAATCCTACTCGCATACCCCCGCGTACCCCCTGCATGACATCCAGTAGTGTCATTCATTCACAAGGAGACGGAACGCGAGGCGGGACTTACCCCTTGATTGACAGGGAGCCCGTGATGCATCGCTGCCTGCCGTTCCACCGCGGGGGCTCCTTCCGGGTGGCGCGCCCCTCCGCGGCTCTCCTAAGCACCCAGCGCGCCACCCAGGCAAGCGGGCACCCCTTCCAAGGCCAGAGGTGCCCGCTCGGCGCTCGGCAAGGCAGCGACGCTTCAGAACCGGGCAGCCAATCAGGTGGTTAGTCCCGCCTCGCGTTCCGTCTGCTCATTACTGAATGACACTACTGATGACATCACTGCCTGACACCCTCCAGAATAGATAACACCCCCAATACAGTCAGTCCTCTTTATATGCTGAGATCTTCCAAAGGCTGCAGAGACCTTCAGATCGGAACCTGCAACCAGCACTGATCTCTTTAAAATGGCCGGCAGAAGCATCTCTCAGCCATGTTTAAGGGGTCCATGCTGTTCGCAGGTACCATTCTGAAGACCCCTACAGGCTCTGGAAAGTCTCAGCAGCATTCAGAAATCTTTTGGCGCTTCCTGAAGGTTTCTGCTGGATTCTTCTGCTGGCAGATAAGTAGTGTTATCAGATACAAACTGGGACAGAGTGCTTAACCATTGTCTTGAAGAGGGAATTTGGGTGCAGGTGCAGCTCATCATGGAAGGGTTTCAAAAGCTGCACCTGCCCAAATTCTCTCTTCTACACAGTGGTTAAAGGTACAGGCACTGTCCCAGTTTATATTTGGTAACCCTACACTCTTGAAAAGGTCACACTCTTAAAAAAAATTACAGATGAGACCCAGCAACAGCCACTAAAAAAGATGTCATGCTGGGATGAAGAGGGACAATTGCTCTCTCCCTGCTAAATAGAAAAGAAGCATCACTTTAAAAGCTGCCTCTTTGCCCAATTAGCAGTGTCCTTTGAAAAAAAGTTTCAAATGCAGCACCCAAATGCTTCTGCTAATGGCATTACAGCTGTCAGATAAGTCCCAGAGCTCTGCTTCGCTCTGCTAAATCTCCACTGTGAACTTCCAAAGTATCCCAGGGGTGGGTGGGAAATCATCCCCGCTAGTGCACAGTTACAGTCTTTGTGGAGCTCTGCATTTCAGGGTGAGAATTCAATGCTTTAAAAGCTGGGGCTGTGCCCAAACAGCAGCACCTGAACTTTTCCAAGCAGAACATTCCAGGACAGCTTGGCCAACCATGCAAGGACTGCAACTTGCATTTCTGCAAGTGCAAGGGAACAGGACTTGCTGCTCAGAGCATCCTCCGGGATGCTGTTACCATGGGAACCTGCAGTGGCAGCCCGCGATTGGCTCCTGTGACTGGTACATTCCGCTCAGTTTCTCTCTTTGCACAGGCAGTGGGGCAAACTGCTTGCATCCTTTGCCGTTTGAATTTTGCTTCCCAACTGCAAGGGATTTTGCTGCCATGCCCTTTCCCGAGAGCGCCAAGTCCCACCCAGGTTACGTAAGTGTCATTAATACTCCTTGAATTACAGCAGAGCTGGCTGGGTCCACAGGCCACAAGTCAGAGCAAGAGTCCCTCTAGGAATCAGGAGGGAGTCAGCTGCTTTCCCTGTCTGCAGGCAATGCCCAGGAACTTGGACGCAGAGGGCAATTGGCAGGGCAAGCATTTTTTCCCCTTCTAGGCATGGCAGCCCTCATCACGCAAGGCTCCTAGGAAGGCACGTCATCTCCCTCCCGCCCTCTGCTCCTTGTGGAAAGCCTCCTGTGACTTTGCTAACGTGCAGAAATGCACGGCTGCATTCCTGGAAGAGCATTTGCCAAAGAGCGTTTGCCAGCTGCTGTTCTCCTTTGCGGCTGGGGCAAGGCAAAGCAGCGCCGTCAGACTTTCAAACCGCAGGATGCTCTCTGGGAGATCGTGACTCCTGCCCCTTTCCAAGAGGGAGCTTGGAAAGTTTCCCCTCCAAACCCTTTGGGAGCCCAATCCTAACCTGGAGTTAGGCCGGCACAGTTAGGCCAGCCAAGTTGGGCTGGCACAAGGGACACTGTAAAGTGTGTTTGGACCACTCTCAGAGAGGCCGGCACACAGACGAGCGCCATCCTTCCTGATTCCAAGAGTGGTCCAAACGCTCTTTACAATAGCCCTTGTGCCAGCCAAACTTTGCCGGCTTAACTGCACTGGCCCAACTCCAGGTTAGGATTGTATCCTGGGATAATCATAGGTCAGAATCAGACTCAAATTCTGAATCATAGGTCATCACTGTGTTTTGGAATTTTAAAAAACCCACACAACCGTGAGCAGTGCCCCACAGAACCCAGAAAGCGTGTAGTACGCACAACCAGTTTTCCAGAATGAAAGGGAAGTGACTGTGAGCCACGCATCTGGGGCAGCCTAAATCTTTCTGACATCTGAGTGGGAGGCACACCTCTGAGTGTGCCAGAGCCACACTTCTGGATTTGATAAGAGAGGAATGGAGCAGAAAAAAATAAAAAAGGTCAATCGACAGCCTAAGAATTTCAGATCTCATTCTTTTTTCGCTCTTGAAAAACCACCAAGACTCTAGTCCTCATTGCTACAGACAATGGTTTGAAACGGGTGCAACTGAGAAAACTGAAATGTTTTCCTAGGCAGCTACCTACAAATAATTGGGGGGGAGGGTTTGGGGGTTTCAAATGAACCGAATGTCATTACTGTCACAGCCCCTGTACGTGATTTATCTCTGCTGCTGACCCCTGTCAGACCTGCAGCCAGCCAAAGACAAATTCCAGGGGAAACCAATCCTTGACATGGCACTTTTCCCAGGAAGGCTTCATCTTGGCAACCAAAGTCGAGACGCAGGCCGGCTCGATCGCTTCCCACCCCTGGCTCAATTTCTACAGATACATCAAACTCACATTCAGCCCTTATCGTGCACAGTGCTTGGGAATATCAGTGGAGCAGGGAGTTGGCAAGCGTTCATCAGCTTGTCATTGAGATCAAAGAATTGCTCTTAGTTACATTTCTATCCTAGCTCTCTTCCTTTCTGGACCTTGAGGTCCAGCTACATGAGCTTCCTGGGTCGTCTCCCTTTCAGATCTAAGCGTCCTCTGTTTTACCACATGGCTGCATCCCGCCCCCTTGGACCACGCGCTCCTTAGCTGGGGCTAGGTTGCCAACTGACCAGAAAAAGGGTGCCACAAAATGCTCTTCTGCAGTCAACGGCCACTCAAGCGGGAGAAGCTTTACCCGGGGGGGGGGGAAACAGCGGAAGCATTGGCAACCCTGGCGGTTGCGCAGCCCAATCAAGAGCCAGCGTTTCTGAGCAGTTCCAAAGGTGGCTCTCTGTACCACATGTTTGACTGTGGAACAGATTGCCAAGGGAGGTGGTCGATTCTCCCTCATGGAGACGTTCAAGCAGAGGCTTGACAGGCACCTGCTGGAGATGCTCTAGGAGGATGTCCTGCTATAGGCAGGGGGTTGGACTAGATGACCTTGAAGGTCCCTTCCGACTCTATGGTCCTATGCGCAATTTTTCCCCCCAGCCATTCCTACAGATACCAAGGATTGGACAGGGGAGTTTCAACAAATGTGCAGAGGAGATGCCATTGGGTTGTGTGAACAAGCCAAGGGCTTTATATAGAAGGTTGTGGGTCCCTGTTTCGGAGGAGACACAGCCCCCAGCTCTGCATCTCTGTTTGAGCTGGCTGAGTTTTTCCTCCCATCTGGGCCTGCTCTGCCGTTGTCCCGCATGCGGCCAGGCTCTCCGCTTCCGTCGCGTGGGCGAGTCTGCACAGCCCGGCTCCTCAGGGTCTCGCAAGGGCATCCTCAGCGTCTTTCCTTGGCCCTGACATTGGGCCACCTGCTTCCAAGTTGAGGGCCTGGACGTGACAGAGAGAGACAAGTCCAGCTGCAGCCTGCACACGGCTTGATGTCCGCCTGCAGGAATGACGACTGGCGTCCCCGGCGGCGCTGCAGCCTCGCCGGCCCGCCTGATCGTTTCCCCATTTTGGAAGAATGCAGCCAGAACGGCTCGGGAGCAGCAGAGCTCCCTCCTGGAGAGAGAAAAGCTTGCAGCTGGGATTGCAGTCCTGCCTCGAGTGGCTTCCAGTTTTGTTTTCCAAGAACCCCAGAAGGAGTGGGCAGGACTGATCGCCGGCCAAACATCTGTCATTTCTGGAAAACTCTCCCAGAATCCTAGAAGCACAAAGCACCCAGTAACAGAAACAGAAGAGGCTGCAACGGAAAAATAACGCATGCTGCTGCCTTTTATGTTACCGCTCAATGACAGGCAAAGAATGACTTCAAGTGGTTGGGTCAATGACAGCTAAGCTACGGAGGCACCACTCACGTCCAGATCTTGCTGGGCCAGCATTTTTTTGTTCTAGCCAGTTCTAAGAACCATGGATGCCAAAGAAGAATACTGGTTCAAGGTTATAATCAGTGGTGTCATCTAAATGATTTAAGAACAGGTACTCACTTTTGATTGGCACGTGTCGGGACCCGCCCACCGGAAGTGACGTCATAAGTCAGAAGTGATGTTGTGGCAGGAAGTGACATGAAAAAAGCCCTTTTGGAGGCCTCAGATGATTTTAAACTGACCCAACAGTGGCAACAGTATTCCACAGCACCCCCAGAACATGTGAAGGAGGCCTGGCATCATGTTAAAACCCCAGAGCAACTCATTTTTCAGTGGCAAGGAAAGGAAAGGCTCCGCTCGCTGCCTGCCTGCCTGCCTGGCTCTGAGAACGTGCAGGCAATTCAAACATGCAGGAAATTCAAACGTTGCAGAGGGCGGAGTCGACGAGTGGGCGGGCGAATGGGCGGGGCCAGCTGTAATCCTAGAAACCGGTACTCGCGTACCCCCGCGTACCCCCTGCATGACATCACTGGTTATGATGTAACACAGAGCAGGAACCACAATGGTGGTGGGAAGGGAACATCAGGCCCAAGTCCAACACGGTTACATGTTTAGGTGTGCAAGCTACCTGGCAAAAGAGTCTGTGTACCTAGAACAGTGGTTCTCAAACTTTTTAGCACCAGGACCCACCAGAAGTGATGTAATGGCCGGAAGTGCTGTCATTGTGATGCCAGAATCTGCTGCTTTACTGATATTGCAGCAATAAGTTGGGTGATTTTTCAGCCAAAGTGAATCAGAAAGAAAAAAAAAAGCCTATTTGCAACCTTGACACAAGCAAAACAACCACAAGCCCCCCCCCCCTTTCCAGCATCCCATCTCCCCATATTTTCAGTATGGCTGCTCTAGGTGCTTCGCGACCCACCTGAAATTGGCTTGTGGGTCCCGACCCACAGTTTGGGAACCACTGAACTAGAAGCTTGCTTAGTTTGACACTAGCAGAAGTGAAATGAAGGCTGTCACTTTCCCTTATTTTGAAGCTCAGGAAATGTCCACAGAAATTAGTCAAGATGGTTCATATAAAGAAGGGCTTGAGGCAAACTGAAGTGGCTACCTTGGCAAGCAAAAGAGTCAGGAACCAAAAGGGTTGGCCACTCTCTACATCCATCTCCTCCTCCAGGTCTCACTGTGTTTGAAAAAGGGAGACAGAAAAGTGGTGGGCTAGAAGGTCTCCTGGAAGCCGCTCTAGTCTACCACTCTATCCCCTTTCTTCCTTTTCAAATACAATGCACCCAGAAGGTGAATAGAGCTGTTCTTTGCAGGCTGCCACCAGGGGGAAGCATTTGGGGGGTCCAGCACCAGGGGTCCCATCGCTGGCACCCACAAGCCTTGGGCTACCGCAGCATCCAAACTGCATTAGGCCATTGGTCCATTTCAGTATTACTTACATTAATGGGCAGGAAATTGTAAGCGTTTGCAGAGAGGGGGCTTTCCCAGTGCTATCTGTAGCTGCTTGGGGGCTTTGAACTTGAGATCCTTCGCATGTAGCAATTAAGCTACAGACCTTAATCTTCTTCATTGCTACCAGGAAGTAATTATATATAAAAGGCAGCATAGGAAAGGTGCCAAAACATATGGTTGTATCCATGCAGAAAAACATCAACCCCCACCCCCACCCCCTAGGCCTTCTATTTCAAAGGAAGGATCTACCTATTTTACAATAAAGACCCATCAATCACAAAACAGCATCCTCAGTGGTGTCATTCAAATAATTTAGGAACAGGAACTCACTTTTGATTGGCACTTGTCTTGATTGGATTGGCACCTGGAACCAGCCATGGAGCCCGTTAGGATCCGGAACACCCGTTCTGGTCCGTTCCCCCTGAATGACATCACTGAGCATCCTGCAAAGTTCCTGAAACAAGGCAGACACATTTTCTGAAATAAGGGGCAGCATATCCAATGAACGATAACCCCTGCAGCATCCTGCATTGCCCTTGTCACGCCACTAGATGGCACTCTAGTTGTATGGTATTTTCAACTGGGATTGGTCCAGCTTTGGGTGCTGGCTGTTTTCGGGACATGCCAAAAAAGAGGTGGCTGGTGACACCTCTCCTCCTTCATTGACAGTATTCCCTACCCTACTTCCATGCAAGCCCAGCAGTTACAAAATTGCAACCCTGCAGTCCTTTTGTGGTTTAAGAGCCTCCAAGATCCAGCTAAACTAGGCTCCATCTTCGTTCCAGGTTTGGGGCTGACGGCAGTTTGCATCGCTACGGCAACAAAAAGTTTCAGGATACTGGGAGCTGAAGTTGCCATGGCAACAGGGAGGCAAGGTTTTGGGGGGGGTATGGTTTTTTTTTTTTTTTTTTTTTTTTGCCTTCTGACTGCTGCTGTAATTAAAAATAGCAGGCAAACTGGTCAGAACCCTCCCTGTTTCTACGCTGAGTGGCTAGCCTGGAAATGGAAGAACTCAATTTTTGCACAGCATTGGGATTTTCCAGAACACACCATTTGGGTTGGGCTTTGACTGCCAAAATTTAGAAACCTTTCTTGGAGAGATTTCTGTAAGAGCATCAGAAACACTCTGCTGGCTCAAACCAAGGGCCCAGCTAGTCCAGCATCCTCTTTCCCACAGTGGCCCACCAGCTGTCTCTGGGAAACCTGCAAGCAGGGGATGCTCTCCAATGCTCTCCTGCAGCTGGTAATTGAGAGGTAGACTGCCATGGGATCTGGAGTACCACATAGCCATTTGATTGATAGATCTGCCCTCCAGGAATCGGTCCAATCCCCTTTTCAAGGCATTCAAGCTAGCTGCCATTGTCACACCTTGTGGCAATGGGTTCCACAGACTATGCTCTGGGTGAAGAAGTTCTTCTATGTGCCATCCTACATCTCCTGCCTGACAGTTCCATTGGATGACCACTAGTGTTCTGGGAGAAGGAGAAAATTTTTTCTCTATCCACTTTCTTCACCCACCGAACCACCGCAGAACCCTCCATCACATCTCCCTTTGATAGCCTTGTAGGTTCCTTCCGATTCTAGGATCTTAGTTATGTTTTTCATCAGCCAAAACAAGGCTCAATAAGCCTCGAGACAAGCTCAAGACGTCTCTGCTTTGACACTCGTCCGTTTTCAGACGTTCAACCAGACCCCTGCCCCTAGCCAGAACAAACTGCAATGTCTTGCTGCATCCACATGGAGTTGGCAGCCTAAATGTCAGCTCCGTTATCTCCTTCGATCTGGGGGATGTCATCAGATCTTCCGATGAGGTCACTGGAGGATTACAAAGGGTTTCCCTTGGCAGCCGGGAGGTGCTGCGTCTCTGCTGCGGTGGTTGCCAGGAGCCGCGGAGACGCCCTTGCAAGCAGCATCCCCCCATGGAGCCTGTCCAGAAAAACAGCCAGGGAACACATTTGTGTATCTTGGCTGCCCACCCCCTAGTGCCTGTAGAGCATCACCACTTACCGCCAGGTCAGAGGCAATGGCCTGCTGGGGCAGGGGGTCGGCCCCACATCCCTCAGCCCCAACCATTGATTCAGAGAGTCTGCATTCCTGCATTAGCTTCCCCATGCAGCGGGCTATTGTCCCGATGCTCCGGGGCTTTAGTTTCCCTCTGATCCTCCTCTCTGGCGGGAAGGAGGTCAGGGGTTCAGAGAGCCAAGAGCCAACATTTCCATTTGCCTTGTCATGATCTGAAATCTACCCAGTGCTGGATTTAAACTCCCCGTGCTCCTTTCTGTGATGCAAAGAGGCCTGCCGTCTAAGACAGGCCCAATCATCATCATATCATCATCATGAAGACGATGTAAACATGAAGATGTAAAGATGTAAAAAATGGGATTTCTGACGACAGACAAATGTATGCATTTATTTACTGAATTTCTAGCCACCTTTCTGCCCCATATTGGAGATCCAAGGCAGCTCACAAAATTAACATTATAAACAACAACAATAAAACAATAAAAAGATAAACAATTAAAACAGTAACGTTGAGAGCACAAGCCTAACCTGGAGTGAGGCCGGCACAGTTAGACTGGCAAAGTTTGGCTGGCACAAGGGACACCATAAAGCACGTTTGGACCACTCTTGGAGGATGGGAACGTCTGTGTGCTGGCTTCTCTGGCTCCGAGAGTGGTCCAAATATACTTTACCGTGTCCCTTGCGCCGGCCAAACTTTGCTGGCCTTGCTCCAGGTTAGGATTGCGCTCTCAGAGCCATTATGCTGTGCTAGCCTAGCTTTGTAGCAAAGCCAACAAAAAAAGTATTGGAGCTGGTTTATACATTAGCACTGATGATATCGCTAGAGACTGTCAACTCTCGAAAAACAAGGAGGAATCTGGCAGAGCCCAAAGATGACCCCAGAGTGGACTGAGCTCAGGGCCGGCCCCTCCATGAGGCCAACTGGCCTCGTGTAGCAGATTGGCAGGGAGTTCTCATTGCTGTCCACCTCCTTGCTCCAGTGCTACTCTTCCTCCTTCCACTCCATGAATTGGAAGAGGAAAAGGGGGAAGGAGAGAGGGGGGAGGAAATGTGCAGGGAAGGAGAGCGAAACCCTTTCCAACTCAGGCAGTGAGAAGGTGGGAAGGAACAGTGAAAGTGGGAAGGAGCAGTGAAAGTGAGGATCAGTGAAAGTGATTGCCTTCACCAACGTGCTTCCTGAAGCAACTGACTCAGTTGACCTCATAAATGGGCTCGCCTTGCTAGAGAGCCAATATCAGTCTGGGGGTGCAATTCTAACCAACTTTCCAGCACGGACATAGCTGTGCCAATGGGGCATGTGCTGCATCCTGCAGTTGTGGTGGTGGTGGTGCAATCACGGAGGCCTCCTCAATGTAAGGGAATGTTTGTTCCCTTACCTTGGAGCTGCATTTCCCTTACCCCAGTTCTGGAACGTTGGGAAGGATTGTGCCCTAGGATTGTAACAGCCTAGGCTAGATGAATAACCATCAAAGAACTGTATTGAAATGAATATACTAATTGTTAACTAATTGTTAACATTAGGGACGTGGTGGCGCAACGGGTTAAACCGCTGCTGCTGGGCTTTCCGACCAGAAGGTTGGGAGTTCAAGACTGCGCGATGGAGTGAGCTCCCGTCGCTTGTCCCAGCTCCTGCCAACCTAGCAGTTCGAAAGCACCTACATGCAAGTAGAAAAATAGGGACCACTTTGGTGGGAAGGGAACGGCGTTCCATGCGCTAGGGCGTAGTCATCCCGGCCACATGACCACGGAAGCTTTTCCTCGGACAAAACGCCGGCTCTACAGGCTTTGAAACGGAGATGAGCACCGCCCCCTACAGTCGGTCACGACTAGACCGTTGGGGAAACCTTTACCTTTTTAACTAGAACTGGCAACCGTTGGGGTTTTGTTCATGGGACTGTGATTTTGCAGTTAGAAGCAAGCTCAGGGCCTTCCCATCAATAAGGCCAATGGAGACAGGGTGGTTGGCCATCACTTCTCCCCTTCTTTCTACGCCCTGATTTTGACAAAGTAGAGGAGAACAGAGTGGGAGAATTGGAGTGTGGCAGCCTAGAGCGTCAAGGACAGTCTAGCACACCACTCTCGTCTTCTCTACACTTTTCGGCTCTGTCTCCCTCTTTCTTTTCAAAACCAGAGAGAGAGAGAGAGAGAGAGAGAGAGAGAGAGAGAGAGAGAGAGAAGCAGGTAGCCTGGGTAAGGGGCACTCAGATGCCAGCAGGACTGACGGCACAATCCTAACCCACTTTCCAGCACTGACATAGCTGTGCCAAAGGGGCATGTGCTGCATGCTGCAGTTGGAGGGCAGTCACAGAGGCTTCCTCCAGGTATGTTTGCTGCCTTCCCTTGGAGCTGCACGGCCCTTACCCCTGTGCTGGAAAGTGGGTTAGGATTGTGCCCTGAGCTGGATGAAAGGAGCATGTTTTTTGTGGACCTCAAAGGAGCTCTTACGGTTTGATAGGAGGGTGGTTCGAACCCGCTTGAGATGCCTGGGAAGGGTGGTTAACACGGGCTGTGAGATGGGGAGAAACCACACCTTGGCCAAGCACCTGCCTTGGCAGGCAGCTACCTCCACCTCGTCCCTCCAAACAAAACGTTCTTTGGCAAACAGGAAAACAAAAGCCTCCTCGGAAAATGCGCGCCTGTCAAGCTGCCAGGCTCATCTGGGGCTCCTGTCACCCCCCGCGAGGACGTTCCTTGACGGCCCGCGGCAGGAAGCCTTCCATGTTGGCCCGCGAACTGCGTATGCAACGGGGGACATCCTCTCTTTGTTGGCTATTGTTAGCCTTCCGTCACCTGCAGAAGCCGTCCATGGCGTGACTCAAGCCTTCGCTATGCCGGCGAGGAAACAGGATGCGGGGCTGGGGGGCGGCCTGGGCGGGGGGCCAAGGAGGAGCGCAGGAATGCGGAAACTGGCCGTGGGGGGGGAGAGGAAGGGTTCCCTAAGATGATGGAATCTTGGTGACTGTGGAGGGGGGGGGAAGGCGAAGATACGATGCCAATATCTGCAGCAAATTCCTGCCACAAATGGCAGGGAACGCTGAGCAATCTGTGCCGTTGGAGGCTGTCCAATTCCGAAAGCCTCCTTAGCCTTTACTAGCACTCCACAGGCAGTGGCGTAGCTGGGCCATTTTGCACCTGGGGCCCATACATTTTTGACACCTTCCCCGACAAAATTTGTGGACTCGTCATGCAGGCCCACAGGCTGTGCGCACAATCCCAACCTGGAATGAGTCCGGCACAGTTAGGCCAGCAAAGGTTGGCCAGCACAAGGACCACTGTAAAACACATTTGGACCACTCTCAGAGTCAGAAAAGATGGTGCGTGTCTGTGTGCCGGCCTCTCTGACTCCGAGAGTGGTCCAAACAAACTTTACGGTGTGCCTTGTGCCAGTCAGACTTTGCTGGCCTAACTGTGCCAGCCTCACTCAAGGATAGGATTGCGCCCTGTGTCCCAAACCTGAGGATGCTGGCAAGATGGGGCCCAACGCCTGTGCACAGAGGCGTTTCTATAGGGAGGGCAAAGCTCTAAGTTTGGCAAGAAGCCTTACCTTGCAGTGGACATCACTCCTCTCCTGCACCGTTTTAGCCAATCCTCACAGGGAAAAGCAACATCTTGGCGTTGCTTACTGGCTACAGCAGCAAGGGAGAGGAGGGGTTTACATGACAGGGTAAGGCTTCTTGCAACACTTAGAGCATTGCCCTCCCTGTAGATCCGCCTCTGCCTGTGCAACTGCTGCAGATTCTGAGGCTGCTTGGAACACACAGCAAAAAAGGGTTCTTTTTTTTCTAATTAAAGACAAATGCAAAGAGCTTTTGCAGGAGAAGCCAAAGAGATCCACACAGCGGGACGTCTTCTGCAGCAAGGAAATTCCGCTGTTTGAAGCTGCAGAGGATGAAGGACTCTGGGGCAGGGCCCATTTCTCCCCCCCCCACAACGCCGCTGCCCAGAGTTCCTTGCCATTTACCAGAGTTCTTTGCCATTTACCCTGGCAGAGACGGCTGCCAACCCGTTTAGCCAATGGAATCAACATTGACACGACTCCCCTGAGATCTGTAGCCTGTTTTGCAGAAAGCCTTTGGTGGTCTCAGTTTCCCCTGACTTTGGAGCGACTGTGGCAGGGTGACGACGACGGCGGGACGGACCCGTTGTAATTGAAGGCTGGTGACGACTGGCTCCTTGTGTGGTTTCGCCCCCCCCCCCTCAGGGCGCTTTGAAGTGGCCACAGAATGTGTGGGGCTCTCAGCCGACTGAATCCATCCTTGGGGCTTGAGGTTGGTCGGTGCATTGTCTGATTGGCCGGCAGCCTAAGGGGCAATCCTAACCTGGAGCGAGGCCGGCACAGTTAAGCTAGCAAAGTTTGGCTGGCACAAGGGATGCTGTAAAGTGTGTTTGGACCAGCGGTGTCATCCGGCAATGAGCTGCAAGAACGCTAGGCGGGACTTACCGCCTGATTGGCTGCCCGTCTGTGACGTGTCGCCGCCTGCCCGCCCGCCATGCGGGCACCCCTGGCTTCGGAGGGGGTGCCCGCTTGCCTGGGGGGCACGCCGGGTGCCTGGGCAAGCAGCGGAGGGGCGCGCCAACCGGAGGGAGCCTGCATGGTGGGCGGGCAGGCGGCAACACGTCATGGACAGCCTGTCAATCAAACGGTAAGTCCCGCCTAGCGTTACGGCAGCTCATTGCTGGATGACACTACTGGTTTGGACCACTCTGGGAGTCAGAGAGGCCGGCACACAGAACGGCGCCCCTGGCAGGTGCTAGATCAGTGATGGCGAATCTATGACACCCGTGTGAAAGGTGACACACCACAACGTTTGGGGTGACACAGCAGCATTCACCAATGCCCGACAAAAGCTGAGTTTACTGGACTCATTTTTCATTTTTGTAATTATTTAATCTTTCTTTATATAATACCATAGCACCACACGTGGTTGGACTGTATTTTTTCTTTCTTTAAATAAATGAATATGTAGAATTGTTTCTCTTTTGTTTGGGAGGGGGACTGGCACGCCAGCAGAGTCAAGTTAAGCATTTTCCTAAGTTTTAACACACCAAGCCCAAAAGGTCTGCCATCGCTGTGCTAGATCATGCCCCAGGGTAGATACACCACTGCATGGAACTGATCACACACACACCAGCCAGGAGCCGCAGGAATCTAAATGTGAGATGACCAAGGGCTTGAGAACATGTCTGTGGCATGGAAAGAACACACTCAGGTCAACACTGACTTCCTCTGCTGCGCAGGGTGCTGCAAGAAAGGAGAGCTGCGCTCTGCTCAACAGCTTCTGTTGAGTCAGTGTTTTGTCTCCTTAGTGTTGAAATACGTGTGGCCTTCGTGCTGATTCACACAATGGTGCCTGGCTGTGCTGATAGCTGCGTATCAAAGGAAGCTCCTTTTGGCTGAGTCAGGCTCTTGCCTCATCTAGCAAAGCGCTGTCCACTGTGGAAGCTCTCCAGCATGTCAGACAGAGGCTTCTTCCAGCCATACCCAAAGAGGCTGTAGTCGTCTGAGCAGAGTAGGGGGTTGGACTAGATGACCTCTAGGAACATTCCAATTCTGATCTCCTTTGAGTCTATGCCAGAGGTTGAATGGGGGACTTTGAGCATGCAAAGCATGTGCTCTGCCACAGACCTGTGGCTTCCTTCCATAAAACAGTGTCAGACCAATGGCTCCTCGAGCTCAGCATTTATTGATGATATTTTTATACAGCCTTTCCTTTGAAAACAAATGCAAGCAGTTAACAATAAAAGAATCTGTTCAAAGGCAACAATGCAGAATGCGCTGAAATAATTAGGCACATCATTCATTGTTTCTTGTCCTTTTGGCATTGCCTAACTTAATCTGCAGAATTCCTCGCCCCAGGATGTTGCGATGGTGCCTGGCCTTGAAACCATTAAAAGAGGATTGGATGGACTGATGGAGGAAAAGTCCATCACAGGTGACAAGTCCTCATGGGTTTTAAATGTGGGTTTTAAGCAGTGGTGGGATTCAAATAAATTAACAACCGGTTCTATGTCCTTCAGGGTGGCCTTCAGGGTGGCCGCTGCCTTTCTTCCCTCTCCCAACCTAAAATTAACAGCCGGTTCTGCAGAACTGGTGAGAACTGGCTGAATTTCACCACTGGTTTTAAGTGTAGCCCATATCTGAATGCCAGATGCAAGGGAGTGGCCACAGGATGCAGGCATCTTGTTGTCCTGTGTGCTCCCTGAGGCATCTGGTGGGCCACTGTGGGATACAGGAAGCTGGACTAAATGGTCCCTTGGCCTGATCCAGCAGGGCTCTTCTTAGGTTCTTAAGGCCCAGGTTGGGTTGCAAGTTATAACTCCCTCCCCACAGACAGGATAGCAAATTCTGTTTTATTTACCTCGGAATTTTATCTCAGAATTTTACCTCAGAATGCCAGATGCAAGGGAGTGGCCACAGGATGCAGGCATCTTGTTGTCTCGTGTGCTCCCTGAGGCATCTGGGGGGGCCGGTGTGGGATACAGGAAGCTGGACTAGATGGGCCTTTGGCCTGATCCAGTAGGGTTCCTCTTATGGTCTTATGAACCTTCTTATGTTCTTAGGAATGTATTTTCCATGAAAAGCATATTCAATGAGCTCCAGGACCATCCTAATCATTAATATTAGCACAGTTTACACACACACACACACACACACACACACACACGCGCACACACACACACACACACTTTGTAAATTTGTACAGGCGTGCCCTGGTATCCACTGATTCGGTATCCACAGTTTCAGTTAACCATGGATACTGGGACTCCTATTAAAAAAAATAGGGGAACATAAAACAAATCTTTTTTTTTAACCTTGTTGCAGCAAAACCACTGATGTTCCTCTATCTTGAAAAAAGGCGTCCCCCATATCCACAGTTTCAGGTATCCACGGGGTGAGGGGATCTGTAACAGAACCACAGAGGATACCAGGGCATGCCGGTATATTTATATTTGTATATTTATACATAGCTTCGTATATATAGCGATACCAATAAAAATGCTTCTCTTGCGGGCAGCTCCCACCAGCGCTAGTCAAATTGTGGCTGCAACCAGGGTCACCCCCATCGCTGCCACCATCTTAGGGCGGCCTCTTGAACACCCCCTATAGCCTAGCACCCAGAGCTTCCCACCCCACCCCCCCGACACCCTCTTCGTATGCCAATGTTGCCAGGACAAACACAGCCATATGGCAAGAGCCGATTTGCGTTGAGGATGTGACCTTCTTGCCGCCCAAGACCCATGAGCCATCACTTTGGCAATGGGCCAAAGGAGCTTTGATGCAGATGCTTTCTGCCGTCTTCCCCCCCCCCCCCTTTTCACCCAGGTCCCATCCCTCAATACTGACATTCCAAGAGCATGATCTGCTTTGAGGTCAACCCTTGTCACGGCATCCTTCCTTCCTCCAGGAGCATTTCCTTGGCTGCTTCCTGTTTATTCCCCAGGCCCCAAGCCATGTGCAGAGACACCTTGAGGCTCAATTCCCTCCTGCCCCCTCCCAACATCTTCTGGCCCTGGCTGAATTGCAGATGTTCATAGCACTGCCAACTCCTGCCAGCGAAGGCTGCAAAAATGTGTCCACAACAACAACTGTTTTCCTTGCGTCGTTTCTGGCAGGTGTCTGGAGCACAAACAAAAAAACCTTGTGCCCCCAACCCAAGAGGAATGCCAGCAAACTCCACAATGCACGGTCTTTTATGTCACTTTTGAAGGTTTGCACGGCCTTGGCTAACGCTTATGGCCAGCTTTGGCCACCAGATCTTAAAGGGGGTGTCAGTAAGTAGAGAGAATTAAGAGGAAAGATTGTTAGCCCACAGGAAACTTTGTTAGTCTTGGGAAACTGCATTAATGGAGAAACTGACCACAAGAGCCAGAATTTTGAGAGATGAGATAAAAATAAATAATTTTGTAAAAAGTTGATGCCCCTTATTGAATGGAAAAAGACAGTGAGGTAAATTCTAGGAGAAACTTATCAACATATTGGTCCGCTGTTTATTAAGTGCATGGACATTTATATATACAGTATATGAGAGTGCAATCCTAACCTGGAGTTAGGCCGGCAATAGTTAGGCCAGCAAAGTTTGGCCGGCACAAGGGACACCATAAACAGTGTTTGGACCACTCTTGGAATTGAGGGATGGTGCACATCTGTGTGCTGGTGTCTCTGACTCCCAGAGTGGTCCAAACTTACTTTACGGTGCCCCTTGTGCTGGTCAAACTTTGCTGGCCTAACTTGTGCTGGCCTAATTCCAGGTTAGGATTGTACTCTGAGTGTATCTTGTTGTTTTGGAATAGTTTCTGGAAAAGAGAATGCACCATGGATATATTTGAAGGAGAGGTGGAAATGTTGGAAGATAAATATTTGCTGTGTTAATTCCGGTGGTTTTCACACAACATTTTAGAAGCATTTAGTTTCTCTCATGCCCTCTGAGCAAGCCTGTGCTCATTCACGATAAGGACTAGTGAAGTTCGAAACTAGTGGTTCTCAATTGTTTTAGACTGGGACCCACTTTGTAGAATGGCACTCGCGTCAGGACCCACCAGAAGTGATGTCATAACCGAAAGTGACATCATCGAGCAGGAAGTACCCTCACTGTGACATCATAAAGTGACACTCCTAGAATGCAAACTGGCATTCTTGGGCTGCAGCAGTGGCACATCCAGGAAACGTCCCTGACAGAAAAGTTGAGGACAAAGTGGTACGGAAAAGCACTGAACTGAAAACAAGCCCTCACATGAAAATTCAAACGGTGACCACTTACAAAGGGTCTTAGCAAGAGTAAGGTCTGCAACTTCCAAGACGGCTGCAACCAGCTTTCCGCGACCCACAAGACATCAGGTCATGACCCACCAAGTGGGTCCCGACACACAGTTTGAGAAACACTGCTCTAAACCATCTGGCCAGTGTAAATATGACAGATCCAGTCAGTGCAATCACAATAGAAATGCTTTTCACTTTCAACATGCCCGAAGCCTTTTGCTTCCAGTCTCCTGCTGAAGACTTGAGAGCCACCTTGTAAGGGAGGTGAGCATTTGTGAGGATGCTGGGGTGGAGATCTGACTGTGCCCTCCCTATGTGAGAGGGAGAGAGCAAGAACATGTCTTGCTTTTCCTCTGCTTGGCCCAGCCCTGTGAAGATGTGATGCTCTCTGTCCACAGCTCGTTCATCTCCACCCCTGTCCCCTTTGACCGCAGCTGTTTGGGTGGGAGTTTGCCAGCAAAGCCTGAACTGCTGAAAGATCATCTGAGGTCTCTTCTGGCTTTCTTCGACACAGGCCTTTAGGCCAAGATTCAACACACAGCATTTAAACAGTGCTGCTCGGGGATTAGGAGAGAATGCAGAACAAGCATGGGATGACTCAATTCATTTCCCAGATTATAGAGAGGGGAGGAAGTGCTGGGTTTCTTCTTGTCTGCAGGATTGTAATTGCTCCTTGCTGGGGTGGCTGGTTTGGACGATGCCTTAAGTAATTGACACAACAACTTTTGGTGTTACTGACATCTGATGTGTAATTGATCAATATACTATCCAGACCATAAGAACCTGAGAAGAGCCCTGCTGGATCAGGCCAAAGGCCCATCTAGTCCAGCTTCCTGCATCTCACAGTGGCCCACCAGATGTCTCAGGGAACACACAAGACAAGATGTCGGCATCCCATTGCCACTCCCCTGCATTTGAGATTCCAAAGTAGCCTACTTCTACAGTAGCTACTTCTAAAGCCTGTAGCCTATGATGGATTTTTCCTCCAGAATCTGTCCAATCCCCTTTTAAAGGCACCTGGGCCAGACACCATCACCACCTCTTATGGCAAGGAGTTCCACAGATTAATTACCTGCTGGGTAAAAAAAGTATTTACATAAGAACATAAGAACATAAGAACATAAGAAGAGCCGTGCTGGATCAGGCCAAAGGCCCATCTAGTCCAGCTTCCTGTATCTCACAGC
>JAJKFI010000023.1:6187911-6276935 GCA_029204185.1 Lerista edwardsae | reverse complement strand
GGGGGGGGCGTGGAGGCGGCCACATGACCGGGCGGGCGGCGAGCCGAGGCGGCCGGCCCGGGTGTCCCCCCTCGCCGCCCGCCCTCCTACAAATGCAGCCCGGCGCGGGCGAGAGCGGCTGCGTCTTGCTGCTGCTCCCGCGGTCCCCGGCTGGCGCGGCGGCGGCTGCGTCTGCTGCTCCCCGGCCCTGGGCGGCGGCGCGATGGGCGTGCGGCGCTGGCTGCTGGCGCTGCTGCTGCTCTGGCTGGCGCTCGGCCCCGGCTCCGGAGGTGGGTGGCGGCGGCGGCGGCTGCCTCGCGGCATGACCCGGGCGGGCTGGCGGGCGCGCGGAGGGGACGGGACGGGCCGATCGCCCGCCGGGCTGGCCCCTTCCTCGCGGGGGCGCACGGCCGGGTGGGCGCCCCTCGGCCCCTCCGACGGCGCGGAGGGCGAGGGCGAGGGTGAGCCGGCCTGGCTGGCACGGGCGGGGAGACATGGCGGGCAGGGCGGGCCGCCGTCGGGGGTGGGCAGCGTCGCCTGCCGCGCCTGGGAACTGGCAGCAGCAGGCGCCCCCACGGGGGCGATCCCTGCCCCCTCCAACAGGGGTGGGGGGCAAACCACCCCTCGGAGACGGAGGCGGGCGGCGGGCTTCTTTGCGCGTCTTCCCCCCGGGGTGTGTGTGTGTGTGTGTCTTTGGGCGATCTTCAGCCCCCCCCTTCTCGCCCCCGCTCAGCCCCCACAACCCTCCCCTGCGGGGAAACGTGTGTCGTCTAGGACTCCAGCGTGACCTTGCCCAGCGGGCACGGCTCTTCGGCTCCCGGGGGACGTTCAGCAGGGAGAGCGTCCCCCTTTTGCCACGGGAGGCTGTACCTGTTGAACGCCGCCCTGTCCGGCCCCCGCTGACGAGGCGCCAGAACGCTGCGGGGTGTCGGTGCTGGGGATGTGATGCGATGCGAGCCCTTGCCTGGAAGGAAGCAATTGCAGGTGGGGCTGGAAGAGGGGTGCAGGTGAGGCGTGGGGCAGGCTTGGTGTCTCCCAGGGGCACCTGCAGCCACCAAACCTGGGGGGATGGCCCCACTGATGGGGGGCCTGGGAGGTGAAGCGCAGCAGCTGACCGCCCGGGGAGCACCTGACCCCTTCCACTCAGTGTCAGCAGATGGCATCGCAGCCAACCCCGGCCCTCCGCACGTCGCACTCTTGGCACGGCTGAGCCCAGCTGGGCGCTCTGGAGTGCGGCTTGACGGCGGCTGGGCTGTGACGGAGCGAGCACCGTTGGCTCTTTCCAATGCCCAAAACGAGGAAACGCCTGCCACTTTCCAGGTGCTGCCAGCCTGGGAGTGCTCGTGTGCACAGCTGCGGCTTCCCGGGTCCTACTCGCGAGTAGGGGGAGCCTGATGCAGTGTGTGCAGCCTGGAAGAAACCCAGGTCCAGTCCTGGGATCCAGCAGCCCACAAGCCTGTGAAGTAATCATCCACAGCACAGTGCCTCTGAGCATGCGCAGAGCACGCTGTGCCTGCCGCTAGCCCGCGCGCGTTTCGAAGCAAGGGTGACAGGCTTCAGGAGCAGATGTGGTGGAACCCCTTGGGACCCCCTCCCACCCCTTTCTGTTTGCCGTCTCTGGGCCTTTCCGGGCTTGGGTCTTCTTTAGCTTTCAGGCATGGCTCCAGTCTTTCCCCCCCATTCTACCCCCAAGGCAGCTGTGCGGGCAGAACGCCTCTGGGGCCATTTTGGAAGAGGTGGCATTTGGATGGGTGCCGAGAGACAGAGGAGGGGGGTCCGGGTGGGAGGGAGGAGGGGGAGAGCAAGCAGCAGCAAGGAGATGCCAATCTAAGGTCGAGCGTTGCAGGCAGAAGATGGCAGGTTGAGCCCTTGGTAGCATCTTCAGGTAAGGCTGGGATGGACCCTGGAGGACATCCTGGGGAGATGCTGTCAGTCAGTGTTGGCGGTCCTGAGCTAGGGCTGACAGTGTCAGCAACTTGGTTTGTAGGGCCTGAGCTGCCTGTGTTGATTTTCTTGGAGTGGGTATTGCTGATCTTGGGGGAATGACTGTGGGCCCAATCCTATCCCTGTTTCTGGTACCCGTGCAGCTGCAATGCAGCCCCAAGGTAAGTGAGCAAACATTCCCTTACCTTGAGGAGGCCTGCTTGACACCCCCTCCGCCACAGAATACAGTGCCCCCCGCCCCGGGCTGGAAAATGGGATAGGACTGGGCCCTGGGTCATGCTGTAGCGCTCATCCCACAGAATCATACAGGGACACACCAGGAGTATCATTGGGACACATACACAATAAGAACACATACCATTTTGATCGCTTTGGGGTGTCTGGAGTTCTTTGCACACTCGGTTTCAGCCATCCTTACAACAACAACAACCCTTTGAGGTTGGCCACGGTGATCACCCCTGTGTTGGTGATGGGTCGGGGCTGAGAGGGAGTGGTTTGGCTGTCACATTGGGTGCTTGCGCCAAGCCGGTGATTGCGGCTGGTGTGTTTTTTGTCTAGCAGTCAGCTTGATCTGGATTGGACCTCCTAGGGATCAGGGCTGCAGCACAGAGGAGAGGGCTTGAACTCTCTGTTCCCACTATGATCTTAATCCAGATTGGGCCGTCCCGCAGCTGCTCTGGGGGAAAAAGTCTTCCACCGTCACCAGGACTACTGCTGGCCCAATCCTGTGCACGTCTACTCAGTAAGTCTCATTCAAATCAATGGGGCTCACTGTCAGGAAAGTGTGCGTAGGTTTGCAGCATGAATGAATGAACGAACAGGCAGAGGTGGGATTTGAACCGGGAACTTACTAGTCCCCGTTGCACTTTTCTGGCGCGGCAAGTCACGCGCCGATTCTGCACTTCTATAACGTGTGAAGTTGCGGCCTGGGAAGGCCCTGAGCCACAGCTGGTTCTGATCAGCCGCCCAGGCGTGAGGAGGGAGCAAGGCATGATGGGAAAGGAGTGCGAGGGAGTTGAGAATCAAGGCTGAGGGTAAATGAGGGTGGAAGGTGAAGTTAGAAAAAAAAAATAAGAGACTTTAATTAGTAACAGGGAGGGGTGGGAATCTGCCACAATCCTCCCCTGTGCTGGGCCCCCTACATTGTGTTGGCCAGCCGTGCAGGCCTTGCTTAGGCAAACATGCCCTTGGAGGTGTGTGTGTGTGTGTGTGCATTCACCTCGACTTGCATGAGAGCCACAGTTCTGGAGACTGTAAGACCCAAGGATCCCCAGAAAGGCCCAGATCTCTCTTGCAAGCAGAGTGACATGCCTGCAAAGAGCACACTGCGTTCAAAAAGTCGAGTGGGTAGAAACTGGCAAATCAGGCAGTTTGAATCTAACCTCCACCACAAACTCACTTGCGGGCCTTGGGCCAGCTTCTTAGCCTGCTTTGTGAACAGCTCTGGTTGAAAAACGATATATAAATACTCTGCAATCCTATGCACACTTATCTGGGAGTAAGCTCCATTCACTAGAATGGCGCCTACTTCTGAGTAGATATGCCTAGGCTTGGAGTAACAATAGTAAGCATTTGTGTAGCGTGTAAAGCACTTCCAAGAGGTATGGCTGCAACTCTGCCCTTCCCAAACCCTGCAATGTCAGTATCTTCCATGTACCCATTTTGCAGATGGGGAAAACTGAGGCTGAGAAGAAGTGGCTTGCCCAAGGCTCCCTGAGTGAGTTTATGGCAGAGGTGAGATTCAAACCAAGGAAGCACACAGTCCTATCCAGCTTTCCAGCACTTGTGCAGCCGGGCGAATGGGGCATGCGCTGTATCTTGTGGTGATGGAGACAGAGGCCTCCTTAATGTCAGGGAATGCTTGTGCACTTCAATGTGCTCCAAGCAATCATAAGACTTGACTGCAATAAGAAATCATAACAGATTAGAACTTACAATCAAACAGGCTGCATTGGAGGCTTTTAACCTTCTTGCAGCAGATCAGCTCTCTAAACTGATGGTCTTCCTCCAAAGTGGCTATATAGCAGCTCTAGGCAGGGATTTCCTCGATGGCTAATTGCTGGCTTGTGCCCCCGCAAGGAAGTCGTTTATTCTCCTCCATTATCTCCGAATGAGGCATGTGGACTGGGGGGAAGCTTTCTTTGTGGTGAAGGAAGTAGGGGAAGAAAATGTCAGAGTTCTGCAAGGACTGGCGCTTGGAATCCAAGCAAGATGCTATCCTCTGACGTACCAAAGACTGGTCTCTATCCGCGTAGCCTCCAAACAGCTGGGGTGCACATAGAGGTGTTTCCTCCTCCCCCCGCAACTCCTGATGACAGCCCTTGTTTCCTTTGGTAGTTGTTAGAGGAGCCATGCTTTGTTGAACAGAAACTGATCTGTGTTAGATTAACATACTTGCACAGCTCGGTCGCAAGGGTGGTGAAAGGCGATATTTTCTCCCGATGAGTTCCGTGCACACTTGGTTACAATTCTGGGTCAATTCAAGCGGGAGTGCCCCAGCCTCTCATTGTGTACGTGACAGCAGAGCGCTCTTTCCCTCTCCCTTTTTCCTCGTGGAAAGCTGCGCCGCCAATTCTTTGTAATTAGCGAGCCCCGTAACGAGAGGGAACGGCCTTTGGATCCAGGAACGGGAACGGGTTCGTTCACCTTTGATTTTTTATTCTGGTTGGAAGCTCTTCGATGCAAGAGGGCAACAAGCTTGCAATTCGTCTGATTCTCAGCCTGTAGGCTTGTGGTGTCGGCTACAGGTGAGTGACCTGACCTGGCCGACCTGCTGGAGATCAGGGGTTCAGATTCCAGGATCTTAAGCCTGCTAGCAGGAAACTGCCTCTGGGAGAGAGGGCTGTGCCGCTCAGTGGGTAGACACACCTGTTCTGTATGCAGAGAGTTCTGGATTCAATTTTTGGGATATCCAGGTGGGGCTGGGGACAAAAAAATCTGTAGACAATGCAGATAAAATGGATGGACCATGGATGTGATTTGGTTGAAAGCAGCACCCTCATACGTTTAAAGGCTTCTGCTGCCTGCAACAGTCCTGAGGTTCCTAATGGGATTTCTCAGCCCTGAGACAGGAGGTGTACCTGCATATCATAATTAATTAGAGTGTGGGACTCATTGCCACTAGGTAGTTTACTGTGTACGTTCAAGTGATGCATTTTCAGAAGAGGATGGAGGTCCTTTCCTTGAGAGCCAATCTACTTGCTGCTGATTACAGGCATGCCCCGGAATCCACGGTTTCCACGGTTTCAGTTATCCACCGATACCATGGTACTGGGATGCCTATTAAAAAGATAGGGGAACATTAAACAAATCTCTCTTTTTACCTTGTTGCAGTAAAACTACTAATATTCCTCCATCTTTAAAAAGGCGTCCCCAGTATCCATGGTTTCAGGTACCCACAGGGAGATCTGGAACAAAAACCCCAGCGGATTAGTGGGGCGGGGTTCGCTTGGACCAGCTCTCTGTTCGCCGTTGGCAAGCCTGAAATTGCAGTGGGTTCTTTGGCCCTCGGAAGCCATTCTGCATAAAGTAGACATGGAACAGCCCTTCCCTTCGTGCAGCGACACATCAGGAAAACAACCGAGGACCAACTCTGTGCATTTCTCCCTGTCCCCATCACTCCCATGGCTTGGTGTTTTGCCACGGGTGCGAGCTTGAAGAAAAGAGCCTCTGATCTCCCCGCCCCCCACAACGTGTCTAGTTCTGGTGCGTGTCAGGAGGAAGGCTGCAGCCCTGCAGGTCTCGCCGATGGGGCTTTGTTGACAGGAATCGGATGCTCTTCCTCCCCCACCCCTCCAGCAGCCCAGACAAAGCACTGTTCATGTTGATAACAAACCCCGTCCTGTCCAAGCAGAACAGACTGGCGATGCAGAGCCAAGACAACAGGCCCACACTGGTCCAGAGTGCCATCTCCACCACAGCACGGCCAAGAAGGGTCATCTTGGCCAATGTCGGCTTGACGCTGACACCCCAGTAGCCCAGCGCACCTCTAATTCCCTTGCATCTAGCGCAGAGCTGTGCTCCTGAAATCATTTTCCTGCTCCCAGGAGCCTCCAATACAACCCTCTGACTCTTGCCGTCTTGGCGAACAATCTGGCGAGCAGGATTCTGTGCTCGCCCAGGCACGTCGATGCGCAGGGGCGTGCACTTAAAAGAAGGGAGCAGGCCCATGCCTCCCAATAGACCTTGCCGAGATTTGAGCATGAGCAGCTGTGCGTCATCACAACAACAGTGCCTCTGAGCACTGTGCTTTGAATCGGCTTTGAAATCCGCATGGCTCTCAGACCATCAATCAACAGGATTTATATATAATACTGCTTTTCAACACAAAGTGGTTTACAGGCAAATAATCAAGCTACATGTTTGGCCACCCCAAACATGGGCTGCAAACATGGTTTTTTTTAAGCGAGCTGGATTAAAAGTTATAATCAGTTTTATGACAAACATGCACTGTCTCCCATAACTGCAAGAGTTATGGTCCTTTTTTGGCCCGAGTGCACAGAAATTACTGTAACTCCTGTAATTTCTCTGTAATTTCTGTGGACTTCAGGCCAAAAATGTACCATAACTCTGGCAATTATGGGAGGAAAAGTACTGTGTTCTCTTCTGTTGCTGTCAAGCCCCTTCATAGAATAATCCAAAAATTCCAAACCTCCCTCTTCTGTTCTCATTGGGATGTCCTTTCCTCACCGCTCAGAAATGCTGTTACCCTCAGCTCCCCACATCGGAGACAATGTACATTGCAGATGGAGCATGGCAGTGTACAGGGTGCATGGCTGGCATCTTGCCTTCACTTTTGAAGCTTCCAGGGAGACAGAAAGAGCCTGTGTTTACTCAGTGCACAGCCCATGCGCATGGTGGCGCAGCAGAGCTCTGAACAAGGTGTGCGGCATCAGTGAGCTTGAAAGCTTTTATCGGCAGAGGTGTGAAGTTGGCTTGGCAGTGCCTTGGCAGCAGTGTGCCGACGGTGGATTGGCACATTTTTGTGTGCAAGGAGAGATGTGCAAAACTGCAGTTGGCGGTGCCCACATCTATCTGCTGTCAGCTCAGTGGCAGTATCTGGGCTGGGTCCTGCACCCTTATGGATTGAAGAGGCTTTGCACTCCGTAGGGTTGAATCAATCCTCTCCCGTGGGGCTGGGCTTGCAGGAAACACTTTGCAACTAAATGGCTCCTGTTTGGGGTAATTCAGGAAACGGGCCTTGCAGACTGCCTGGGCCGGCTGCCACAGCGATTTTGCCTCCAGCAGCCTGAAGAAGCCCCAGTGAGAGCCAAGGAAGGAGCTGCTGGAATTTGGGGCTGGTCCCCTTTCAGTCTGCAGAGGTGTTCTAAGGCCTTCTAAGGAGGATTTTTTTAAAATGTGGGCCCCCGGGTGCCAGGTGGGGTAGCTACACCACTGAGGCCACAATCCTCACCTGGAGTTAGGCCGGCACAGTTAGGCCAGCAATGTTTGGCCGGCACAAGGGACACCATAAAGCGTTTTTGGACCACTCTTAAGAGTGCAATTCTAAACTGGAGTTAGGCCAGCATAAGCGAAGCCAGCAAAGTTTGGCCAGCACAAGGGCCACCATAAAGTGTGTTTCGACCACTCTCGGAGTCAGGGGGGGATGACGCCCGTCTGTGTGCTGGCCTCTCTGGCTCCAAGTGTGGTCCAAACATACTTTATGGTGTCCCTTGTGCCGGCCAAACTTTGCTTTATTCACCTCATATTTACCTCAGAATGCCACATACAAGGGAGTGGCGTTTGAACCACTCTTGGAGTCGGGGAGGATGGCGCACATCTGTCTGCTGGCCTCTCTGACTCCGAGAGTGGTCCAAACATACTTGACCGGCCAAACTTTGTGCCGGCCAAACTTTGCTGGCTTCGCTTATGCCGGCCTAACTCCAGTTTAGGATTGCGCCCTGAAGCAAGTACAGCGAGCATTTCTTTCCTCATTCTCATTATGTTTATTCTTTCTGAGCCTTTCCTCCAGATGGGATGGCATATTTGGGGTTCTTGGGTGTGTGCGTGTCTCTCTCTTTTTCTCATCCAGACCCAAGTCAGGTTTCGGTTTCATGTGCCCTCAAATCATGCCCTGGGATCAACAAGCACATCTTATGATGGCACAACTTTGAGGTTAATGACCCTGATTTTCAGGCCCTTTCAGACAAGGGGGTGTTTGGGTTTTATTCTGAGTGCATGAAGATCCTGCAGGCTCGAGCAACCGGATAGGCGAAGCTGTTGGATTTCGTGCAGAAGGAGGGGGAAGGGGGGGCAGGAACTAAATAAATTGCAAGAGGGGCTTGTGTGACCTGGTGAGGTCAGAGACCCCTGGGAGATTCCAGAAATACCCTCTCTCTGCCCCTTCCCCTGAAGCATCTCCCCTGGAAGGAAGGAAAGGGTTGGTGTGAGCTTCTTTCCCAGAGACCCAGTTTTTGCTGGGACCCTGAGAATCTACCCTGGTTCTGAAGCGGGGGTGGGTGGGAAGCTTCATTAAACCATTTCTACCCATGATGCGTTACAGCAACATTAGTA
This sequence comes from Lerista edwardsae, assembly GCA_029204185.1. NCBI lineage: Eukaryota > Metazoa > Chordata > Lepidosauria > Squamata > Scincidae > Lerista > Lerista edwardsae. Next base: position 6,268,499 of record JAJKFI010000023.1, on the reverse strand, counting down.
GAAATGCAATCTCCAGCGCATCATGGGTAGAAATAATAATAATACCAATATTTATATATACACCTTTCTGGTAATTGGATTTCTCTTCTGACTTTAATCAAGGCTGTTTATCTGGGCAGGCTTTTTTCCCATCCCATATAGGGGTTGTGACAGTCACCACTTCTATCTTTTCAAATGCTGCTTTCCAAACGCGCCATTTCTCAATCGCAGAACGCATGCGCTCTATGTGCTCGCGCACATGCGCAGTTTGTGAACCTGTGAGCCGACGCTCCCGGTTCATTGCAGTGGTTAGAGGGGTGTAGAAACAGTTTTAGTTTTTCACGGATTGCGGTGTTTTCCAAAGTTAGAAGTCCAGAAAGCAGCGTTGTGTGTTTTTATTCCAAGGTGTTTATTAATTCAAATATAACAATAACGCACATTTATTGAGGTATTCATAATGAATTAATAACCATAATTTTAAAGCAATTTCAATTGCTGTAAGCTAGCTTGATGTTGATGGTATAGAGGCAGGCTTGTGCTTGCAGAGGTGTTAGAGGATACATAGAAGTGTTAGAGAAAGGTTTTAATGTTTTGCAGGTGTTGGGGTTTTGTTTGTTTGTTTGACAAAAAGCAGAAGTGCAGAGAGTGGTGTTATGTGTTTTTCTTTTGTTATAACCGAAAAACCCACCTCTACTAATAATGCTTTTATTTTCATATGCGTTTATCTGTGGTTTTATCCATGGTTTAAACGATGGCACGCTTCTGGTCTCAAGTCTCAAAGGGATTTCTGTGACCCGAGGATCAATACCATGATAAGGAAAAGACTTCCATCGCCTTTCATCACTCTTTTGTCCCTTTCTGCAATTATCAAGGATGCATCACACAATCCAGTTTTCCCTAGCTCGTGCCTTTGGCTTTTTCCAAGCACACGGCATGCTTGTGATTTATCACTTGGCTCCCAGATGTAATGTAAACGGCCTCCGTTGGGGGAAAAAAAAAACACACCTGACTGTGTTGACATGATGTCAGAGGATATGAATGCTCTTGTCTGCGGTGTTGGGTCTGCGATGACCATTTTGTGCCCAATTGGACATCTCTGTCATTGATTGGCAAACATTCATGGCCCTCCATGCCTATATTATTGTGGCAGGCAGCAGCATTTGATAGCAAAGCTGCTGTTACCTTTTGGGCATTGCTTAAGGGGTGTGCCAGGAACCTTGAGCACACAGTGCAAATGTAAACCTTGCACCTGTCTAGAGGGTGCGGTTGGAGGGCATGAAAAGGTTGCCAAATTTTTCTGCAGCGTATTGTGCCAGACAGTGTGCGGCTGTGTGTGTTGCACATCACTCGACATAGGACGGATCGCTCTACATCCTAAGAATTTCAGATCTCATTCTTTTTCTCTCTCTTAAAAAAAACCCACCAAGATTCTAGTCCTCATTGCTGCAGACAATAGTTTGAAATGGGTGCAACTGAGAAAGCTGAAATGTTATCCTAGGCAGCCGCCTACAAATGCTAGTTGTAATTTGGGTCGCTGGGTGGGTGGGCGAGCTTCGAGCCGAATGTCATTACTGTCACAGCCCCTGTACATGGTTTATCCCTGTGGCTGACCCTTCTCAGACTTTCAAGAACATTCACCCAGCCAAAGACACATTCCAGGGGAAACCAATCCTTGATATGGCAGTTTTCCCAGGAAAGGTTCTTGGCAGCCAAAGGAGAGACGCAAGCTGGCTTGACCTCTTTGCTCTTCTCTATTGCCGGCTCAGTTTTTAGAGATGCTTCAAAGACAGTCTAGCCCCCTACTCTTTTCTCCCCAACTTCCTCTTCTGCTCCACCCCCTACTTCCTTTTAAAATCCAGTGACTGTGAGAGAGGCGGAGCCACCATCTACCTAGATCCGCCTTCTCACCTGTGCGCCAGTGTTGGGAAAAAGCCCATTGGGAATTCCTGGGCTACAAGGATCCTGATCACTGGACCAACCGTTTCTTGTTGCTCTCTTCAGGGCCGTTGTCTGAAGCATCCGATGGGCAGGAACTCAGCAAAGGGCACATCCGGCACCTGGTGCACCCCAAGGCGGTCCGGAGCGCTGGGGGGCATCGTCCGAATGGCTGGCGGAAGGCTCGCCGTCCACGCCCACGCCTCTCGCACAAGGGCCCAATGCCTTTCTAGCACAGGTAAGTGGCAGTGAAGGGCAATGACGGACAAGGGGAGAAGCCAATGAGTGGAGGAGGGCGGGAGATCGGATGCACCCAACTTCCTTTTTATTCTGTCGTCCACATCTTCATCCTTCCTTTCCTCCGAGGGGGTGGTGTGCATGGCTCCTCCCCTCCTTGCGTCTTCACAACAGCCCTGTGAGGTAGGCGAGGCTGGGAGGTAGCGACTGGCCCCGGGTCACCCCGAAAGCTTCATGGCTGAGCAGGAATTTAAACCTGGATCTTCCAGGTCTAAGTCCAACCCCCAAACCGCTGCACCAGCGGTTCCCAAACTGTGGGTCACGACGCAATTTTTGGTGGGTCGCGAAACCGACAAGGCTGATTAGGCTATGTGCATCAAGGGTTAAACAAACTGCTACTCGGGGGGGGGCGGCGGAGAGGAGAACACTGCTGCCCCATCACCATTATAGCCAGAGAGTTTTGAACGGCTGGTAAAGTGAATCTTTTTTTTAGGTGGGTCCCAATGCAAAAAGTTGGCTTGACTTGGGGAAGGGAGCTGAGCAGGGGCGTAGCTAAAGAAGTGCAAGGGGGGGTGCAATGGCACCGGGCAACATGCTTTAGGGGGGCAACAAGCTGAGCTTGACCCTAGTGGCCAAAATGGTGGAAACCTTGGTATATGTATGAATGACACCATCATGTTATATGCCATTCAGTGCTGAATTTAATGCAGAATTCAATGAAATATATCCATTCTATCAAAAGTTATGGCCCCCCCCCAAAAAGAAAACAGAAGATGAAAAGATGAACACTTCCTCTTGTGACATCACCTCCGGGGCATCGTTTTGCCCTCTGCACTGGGCTGCACTGCCATTAGCGCCATTCCACGGGAACTGAGGGATCTCCCAGCTGACTTGCTGTCATTTTTTGCTTTGGCCTGCAGGATCGGTGCCCGCCCTTGGTGTCCTCTCTGCTTGACCCACTGTCTGCTTGTACAGATTCCACGTGTGGTAGAATGTGACCCTCCCTCTCCTGCCTGTGTCGCTGCCCTGGACAGCACCGTGCGAAAGGAGGGTCGCGCCGCCACACCGCCCTCTCCTGTTGTCTCTGTGTCTCCTGCTGCTCTCAGCTGGCGGCACCTCTTTCTCGCTTTCTTTCTGCCTTGCCATTGGCAGAGCCGGAGGCTTAGAAGATGTTGGAGTTCCGAGGAGGAAGAAACGGGCAACGGTGGGGCTGGAGGGCTGGAGATCTTTCACAGAGGGAGGTGCCTCGTGTGCCACCGCTGGAGAGATGCTCCGAGGTGTGGCTAGTTGTGAAACTACTCGTGGGGTGGGGAGGGGTGTGATCCCCCCCCCTAGGCAGCTGCTGGAGGAGGCAGCTGGAGCCCTAAGGCCTCTTGGCCAATGAGAAGCACTTTGTCCAGTGGAGACCCTCCTCGCAGGGCTCTCTCATGCCCCAGTGTTTTGTTTTTGTGTCTGTCTCTTCCCGGCGAGCTCAGTAAGGCAGGCGTGTTTCCTCAGGCTGGGCTTCTGGGCTTTTGCCTGCGATGTGCTAAGGCAGAAGTGCAACAGGTAACGCTTTCTCCTGTGGATGCCTCTCTGCTGACGGGGGGAAAAGCTGCTAAATGCGGCCTGCCCTACAGCTGTCAGTTAAAGGCATGGGAGCCCTGCTCGGAATGAAACATGGCGTCTCTATTTTGGCACCCAGCCTTTGCCTGGGCCTCCAGTCACAAGTATTGGCCTTTTTGGGGGGTGCATAATTGTGGCACCTTCAGCCCTGTCTGTGGCTCGATTCGATCACCTACAAACCGTCTGCCTGGCCCGTCTGTCACACGCTTGCCTTCCTCACCCTATGAACCCTGTCTCCGATGTGGCGTGCCAGGTCAGAGATCCCCTGGCAGGTCCCTTGGCATCCCAGCCAGTTTCCAAGGCAGCAGTGCACCCCTGTTCAGACCAGTCTTGGCGAGGGAGACCAACCCCAGTCTGCGCTGGGGTCGTGATCCGGCCAGAGCCGAGTGCTGTGAGCTGTGGATCAGGGTGCTCCGACTGTAACCTCAGCCACATTCTGACGAGGCAGCCTTAACATCGGCCACTCTTCCCAGCATCATAGCTGCAAGTGGGGAGGGACTTGGGCAGGGGCCTACCTTACAGGGGTGTATGGATGCCGGAGAAAATGCGCCCAAAAGCTTTTTGAACAGTGAGGTCCAAACCATTGTGCCCATGGCGCATTTGGCCCTGATGTGTGTAATTTTTCTTTACTCCGTAGCGGAAGCAGAGGAATCTGGGGTGGTGGTGATGGAGGCTTTTGACCTGACCAACAGTTCTGATCTGGATCCTGTTGCATTGCAGCTGCTGTTTGTCCTGGCAGGGCTGAGCCAAGGCTTCCCGGCACTGGGGGCAGTGTACCAAATGCCAGCCCACAGCACCCAGAGAGTGCCCACTCACTGCCACTCCTACCCCTTAGATTAGAAAAGAGGGAAACAGAGCAGAAGAGGAAGTGCGGAGGAGAGGAGAGTGGTGGGCTAGAGTGTCCGCGACGTCTTCCTTTGGAGACGCTCTGGCCCACCTCTCTCCTTTCCTCCGCACTTCTGTTCCGTTCCCTTGTTTTCAAATCCAGGGAGCCAAACAGCTGCAGGCGCAGACGGATCAAAGCAGGTGCCCCCAGCAATCTAACGCCTGAGCCGTTCTCATTTGACCTCGTGGACAGGCCGGCCCTTTGTCCTGGAAGGGCAGCTCCCCTCGGTGTCAATGAGATCATCCTTCTGCGGGGGGGGGGGCAACTCATGCCCCCTGCATGGCACAGCCCCAATCCAGACGGTGCTATGGAGTCAGGAAAGACAGTGCGTGTCTGGGCTGTTCACACCACATGGTCTTTGAGCCTCAAAATATCGCCACAAAATGTGGCTGATGTGGCCGTCCTGTTGTTCTTCAGCTTGTGGCTTTGGGCATTGGTTAAGCCCTCAAGGAGGGTGTCAGGGTGGGACTGGCTGGGTGCACCTGCTCTTTACCTTTTCCCTTGGGGAGTGGGGGGGGCGGCGGGCAGGGACTTGCTGGAAGCAAATGCCATGGGGCAGGGTGTGGGGTGCCAGCTCCCACTCGCCTAACCTCTCTTCAGGTGGCCGTGGACGATTCCTTTGTATAAAACACTAATTTATACCAGCCGAGGACATATTCTCGTGTAAAACCCTGGCTGGTAACTGGTATTTTGTCTGTGCGCGTGAGTGCGGGTCTGTAAAGTTTGTTCTATGTAAATACAGCTTTATAATAAAGAGATGAAAACAATAAACCCCTTATTTTTTGGAGTTGCGGGCCTGTTCTATTTCTTCCTTCTCCCTGTCTCGGTGCAGGGGGACACCTGCTGGCCAAAGTTTCAGGCCTTTTCCAGCCGTACCCAGAAGTTGGAGAGTGTAAACCTGAGTCTCAAGCGGGATACAGAGCAGATGCTCCAAGACTGATCTACAGCCTCGTCGTATTGATTTTGTGTGTTCAGGATCATTGGAATTTCCTTGAGGCGGAATGGTTGTTCTGCAGGGCTGGCGGCAGGTGTCAAAGTGCCCTTTACTTGGGAAACTGCCCTCTATAGCCCTTTTCTGCTTTGGAGATTTCCACGGGGGTTATTCTGCCATCACTTGTAGGCAGAGAGATGATCTGGGAGGGGGGGGGGCATGTGCCTTGCTGGGAGTTCTGTGCCCTTGAGAACCACTCAGCATATCCATATCAGAGTGGCCTTCTGGATGTGAAAAGGTTACCAGGTTTGGATTCGGCTCCAAGTCTGAGGTTCCTGATGTGATGTCAGAAAGAGGGGAGGCCATGATTGAGATGTACAAAGTTACGCATGGGATGGATAGAAGCTCTCGTCCTACTCTCACAACACCAGAACCGGGGGACATCCACTGAAATTGAGTGATGGGGGCGTGAGAACGGATAAAAGGAAATACTTTTAATCTGTGGAACTCCTTGCCACAGGAGGTAGTGATGGCATCTGGCCTAGGTGCCTTTAAAAGGGGATTGGACAGATTCCTGGAGGAAAAGTCCATTGTGGGCTATAGGCCAGGATGGGTGGTGTTTGAAGCAGGCTACTTCAGAATGCCAGGTGCAAAGGAGTGGCAACAGGATGCAGGCATCTTGTTGTCTTGTGCGCTCCCTGAGGCATCTGGTGGGCCACTGAGATGCAGGAAGCTGGACTAGATGGGCCTTTAGCCTGATCCAGCAGGGCTCTTACGTTCTTATGATGTTGCAGGGTCCGGCCATAAAACAGCAGAGCCCAGGGTAGGAGGTGAATCCCGACGGTAGGCCCCAAATGACCAGCAATTCTCAATTGTTGCCTGCCTGCTTAAGAAAGCGGCAAACTGCTGGACAAACAGGGTCCTTTTTGGCACCCCTGGAGAATGCAAGCAGGAGCAGCTGAGAGGCAGGAGACTGGCATCAGGCAGGCACAGTAACCTGAGCTGGCAGGGTTTTCCGAGCCAGCTCACATGGGCAAGGGCATCGCTCCGTCCAACCTTGACATGGTGAAGTACAAATGACTGTATCGAACCGCCTTTGCCAAAACACAGGCTGTCTGAGCTGGAGGGCAGGAGGTGCAAAAGCTCCAACAGTGGGGTGGTGCTGGCGATTGGCAGTGGCTGTTTTCTCATGTGCAGTCTCTGCCTCACCGACTCGGAGCTGCACATTCCACCAAGATCTGATACACACACGCAAAGGATCATGCACCGATGCCTGGAAGGCCGGTGCAGGGAGCAGAGATTGACCGTTGAGCCATCTAGCTCAGTGCAGAGCCTGCTACAGAATCACAGCTGGGGCGCAGGCAGCCATGCCCTTAGAAACATGATGCGCCGCGGAGGATGTGGTCTGCCCTGGGATTTATTTTCAGAGCCACAACTGGACTTGTTTCCCCCCAAGCTGCTGTCCTCATTTTAGCAGTTTAATGCAGGCAATGGGGGAGAAGAGGGGGAATTGTTACAATTGGCAGCAAGAACTGCTTGCTTGGCTCACATCAGCTTGCGAGATCCAACTTTCTAGTCCTCATCGAGCCACACTGGCTGTTGGGAAGAGACTTAATTTTGCCTTAGCCCTCTCAGAGACACCAAGGCTTTGAATCTGGTGCCACCTGCCTGCTTTGATAAGAACTATAGGTGCTCCTGGTGAATGTTTGAAGCCACCTTCTGTTACACAGGTGTCAAACACAAGGCCTATATCAGCAGCCCATGTGCAGCCAGGGACCAGTGATGTCATGCAGGGGGTACGCGGGGGTACGCGAGTACCGGTTTCTAGGATTATAGCTGGCCCCGCCCATTCGCCCACCCACTCGTCGACTCCGCCCTCTGCAACGTTTGAATTTCCTGCCTGTTTGAGTTGCCTGCATGTTCTCAGAGCCAGCCAGGCAGGCAGGCAGCGAGCGGAGCCTTTCCTTTCCTTGCCACTGAAAAATGAGTTGCTCTGGGGTTTTAACATGATGCCAGGCCTCCTTCACATGTTCTGGGGGTGCTGTGGAATACTGTTGCCACTGTTGGGTCAGTTTAAAATCGTTTGAGGCCTCCAAAAGGGCTTTTTTCATGTCCCTTCCTGCCACGACCTCACTTCCGGCTTATGACGTCACTTCCGGTGGGCGGGTCCCGACACGTGCCAATCAAAAGTGAGTACCTGTTCCTAAATCATTTAGATGACACCACTGGCAGGGACTGAGAATGGGTCTTTGGCATGACGGGACAAGTGCCAGTCCTGGAGCCACAGCCCGCTTCCCAACAGGAGTAGCCGCCCCAAGTACAAGGAACACATAGAAAAGGAAAAAGGCATTACTGACATGGTTGCATTTGCCGACCTGGTACCAAAGGAAAGACCATGAACATCCTTGCAGAAGACTTGCAATTTCCCGTCAACGTTCCGAGTCCCCGACGAATGCAAGAATAGAAATAGGCAACTGACACCAGGCATGGGAGTCACAAATATACACACCCTTTTCACACTCGCACACACCCCTTGCCCCAGACCCCTTTCTCTGGGAGACGGGTGCAGAGAGAGGGAGTGCGAGAGGCTGGCCTTGGGCAGACGATCTGGGCAGAGTTCGGGAAAATACAGGCCCGGCTTCCCCCGAGTGCGAAGAAGCCTTTGAATTTAGTCTGGCTTCTTTCCAGGCTTCTGCTGCATTCCATGTGGCCGTGGAAAACCAGCGGCTCTCTTGGAATGATCAGAGTGCCCTCTAGTGGCATCCAGGGAGTGATGCTCCTCTAGAAGCTTTGCCCCATTTGGAGATGAACGTGGCTGAGACGGAGGAGGTCTGGCCCTGCAAACGAAGCGGCTGGGAACCGCTGACCCAGTCATGCAGAGGAGGGGAGCGGCAACTCATGCATACTGTTAGCAAACACCCCCCCCCACGTCAGCTGGGGAGCTTTTGAGCCACGTGGGTCTGAATGGGGAGGCCCAAGACCCCTTTGCAATGGATGTGCCAGTTGCCCCACCTCCCTGTGTTGCTGACTCTCTCACCCCCACCCTCTCTTAGTCTCTCCTTCTTCCTCCTCCTCATTCCCTTTTTCCTTTTCAAAGCCAAGGAACAGCAGAAGGGGGAGTGGCAGAGGCAAGTGTTCACCTACTAATCTGTTGCCTGAGGCACAAGTCTCAGTTGGCCTCCTGGAGGAGCCGACCCTGCAGAACAGCCCTTTAAGCAAAAAGGAGAACAGCCCTTCGAGCACCAGCTCTCTCTCTCTCTCTCACACACACACACACTCACACACACACAAACCACAAAGACCTGTTGTACAGAAAAGAACAGCTTGCACGAGGCATTTCTATGGCAACCATGCCATGTTGTTTCTACGGCAAATGTTCTTCCCAATTTCACACACACACCCCGAGTGCCTCCTCGAGAGGAGCTGCCTCTTCCTTCCCTGGAGAGCAGCCTTGACCCGGGCATTTGAAGAGGGATGCCGAAGTGGGGTGTTGGGGGGGGGAAGAGAGAGAGAGAGAGAGAGGTCTGCTCTGCCCCATAGCAAGGTGAATTGGAAGGAAGGACTTCAGAGGGGTTTGAGTGAATTTTGCAATTTTAGCTTTCCCCCAGGAGGACTCAAGGTTGTCCGCATGCAGAAGTGTGTGAGCGTACATCCCTGCAGACGCTGCCTTCAAGTATTCACAGCATATCAACAAGGTCAGCTCAATAACTCCTGGTGCCTGAGGACATGGACCAATTGCTACCCTCCCTGTTTCCACATCCCCTTCCTGCCCCAAACGTTGCCCTCCCTACTTTGGTGGTGTGCTAACCTTTGCTGGTCCTTCTTCCAGCATCAAAAACGCAGAGGGCAATAGAACGGGGGAAGAAGAATGGATTGCTGGTTCCAAAACATCTAGCATCCCACTTTTTTTCTCATACACACTCCCCCCTCTGCCCCATTTCCATCCTCCTTTTGAATCCAGGGGATGGAGGAGCATGAGAGGTGGGCATCCTCCCCAATCTGCCACCTGAGGCAACGGCCTCAGCTGGCCTCATGCCTGAGCCGGCCCTGCTTGTGATTGTATCTAAGAACTGGGACTGGGAGAAATCAACATCCATGGAACACATCAGAAACATTTAAAAGCGCACACAGGAAAACCGTCACACTTTTCTCAGACCACTGGCAGAGCTGGGGCTATATTTGAAGGGGGCACGCACATCGCCACATGCGATGCCTGCAGGAACTGGGCTGTGGCTCTTGCCTTGGAAATTAAATCAGCGCCCTTCGCTTTAGCAAAGATACACTTTAAGAATATCCCAGAGTCTGATGGGACTCTCACCAGTCTCTGGCTGCAGTTGGGCTGTAAAGCAGGCAACGCCCACACAAGAATTCCTTTTTAACCCCAGAACAGCCTCTCGAGGACCTTGGAATCTTTGGCCAGCCTTGCGCAGCTTGGCCACTTGCCCGTCACTATTTCGAGACCCAGCAGGTATGGGGGAATCCTGCTGTCACTGCCAACGGGAGACTGGGGCACAGTCAGCGACGGGATCTACAAACGACCTGGGGGGACGCTGGGCGGGACTTGGGCGGGGCTTCTGCGTGATTGGCTGCCCGTCCGCAGCATTCTGCAGCTGTCCTGGCCTGGGGGGGGGCTGCCCCCCGGTTAGTGCGCCCCACCACTGCTTGCCCAGGCACCTGGCGCAACCCTCACCCGTCCTCCGCAGCAAGCAGGAGCCCCCCCCCCCGAGGCCAGGGCAGCTGCGGATCGCCGCGGACGGGCTGCCAATTACCCAGATGTCCTGCCTACATCCCGCCCAGCATTCCCCCAGGTCGTTTGTAGATCCAGTCGCTGGGCACAGTCCTAACCAGCTTTCCAGCACTGACATAGCCGTGCCAATGGGGTGTGTGCTGCATCATGTGGTGGGGGGGCAGTCACGGAGGCCTCCCCAAGCTCAGAGAACGTTTGCTCCCTTACCTCGCAGCTGCATTGCCCTTACCCAGGTACTGGAAAGTTGGCTATCCACCCTTAGCAAGGGCTAAGCCCAATGGACTATAATGGGACTTCTGAGAAGACATGCAGGGGATTGGGCCCTAAGTCTGCCTGCAGAAGCTGTGTTCGGCTTTTCATCTGGCTGCAGCCAGCGCTCGGCTTCTCAGTCTTAGACTCAGGCTACGCAGGTTCTCCACCGAGGCCCCCAGATTTTGAATCCTGGAAGGCTACCTTAGCCGGCTCCACCTCCCTTTCATTCAGAAGGGACAAAGGGAATCTCTTTTCCCTCTCACACAAAACCAGAACCAGGGGACATCCTCTAAAACTGCGTGTTGGGAGAGTTAGAACAAACAAAAGGAAGTATTTCTTTACCCAGCGTGTAAGTAGAATGTGGAACTCCTTGCCGCGAGATGTGGTGATGGCATTGGGCCTGGATGCCTTTAAAAGGGGATTGGATAGATTTATGGAGGAAAACTCCATTACAGGGTACAAGCTTTGATGGGTATGTCCAGTCTGAGATTAGCTGGTCGCTTGTCAAGAGGGCCGGGTAGGAATTTTTTCTGTCATCCAAATTGGCCAAGTATGGTTGGCATTTTTGCCTACCCCAGACTGGCGAGGGAGGGATGGGTGTTCAGTAGGTTACATGCTTTACATTGTGCTTAATAAAGTTAAACCCCAACTTCAGTCTGGTGTTTTCCTTGGGGGTGGTGCAAGGGTATAACAGTCTACTTTAAAATGCCAGATACAAGGGAGTGGCAGCAGGACACAAGTATCTGGTTGTCTTGTGTGCTCCCTGAGGCATCTGGTGGGCTACTGTGAGATGCAGGAAGCTGGACTAGATGGGCCTTTGGCCTGATCCTGCAAGGCTTTTTCTTATGTTCTTAGAATTGAGGAGGCCTCCATGACTACAACCCCACTGCAAGATGTAGGACAGGCCCTACTGGCACAGCTGTGTCAGTGCTGGAAAGTTGGTTAGCATTGTACCCACAGCGAGGGCCACTTGGCTGTGCAGCTGTGGACGCATTTGATGAGCCAGAAAAGGGCAGGCGGACCCCTGGCCTCTCTGGCTCCGAAGCCGTAAAATCCTGGCCGCCTGCTGCAAATCCAAGACGGGGAGAAGGCCGCAGCCCACAGTCCCACACCTTCACATCCTGTGGGGCAGAAAGTCTGATGATCGGGCAGCTCCATCTGGGGAAAGCTGCCCCTTGCATCGGGGCAAGCGGGCGTTCTGTTGGAGAAAGGCTTAATGCTTTCAGGAAACCCCTCGAAGGAATGCCAGGAATGCAACTGCAAATTTAGAAGTAAGGGACAGAGGAAACACCTTCGACAATCCAGGCAGCCACCTACGATAACAAAGAAGGCATGCTGGGATATCCTCGTTGCCTCGGGGCGCCTGGAGAATAGCTGGAGACAATAGTTAAAAGATCAAGGGCCGAAGGTCTGACTCAGCAGAAGGAAGTTTCCTACGTTACGCCCGCACAGCGCTGTGCGGTTTCCAACGTTCGGAGTGGCACACAGGTGTGCTGGGAACGGGCTACAGGTGTGCCACAAGGGTTCGGGCGAGGGTTATGTATTAGTAGGGGCAATGGGGGGGGGGGTGAGCGCCCCCAGCTGGCAGTGTGGGGTGCCTTGTCCATTGTCCAAGAACAGAATTGGCGGGTCCTGACGGAATGTCAACCTAAAGGGAGTCTGGATGCTAACAGGTTTGAGAACCGCTGTTTTAGACCGCGAGCCACTTCCCGATTTGTTTTGCTACGAAAACGGCTGGCTTGGTTGAAAAGCAGCAAGAACAATGACTGCTCCGTTCTCAGGGCTACAAGCGGGCTTGGCCGGGACGCTGCCCGGTTCTTTCCAGCAGAGGCAGGCAGAGCAGCCCTGCCACCACCACGTCTCCAAACTAGCTTTCAGCTACGAGGGACGGAAGACGCCGCTTTAGAAGGTCGGAGCCAAGGTAGTGCAGCCCTCCGACTCCACCTGCTGGCCTCATTATAGAATGACACCGAGCTGGCTCTGCGGCGACAGTTTCAGGCTTGTGCTCACGGGAGGCACAGGTAGCCTGTGGCGTAGCTCCGTTTTTGCCCACGCAGCCTGGACACGGTGCTCTGGGGGTTCAGGCGGGGTGTGTGTGTGTGTGTCTTTCCCATTCCTACCTGGAGATTTCAACGCGGAAACCAGGGACCTTCTGCACCCATAGCAAGGCCTCGGGGAATAAGCTTAGCCCCTCAGCCACTATGTGCTGTGTCCGTGGCTCCTCCCACTCGCTGCCAGAGCCATTCGGGGCAGCTATGGCCATGCACAGGCGCTTGAGTCACTTACCCGGCACAGTGCGGAGCTTGCAGTATTTACTGCACCTGCACTGCCCCCCCCCGCCCCGCTACGCTACTGCTGGAAGAACGAGGGCAGCTCGAGAAACGCAGCCCGTGGTGCTCGGGGCGACGGAGCAAACCGCAACGGCCAGAGCCGCCCTCCAAAACCAGGAGCCGCCAGCGTCGCACAATGGAGGTTTATTCTGAAACAACCGTTCCCCAATAAATTATACAGGTTTTTTTTTTCCTTTTTAAAAAAAGAGAGGGAGAACGAAGTACAAGAACCGAGGACAGACAACCAGAAAGACAAAAGTGCAGAACTGGGAAGGGGTGGTGGGGACAGGCCGGCGCCGCCTCTGCCACCAGCCCCAGCTCGAGGTGGAGCCCCCCCTCCTGCCCCCCCTGCCGCCCCTCGCAGGCAGTGCTTAGTGTTTCACGAAAGAGACTGGCAGGGACGTGAATACGGCCTGCTGGGCCGGACGGAGACGGGGACGTGAACCGAGCAGGACGGGGAAGGACGGGGGTGGGAGCCAGCCCCAGCTCACTCCACTCTGCCGGCCCCTGGAAGGAGGTCTGTGCACCTGCAATTCCTAGGGCAGGCTGGGACTCCCTGGCCTGCTACCCAACCACGAGAAACTGAACACTCTGCTGGGGCGTGGGGGGGGGGGCGGCGGAAGGGAAAGTCGGGTATTGCACCGGGACCGAGGAGGAACTGCCAGCAAACCCCTGGCGATGCCCTGCGAGGCGTCTCCTCCCCTGCGCACCCAAAAGCTGCCACGGGTCTGGAGCCACACTCACGTGTGGGGTGACGGGCAGCCGGCTGGGTCAAGGTCAGAGGGCACGCGGGCAAGGACGAAGCGTGGGGAGGGGCCGGGGCGTGGCGGGACGGAGCGCCCGGTGGGCAGTCTGGGGCGCTCCCTTCTCTTTGCAGCGCCTGAACCAGGGAGCAGAGTCCAGCCCGGCCCTCCTTCCCCCCCTCTCCAGCTCCAAGCTGGCCGCCACTAGGCTGGCGTGGAAGCCGCCCATGCGTTGGCACCTTAGTAGTCCTCCATCCCCAGCAGGAAGCCGAGGAGGAAGCTGATGGCACGCTTGCGGTCCTGCAGGGTCTGCTTCGACGCCACGTTGGGTGGAGGCCGCAGCAGGAGGCTGGCAAAGAGGGTGGCTGCGGGGAAGCAGAAAGGCGCGTGAGAAAGAGGGGAGAGGCGGGGCGGGCCAAGCTCCTGCCGTCGTCCGTGGCCGGGGGGGGGGCGGGGCTTACCGAGCATGTTGACGCTGACGTTGTTGCTCTCGGAGTATTTCAGCAGCTCCCGCAAGAAGCCCATCAGGTAGCGGAACACGTTCCGGTGGGACCGGGGCAGCTGGCAAATCACCTGCAAGGGAACAGGGAAGCGGACTGCCTGGTCTGATGGCTGAGCTGCAGGCACCGCCTGAAGAGCTAAGCAGGAGGATCTGTGGCTTGCTTCTGGATGGGAGACGGCATGCCAGGCTGGGACAGGCTGCTGCGGCAGGGCGGAGTCGCTAATGGGCGGAGTAACTACCGCAGTGCGTATGGGGGAGCGGGTGAAGACCAGCCAGCAAGGACGGAAGGAACGTGGAGCTCCTGCCCTGGCTTGTGGTTCCTGATGAAGTTCAGTGGTGGGCAGCCAGAAAAGAGAACCACACTATGAAAGCAACATCTGGCGACTGAGGGGGTTTGTGAATCTTCAGATTGAAGAACCCCACTGAAAGATGGTGCGGTTTAGAGCAGCCATGTAAACTGCCTAAAAGGGAGAGTGGTACGTAGATACCTATGTACGTATGCATGCATGCCTTCCGCGTGACATTTTGGTGGCGCGGGGCGACAGTGCATCAAGGTGGTGGCTCACACTGGGCCGTCCCTGCCGCCCCTATCCAAATGCCCCCCTCCAAAGACCAGGCACCACTTCAGCCAGGGCTCAACCCCTGCCTTTGCTCTACGAGATGTTAACTGCCAGGAGCACCCATGACTCCCCCCAAAAGCAACCTCTGCATCCAGTAGCACTGCCTACACCAGGTTAGGACTGTCTGTCTCGCCCGTCCCCAACAAGCAGAAAGCAAAGTAAGCGAGGCGGGTTGCCCAAGACCTACCTGCCGGCAGAGGCGGCTGTCGTGTGAACACTCAAGGCAGCGCTGATACAGCTCGTAGCAAATGACTGGCTCCGGAAGGGCCTCCAGGAAGATGAGCAAAGCTTCAGCCACGGAGTGATTGCTGCCAGCTGACGGCAGCTGGTCAAGGAAGGACTGCGTTCAGTAGAGCCTGCACTCTGTATCACCTGCCTGCCTGCCTGCCTGCCTACCCCACAGTAGTTCGGCCACTTCTTATTCCGCCCTTTAGACCCCCCTTTGACTCTAGGAACTTTGCATAAGGCTTGTTGTTGTTCAGTCGCTAAGCCGTGTCCGACTCTTCGCGACCCCATGGACCACAGCACGCCAGGCCTCCCTGTCCTACACTAGCTTCCGGAGTTCGCCCAATTTCATGTTCATCACTTAATGGACACCTTCCGACCTGAGGGTCTCATCCTCCAGTGTCATATCGTTTAGCCTTTTAGTTTTGTAATCTATGGGGTTTTCTTGGCAAGAGTACTGGAGTGGGTTGCCATTTCCTCCTCCAGTGGATCACGTTTAGTCAGAACTCTCTACTATGACCTGTCCATCTTGGGTAACCCTCCATGGCATAGCTCACAGCTTCATTGAGCTACTCAAGCCCCTTCGCCATGACAAGGCAGTGATCCATGAAAGGGTGCATAAGGCTACGGTTCCCAAAATTACCAATGACACAGTGCCCTTGCAACTTCTTCTTCCCAGATCAACTGGGTGCCGCCATCTTGGATCCCGCCCAAGCCGGTTTCTGCACTTCCGGTTTCGCAAGAGGAGACGGGAACCTTCCCATGCACGATTAGAATTCCGGTGAAACTGCAGGGGGTGTTGTGAAACACTCACGAGATTTGGGTGCCGCCATCTTGGGTCTCCCAAGATCCAAGATGGCGGCGCCTAAATCTTGCAAGATCCAAAATGGCGATGCTCAAACCTCATGCGATCCAAGATGGTGGCGCCTGGGAGAGCTCGTAGGATGGGCGACGACTGGGGTCATATTGGAAACACCGGCATAAGGAGAGGCCAGGAACTGGTGCAAATGCAAACACACACCGCTAGCTGGTGCGCACGTCAATACATTTTGTAAGCTGGACGCCAACCCAAGTGGCAATGAGTGTTTTGCCACACACCCTGCTGTTTCGCCAGATTTCTAATCATGCACGGGAAACGAGGGAAGGTTCCCGTCACCTCTTGCGAAACCTGAAGTGCAAAACCCAGCTCGTCAAGAAGTCACACGGCCATGAGGCAAAGTTAATCCTTGGACAACAGTCCTCTCTGCCTTCACGCTGGGCTGCTGCAAAACCAAGGCTTATCGTTACAATCCCTGTAAGATCTGCTGTGAAACCCCACAAGGGCACACAGAGGCGTCGTGGCTTTGGCTTTTGTTCCCCTGGACACGCAAACTGCACAAGGCCAGGAGCCTTCTGGAGGCATGAAATCCTTCGACTGAAACTGACATGAATCGAGGTTGATCTTTAAAGCTCAGGCTAGCCTTCCCACTGCACTATTGTTCTTAACCACGGACATTTCAAGGTGTGTGCTCAGTGCAGAAGTTCCCACAAAGCCTTAGGAACAGCTGAGGAAGAATCAACAGAGAAACAAAGTGTAGCCCAGCCCAGCCCTCCAAAAGGATACGAATTGTCTCGGGAATGGAAGTGTCCAAGCACTCGATAATGCCCTGCAGCTCGTCCTGCAAGCCTGGGGTCTGGAAGAGGTCCTCCTGCCAGAGAGGGATGGAGTGTGCACATGCTCAGGGCAAGGGGAAGGGAGCTCCACCTCAAGGCAGGTTTTAGGCATGGGATGGATAGCGTCGATGGAGGGATGTTCCTTTTCCCTCTCTCACCACACCAGAACCAGGGGACAACCACTCAAATGGAGTGTTGGGAGAGTGAGAACAGATAAAGGGAAATACTTTTTTACCCAGTGGGTAAATTAATCTGTGGAACTCCTTGCCACAGAAGGTAGTGATGGCATCTGGTCTAGGTGCCTTTAAAAGGGGATTGGACAGATTTCTGGAGGAAAAGTTCATCATAGGCTACAGGTCACGATGGGTGGTGTAACCTCTTTATGGCAGAAGTAGGCTACTTCAGAGTGCCAGGTGCAAGGGAGTGGCCACAGGATGCAGGCATCTTGTTGTCTCGTGTGCTCCCTGAGCCACAGTGGCATCTGGTGGGCCACTGTGAGATACAGGAAGCTGGACTAGATGGGCCTCTGGCCTGATCCAGCAGGGCTCTTTTTAGGTTCTTATGACTGGGGTAGTCGCACACAAGTTCCACCAACAGAGTGTGTCAGGCCAGCCTGCAAGTAGAAGGGTAGAGCAGGGACGGAAAGTCTGGCCATACCCCAATCCCCAGACATAGCAAATGGACAAGGCCCTGTAATGTATAGGATTGTAGCCCTAATGGGGAGCCGTGGCCAATGGCCCAGTAAGTCAAGGGAGCCGCCAGTTTAGGGAGCCACTGGGCTACGGCCCTGTCAAATGGAAAGTGGCTCTTGAGCTCCTGCATGCTCCAAAGGTGATGCTCGTCCAGCACAGCCCTGCTGGACCATCTTGGATTCCAGAAGACACCCGCTCTCCGACTGGACAGCCTCTCTCATCTCACCTGGCGGCAGGCGTTCTTGAAGAGGTGGTCCACCAAGATCCAGATCTCCTTGGGCACGTGCAAAGGCCGCTCGCTGGAGTCCTCGCTATCCTGGGGCACCAAGTCGAGAAGCGACTTCCCCTACGGTCCAAAAGACAAGCGAGGTTGGGGTGAGAGCACGCGGTGACGGGATGTGCCCTTCCCTGGCCCCCGCCAGGTGCCCGATTGGCTGCATCCGCTCTTAGTCTTGTGCTGGGTGGGCCCAAGAGGTGAATCAAGGAATGGATCGACACCAAAATTCAGGTTCTTTCCCTTGCCTCCCAAGCACGCGCTCCCTCCCCCTATAAGCAGTAGCTACCACCCGAATAAAAATGCTTGCCCTTGCGAACATGGGGTTTAGGCTCAAGCATGCTGCGACGGAAGTTAAGCGCATGTCAAAAACCTAAGCAGCCATTAGAACTACCCATCTTTCATGCGCAAGGTGGACCATAGCAGCTGGAAAGAAAACCCTGGAGGCCCACTGCCAGTCAGTGTAGGCGTGTCTGAGCTAGATGGACTGCTGTGCTCACTCAGTAGAAGGCTCACTCACCTACATCCCTGGATGGCAAAGTCTCCCTTCTTTGTCCTCCCAGCCACCAGGGGCTATTTCCACCACCTGCTCACGATGGGGCCAGAGTGTGTGTGTACGCATGCAATACCGAGGGACTACCTGGTAATACCAAGTGCTGCCTCTGGTAATACCAAGTGCTGCCTCTGGTAATACCAAGTGCCGCCTCTGGTAATACCGAGCCCTGATTATTTGAGCCCTGATTATTGTTTCCCCGTCATGGAAACGGCTGCTCAAGGGGGCAGGTTGACATGGAATTGTGCTGATCAGGTTTTGTCCCTTTCCTAGGCCAGCAGCCGGGTGAAAGAAGGTGGAGTGAAAGCCGGGTGCAAGCCAGGAACAAACAGCATCATCAGAACTTCATATGCAACCAAGGCAACGTGACTGAAGGTGCAATCCTAACCTGGAGTTTCAGCCGGCACTGTTAGGCCAGCAACGTTTGGCAGGCACAAGGGACACCGTAAAGTATGTTTGGATCACTCTCGGAGTCGGAGAGGCCAGCACACAGAGGTGTGCCAGCCTCTTTGACTCCGAGAGTGGTCGAAACATACTTTACGGGGTCCCTTGTGCCGGCCAAACGTTGCTGGCCTAACTGTGCTGGCCTAACCTGCTTTTGGTGGTCAGCATAACTGTTAATGCACGCATAGGGCTTCTTTTATTCTCAGGCACGTGTCCTCTGGTCCCAAGTAGCCCCTACCCTTCAAATGCCAGGAACGGCATCTGAGAGGCTCGGTTGCCATGCGTGGTTTTCCGAATCAACCCACAACAGGCACCTGGATACTTAAGAGTGGAAACAGGGTGTGTGGCAGAGAAGTTAATGAGAGCGAACGGCTCCTGGGAGAGTCTGCTGGAAGTCAACAGGGCCCACCGATATCTGTTCAAACCCTCTGTGAGAATCACTGGACACAAACACACACTCCACAGGGCATTACCTTTTCTAAGAGGCCGTCTTCTCCCTGAGATCACAATTGGAATGCAAGAGCAAAAAAAGAAAAAGAAAAGAGAGACACATTGTGCGTTAGTGGCAGAAAGCTGCAGAAGAAAACGGAAAACAGTTCGTGTGCCAGGAAGCAAGCGGCCAGAAGATGGAAAAAATGCACACACATGGCCACGTAACGGGAAGCTCGGGTTAAAGGGCAGTTGGGGACAGACCCTGGGATGATTCAGCGGAGAGGAACCAGCAAGTGGCAGGCAAGGGCCTGGACGACAAACAGGAAACCAGGTGCCCAGCTGCGGAAGCGGATAGTGAGGACAAGCGCCCCGTGACGCAGCAAGCAGAGATGCAGGGGCAGCCACTTTCCACGCGGGCAGGTGAAACATTCAGTGAATCACACCACAGTGCAACACCCCCCCCCAGGAGCTCCTTTCTCTGCTTCTTACCAGATCGATGAGTTTGGTGACGGGGACTTCGCGGATCGGCCGCCTCATCCGACACAAGGCCTCCAAGGAGGTCCCAAAGCAGCTGGGCAGGTAGCTGCCGCTGATGGTCAGGAAGTAGTCCTTGCCGCGGTCCAGGTGGAGGACCAGAATGTCCTCGATCTTGTCCTCCCCCGAGTTCAGGAGCGTCACCGAGTCCTTGCTGACGTACACGTCCAGGGAGATGTCCATCGTCTCGTCTGAAACGGGAGGAGAGCGTGGAGACAGTGAGGACTGTCGATGGGCGGAAGGACACCTGTGCTGCAGGTGGAAGGTCCCAGGTTCAATCCCTGATCGCAAGACCCCTGCCCTGAAACCTTGGGGCAGGTAGGTGCGAGTTGGTGAGATGGACATAAGAACATAAGAAGAGCCCTGTTGGATCAGGCCAATGGCCCATCTAGTCCAGCTTCCTGTATCCCACAGTGGCCCACCAGGTGCCCCAGGGTAACCTGGCAGAAGGCAGCTTCCCAGGTTCATAAGAGACTTGAAGACTAACAGGTGACTAACAGGGCACCAGGAGAGAATGTATGATGCGGCCTTACAACAAATCAGACCGACGGTCCACTTAAGTCTTGAATTCACACTGGCTGGAAGCCATTCTCAGGGTCTGGTGGCCAAGGTCTCTCCCAACCCTACCACGCAAAACCCATTAGATGGAGATCGGTGCAACTGAACCACTGAATCTGGGACCTTAAAGCACATGCTCTACCAGTGGAACGAGATGCCCTCTAGCTCCCCTGTTGCGGGCCAGGCAAAGCCAAGAGCAACTGATGCCAGAGATGGATGGAGGAGGGATAGCAGAGCGGCAGGAAGGACAGGGCGAGCTCCCCGGGGCACGCTCAGAGACTCACTTGGCTCCAAGTAGCCCTCGCAGGGCTCGGCTCGAAGCCACGGCTTGCAGTACTGGCTGTCGTTGAGCTTGGGGATGAAGGAGAAGTGGCAGGAGACCTGCCCGTTGTTTGTGATCTGGAACTTCTCCTTCTGCAGCTGCCGAAACTTCACCTTCTCAAAGGAAAACTGCAGAGGAGGAGAAAGGACCAGCCTCAGAAGCTGGCAGGCAGCCTTCTCCGGGGCACGGGACATGTCCCTCAGCAGTGGGAGAGACTGTACAGGGGACTGTACAGAGACTGTACTCTTCAGAGCACCATTAAACACGGGCTGTTCCTTGGCCGAAGCAGAACTCCGTTCTCGCCAGAGCCGTTTCATTTCACGGGGACGGAGCCAGGGATGGACAGGCCGCCTTACCTCCCTCCGACTGAGCTCTAGCGATGGAAGGAAGTCGTTCTCCATCCTGTCCATCGTTCGCACAATGTCTTCAAACAATTTCCGGTACTTCTTCTCATCCACCACCTTCACCTATTGGGGGTGGGGGGAGAAAACAGATGAGTTTTAGGGGTAGTGGTGACGGCAGAGCTTCAAAAGGCACAAGGCACAAGCCGAGCAGGACTCCCCCCGCCCCAGGTTGTCCCAAGGAGGTTGATCAGGGCAGGGGTCTGAAACGTTGCTTTTGCGGTTCGCTTTGGTTGGCTTCCTGTGCAGCTTTGGCTGCTGGTTTTGCATGCTGGTTTGCCTTCCATGGCGCGACGTCGGTTGTCGGCCACCTTGAACAGCCTCCCCCAGTGGGAGAGGAGAGGCAGGAGGTCGATACAGGGAATGGATAAACGGGAACGTTACCCCGATGAGGAAGAGGGAGCTGACGGGTTTGTGGTCGCTGGTCTTCAGCTCCATGTGGCTGCGGTACTGGAGCTGGCTGACGCTGCCCCCCCGCCAGAGGATTCGGTCGCACCAGGCTGGGACGCGGCACTTCCCGCTGCGAAGAGGAAGGACAGACGTGACCAGCCTGCTGGGTCAGCTGCTGCAGGACACAAGGCTCCGGCTGCCTGCTTCAGCCCCACACTGCGCCCGACCTCAGAGACCCGTTAATTCACCACCCGCTTAAATGAGCCTTTTAGTTTTGTAATCCATGGCTCTGAGAGCTGGACCATACGAAAGGCAGAGTGCCGAAGAATAGATGCTTTTGAATGATGGTGTTGGAGAAGTCCCCTGGACTGCCAGGAGATCCAATTGGTCAATCCTCCAGGAAGTCAAGCCTGATTGCTCCCTGGAAGGACAAATCCTGAAGCTGAAGCTCAAGTACTTTGGCCCCCTCCTGAGAAGAGAGGACTCTTTAGAAAAGACCCTCATGCTGGGAAAGATGGAAGGCAAAAGGAGAAGGGGGCGGCAAAGGAGGAGATGGTTAGAGAGTGTCACCGAAGCGATGAACATGAAACTGGGCGAACTCCGGAAGCTAGTGGAGGACAGGGAGGCCTGGCATGCTGTGGTCCAGGGGGTCGCAAAGAGTCGGGCACGACTTAGTGACTGAACAACAACAACAATAAATGAGCACTTTGCTCATGATCAGAGCTGCTGTTTTCCGCAGAAGAAAGACACTTCACCAGGAACGGAAGGGGGCCCCATTCTATCCAGGGGGACGCCTTGGGCTTTCCAGTTCTCACACTTCAGCATTCTGACCGTCACCACAGCCAGAGAACATCAGTGGGCGCACCAAGGGAACGGGTGACGTTCTCTCTTGCTCTGAGGTCACAGCTGCGCCGCGTGAGTAAGCAGGTCGGGGATGATCTGGCATTTGCCTGCACAGGCAGGCCCGTCTAATCTGACTCCCAGCCTTTCCTGGCAGCATCCGCAAGTCCCACTCCGCCCCAGACCACTTCCTATTAGGGTTTGGGTTCAGCTGCAATGCTGGTCGTAGGTCAGAGGAAAAGAGAAGCCACAAACAGCAGCTGCAGGGGGATTATAAGGCTTAGCAGGGTGCAGGAATTGTTTTCGGGAGGCGTGCATGGAGAGAAGCACCCAAAGGGAGAATTACAGTCAGCCCCCAGCAGACTACAGAGTGGCATTTTAACATTGAGCTGGGTCCATGTGCAGCTCCTTCTGCCCCCTCCCCTCTGCAGGAAGGAGGCTGGAGCCCTGACTGATCCCACCGCAAGCCAAGGACAAGAAGGCTCTGCAGGACCACAGAGAGGCTACATCTGTTGCTCGACTTAGAAGCCAGCCAGGCTGAAAAGCAAGGCAGAAATGACACAGGTAGACAGGCAGAGGCCAAGCAGGTGCCTACCTGGAATCCCAGCGATCAGTTTTAGAGTCAAATTTGTACGTGGGGATGAATCGGATCTCTCCCTCCGTGAAGTCGGCAAAGGCGGTCTTCTGAGTCCGCTGGATGTTCAGCTGGAGGTAGAAGAGAAATGGCCTGTCAGCACGGAAGGAGCCCCCCCCTCCCCATTTCCAAGCAAGAGGGCCCACCCACATTCACCCCCAGCAAGACATCCAATTGCACAGCGTAAGAAAGAAAACTTTCAAACAGGACGCAGGCTGACGGACACCCTGGTTTGGCTGCGGCAGTATACAAACCTCTTTCCTAACTGCTCTGAAATTCTCCTTTCCCATGATGAGCAACTCTTCATTTTCCACATTCCACAAAGACCAGAGCATCTCTCTCTCTCTCTCTCACTCACACACACACACACACACACAATCCTAACCTGGAGTTAGGCCAGCACAATTAGTCCAGCAAGGTTTGGCCAGCACAAGGGCTACCGTAACAGCATGTTTGGACCACTCTTGGGAGTCAGGGAAAGTGGCGCACGTCATGTCCTGGCCTCTCTGACTCTGAGAGTGGTCCAAACACTTGTGCCAGCCACAGGAATAGGGGCAGATATCCCAACCACAGACAGAGATGGAAGCGGAATCTCTCACCTGGTCAAAGGCAAGCAGTTTCTGGAGCTCACTCCGGCTGATCAGTGTTTTCACCTCACTGGCATCAGGAAGGCAAAGTCTGTAGTTCAGATCCCCTAACCAAATGACAACCCTGTGAAAAGCAAGAAACAGGGTAGGCGGGAGAGGGCAGAGTTCTGGACCCGAGGGCCACTTTGGGGTACAGCCACTGTATAGAGAGCCACAACACAGCTTTCTTTTATTTAGCATCCTAATTTTGATTCAAGCTCCATTATATATATTTTTCCACGTTTTTGAAACACACAATGCACACAACAATGCTTTTAGCACTCATTTTTGAACTGGAGGAATTCTGCGGCAGAAAGGAGGGAGATTTCTTTTCTTGCCTTCTCTCTTGTTTATAAGAATGTAAGAAGAGCCCCGCTGGATCAGGCCAAAGACCCCTCTAGTCCAGCTTCCTGTATGTCACAGTGGCCCACCAGATGCCTCAGGGAACACACAGGACAACAAGATGCCTGTAGCCTGTTGCCCACTCCCTTTTATCTGGCATTCAGAGGTAAATTTCTGAGGTAAACCTCTGAGGTAAAGAAAACAGAATTTGCTGTCCTAAGAACATTAGAGCATCCCTGAATCAGGTTAAGGGTCCATCTAGTCCAGCTTCCTGTATCTCACAGTGGCCCACCAGGTGCCTAAGGGAGCTCAGCAGACAACAAGATGCTTGCATCCTGTGGCCACTCCCTTGCACCTGGCACTCTGAAGTAGCCTATTAATATAAGAAGGTTGCACCGCCCATCATTGCCTACAGCGCACAATGGACTTTTCCTCCAGAAATCTGTCCAGCCCCCTTTTAAAGGCATCTAGGCTAGATGCCATCATCACCTCCTGTGGCAAGGAGTTCCATAGCTTAATTACCCGCTGGGTAAAAAAGTATTCCCTTTATCTGTTTTAACTCTCCCAACACTCAATTTCAGTGGATGTCCCCTGATTCTGGTATTGTGGGAGAGGGAAAAGAACCTCCCTCTATCGACTCTGTCCCTCCTGTGCATGATTTTGTATGTCTCAATCATATCCCCCCTCAGGTGCCTTTTTTCCAGATTGAAGAGCAGATAACCAGGTCTTTAGAACCTGTTTATAACCAGGTCTTTGAGATCCACAATGATCCCAGCTCTAGCGCCGCTCCGGGGGGGGGGGGCACTATGCGATTAAGTATTGCAGGCACTGCAATGCAACTGCAGTTACACCGTGTAACTGGTCTGTCCCGCTTGCTCTCAGAGCCATTCTGGGCTGCGATGGCAACTGCAATACCTACCGCCCTGTCCCCGCCCTGTGACTATGCTACTGGATGTCAGACAGGACGCATGCATGCTTATGCTCTACAGTCAGAGAGTGTGGTGCCAATGTGCAGTTCTGGGGAGACTGCAGCTACGCGACTCAAAACCTTAGCAGGAGGCTCCGAGTCAAGCCTCCCTTCAGCCCCCCAGAGATTGGGGACCCAGAGCGGAGCCAAGCCAGGGCCTCCCCCCCCCACCGAGCCCTTCCAACGCACTCGTGTTTCATGATGGTCAGCGAGCGGCTCTGGTCGGGGCACAGGAAGCTCATCCGGGCGCAGATGTCCTTGTAATCCTGGTTGCGGCGCTCAAAGTCCTCCACGTGAGCCGCGAGGTGGGAGTTGACGACGCAGAAGCTCGTGTTGTGGAAGACGAACCGCACGGCCACGCCCCCCTTGTTCCCCTGCGGGGGCAGAGCAGAGAAGCCGGCGTTGGTGGGCAGGCCAGAGAGGGAGAGAGGGGGAACCTGATTCGCGGGGACCGCGAGGAGCACTGCAGGCTGGCAGAGGCTTACCATCTTCCCCATGATGCCTGTGCCCACCGTCTCCGCCATGACATCCTGGATGTAGCTCACGTGGTCCTTCCGGGCAATGATGAGCAGCATCATCCCAACCAGCCGCACCACCTGCACCTGCAAGAGGCGAGATACGGCCACGTCTTGACTGACGAGGCCCTCCGCAGGCTGTTCCTTTTCCTCCCAGCTCTCTGCTATGCTCCTGGCTGTGACCTTCCCTTGGTCACTCTCAGCTGCCCAGTCCCTTCAAAGGACTCTGCCCTTTAGGCTTGAAAATCACCTCGCAGTGCATCTGCGTGATACTCCCTCTCCCGCTTACTGCCAGCCCCTCCTCAAAACTCATCTTTTCCAGGCTCTAGTTCGTTTTCCTGGTCTTGCGTGCTACACCGCAAACGAAGGGCTGGGACCCAGAAGCAGCCTGTGGCCACCTGTGTCGAGACCCAGGTCAGCACGGTTTGCACAGCAGCCACAGTTAGGAAAACCCTGAAGGGTCTTGCTTTGGCCGAGGCCTCCGGTCTTTGGCAAGCCCCCTCCCACTCATTCTTCTGCAGCCCTTCCTGTGCCTTACCTTGTTCCCCCCCTTTCCAAATGCCACTCTTTGCTCCACCTCTCCTTCCAACTGGCCCAGAAGGACACAGGTCAATTGGGCCAAGCTGGGAAAGGAAGAGAAAGGGCTTCTCTCCCTATCATTGGAACACAGGAGCTCTTGAAGATGGGTGCCCTGATACAGGTTGGCATCTAGGGTGAAGAACGCTGGTGTAGGTAAACTTAAATATGATCCCATCATATGGGAATCAAGATCAATGGGGAAAAAGATCCCATTGACAACTCCTGTTTATCCTTGCCCTGCTCCTACTAATTCTATTGTAGCCCCTTTGGGGCAAGGATCTGTCCTCTCTTTCCTTGTAAACAGCTGCACAAGTAGATGGTGCTAAATAATACAAAAAGCCACTGCCGTCTTTGTGCACAAGCTTTTTCCTATGGTCTCCCTGTTCGTGTGTGTGTGTGTGCGCGCGCGCACGTGCAAGAGGGAGAAGGGAGCAGGACTCACTTTCCTGTACTTGGCTTTGGGGTGCAGCGCCCTCTCCACGGCCGTCAGCCACTCTTGCTCCTTCGTTGACTCAAAGTAGAAGAAAGCCTCCGTGCTCAAGTCCAGCTCCTGGAAACTAAAGCCAAAGCCCCATTGTGCACATCTGATGACCTTCCAGAGTTGCCCAAACCTCCTGGCCATCTTGATGCTGCTGCTGCTGCAGAGGGGGAGACCCGCCCAGCCCTCACCCTGCGGGATGATTGACTGGCATCACCAGTCAAGTGATGGCAGAAACGGCCTTCTTGATTCAAGACACGAACCTTCGGAATTCTCCTTGCTTTGTGCTCAGAAGAAGGCTAACCAACCATTCAGCAAAGTGAGCGACACCAGGACTTCAATGCAGGAAGCTGCCCTATATACCCAATCAAACCCAGTGCTCAAAGGACAGGCAGGCCAGAAGGGGGCCAGCCCCTTTCCTTTGGGGCTGGCCCCAATGATACCAGGAGGCTATCAAGGGGCTTTATTTGGTGATGGTAACAGGCCTGAGAAATTGAAGGTCAGAAAAACCTTTTCAACATTTATTAATCAATCAATCAAATCAAAAAGTATTTATATACCGCTTTTCAACACAAGGTTCCCAAAGTGGTTTGCAGGCAAATAATAATACAGTTAAATGGCTCCCTGTCCCAAAAGGGCTCACAGTCTGAAAAAATGCAGACCACCACCAGCAGCAGCCACTAGAAAAGACACTGCGCAGGGGTGAAGAGGGACAATTACTCTCCCCTTGCTAAATGTAAGAGGGACACCACTTGAAAAAGTGCCTCTTGCCCAGTTAGTCCAGTTAGCATTTATGGTGGTTTTATATGAATTTGGGGTGCCGATTCCAAAAAAGGCATCAGTTTTGTCCTATCATGACTAGTTTCAGAGATATGGCACAGCTTCATGAGTGAATGGTTCAAGCAGCTTTCTTATGAGGAAGCCTATTGGAACCATTCCCTAATAGAGACTATTCCCTAATGAAGCTAGATGCAACAGGGCATAACTGATGCCACTTAAGGAATCAGCACCCCAAATATACCCAGGCATAGGCCTAACGTTTAAGACAGCAAAATGCGTGTTGGCCTGTGCAACTGAGAAAGAGTCAGAGATTGACCCCGCAGGGCCACATGCCTCACCCAATGCAGTAGATATCTGGGGGTTCGGGGTCACAGCTCAGCCAGGGCTCCAGGTCGCTGTCTGGAGACTGCCCGTTCACATTCCATGTCCCCACAAAAAACCTGTGATGGATAGAAGGAGGCTGAGCTGCCAGATCCACAGGGGAAGAGATGAATTTCCTTAGTAAGTACCGGAAGAGCATGTGCATGTACTGTATAAGCTCCCATAGGAGGGCCACAAGAAAGGCAAGACCAACAACCAACAGCTGCAGTTATTTCTTGCTCATTTTCATTGCTTACGGTTAAATGATATATCTCCTTCCCCCCCAACTAAAACATAATAAAAAGGGAAATTTATATATATAAAAAAGAAAGCGCACTGTGTACCACTAAAAGGAACAGCAAAAGAACCCCAAAGGTAGCAGTGATACACCATGTTAGAGATGAGGGGACTGAACCAACCCATGAGCAACGCCTGACCCACAAAAGAGGGACAAGCCAGGCTTTGCCCAACACCAAACAAGCAAGGCCTCAAGCCGCTCTCTTTTGCTGTGGCACAGATCTGCCATGGCGTTTTCACCACTCCACTGCACAGGAAGCCGAAGACCAACTTCTCTCCCTCTCTCTCTCTCAGGACAGAGCCAACGGAGGTGCAGGTGAAGCAGCCCAAAAACCTACACCAGGGGCACGTTTGCAGGTGCCCAAGGGAGCCCTCACCTGAAGTTCTGGATGTTGACGTACTCCTTCTCCCTCTTGGTGAGGATGTGCTTGATGTGCCCCTCCCTCTGCCCGGACTGCGCGTTTGTGGAGGAGGTGAACAACATGCGCATGGCGCCGGCGCCTTTGGGCGAGTCTCTGCTCACGCCCTCCTTCTCACGGAGGGCCCTGGAAGAGAGGAGACTGGAATTCGAGCCGGCCGCGCTGCCAGGGAGGCGGGAGGGTGGGTGCCGCCCGTCCGAGGTGACTTACGGCCTGTTTGGGGGCAGAGGGGGTGGCGGGGGCTCCCGGCGGGCGCTCATCTGCTGGTTCTGCAGGTTTCTTCTCTTCTCCAGACTCATCGTGCTGAAGTTATCTTCAAACCCCAGGACCCCTGGAAAATAAGGAGCCCTTTCTGAGCTGAGAGGGGAAGCTTCGGAAACCATTCAGGAAGGTTAAACAGGGAGAAAACAGAGCAGGAGCAGTTCCTGCCTCCCCTCGCCCTTGAGCCCATTGACAGCCGGCATTGCACAGTGGCTCAGAGGGAGCTGTGAACCAGGAGCCTCCCCATTCAAATTTCACTCTGCACAAGCTCATTGGGTGGCCGAGGGCAAGCTGCTCGCTCTCAGACTCAGCTGCAATACTGAGGCTAACAACATACACCTACCTTACAGCAGTGCTATTCAAACTGTGGGTCGCGACCCGATGTCAGGTGGGTCGTGGAAAGCTGGGAGCAGCCATCTTGGAAACTGCAGACCTGACTCTTGCTATATTATTCTTGTGAGTGTTAACGGTTTGAATTTTCAAGCAAGTTTTAATTTAATTTTGTTTTTAGTTCAGTGCTTTTACGTCCTATTTTGTCCTCCTCTTGCTTTCTGCCAGGGATGTTTCCTGGCTGTGCCATTGCTGCAGACCAAGAATGCCAGCTTGCATTGCAGGGGTGTCATTTTTGTTATGTTACAATGACTTCCGGCACTTCCGGCTTGATGACGTCACTTCCTGCCACAACCTCACTTCCAGGTTAATGACATCACTTCCAGTGGGTCCTGACACGAGTGCCAGTCTCATAAGTGATAATATTATCATGCCATTGTACAAATCGATGGTAAGGCCACACCTGGAATATTGTGTCCAGTTCTGGTCGCCACATCTTAAAAAGGACATAGTGGAGTTGGAAAAGGTGCAGAAGAGAGCGACAAAAATGATTACGGGGCTGGGGCACCTCCCTTATGAAGAAAGACTGCAGCGTTTGGGGCTCTTCAGTCTAGAAAAAAGGCGCCTGAGGGGGGACATGACTGAGACATACAAAATTATGCATGGAAGGGATAGAGTCGATAGAGGGATGTTCTTTTCCCTCTCTCAAAACACCAGAACCAGGGGGCATCCGCTGAAACTGAGGGTTGGGAGAGTTAAAACAGATAAAAGGAAGTACTTTTTTAGCCAGCGGGTAGTTAATCTGTGGAACTCCTTGCCACAGGAGGTGGTGATGGCATCTGGTCTTGATGCCTTCAAGAGGGGATTGGACAGATATCTGGAGGAAAGGTCCATCGTGGGCTATAGGCAATGATGGATTGTGCAACCTCCTTACAAAGGTGGTGGGCTACTGGTACCGGGTGCAAGGGAGTGGCAACAGGATGCAAGCATCTTGTTGTCTCATGCCTTCCTGGGGCACCTGGTGGGCCGCTGTGAGATACAGGAAGCTGGACTAGATGGGCCTTTGGCCTGATCCAGCAGGGCTCTTCTTATGTTCTTATGTTCTTATAAGTGGGTCCTGGTCTAAAAAGTTTGAATACCACTGCCTTACAGGGTTGTTGTACCGGCAGCCACAGGTTAAAAAAAAAGAAGCCTGGCATTCCGATTTCAAAATCCCAAGTGTTTGCCACAACCACGAATTACACAGTACAACAGGTATAGCTGCCTCAGGCACCCACGTAAGGGGAGCAAAGGCGGGGTAAAAATATATTATATAGAATCAAGAAACATACGAAGGATCTGTACCTGCAGAGGGGGGCTCGGCGGACCCCGAGAGACCTTTCACTTGGTGCCAGGAGGCATGGTCCACAACATCAGAGAGAGATGCTTTTGGCTGCGCTATTTAAAAAAAATACACATCCACATGTCAGCGACTAAGCACCACCAGCTTCTGGCATTATACTGAGACATTACACTGGGAAACTGGTTACCTTCTTGAATCCTCAGCACCTCGGCGAGGAACCTCAAACACTGCTCTTCATCCGGGATCTCAAACAGACGCTCGGCCGTCCAATCGCCCTGCACTTGAATCTTGCAGCCAGCTTCAGGCGCATGGAAGGAAACCACAGGTCAGGAAACCTGATAAGCCAGTGAACACTAGTGGCTCCTCCCTGGTCGTCTCATCTCTGTTTCAAGATGTGCTCCTCTCTATTTGTCCTGAATTTATCTATTTATCTCCCCCAGCTGAGAGATATCACCTTGAAATAGAGCACATCTTGAAACATTATGAGACGACCATGAGCTTTAAAAAAAAATAGCACCCTGATGCACCAGTTGGGAGTTGTTATGTGACCCAAGGACTGCGACAAATGTCCTTCTGTATGCACAGTAAGGAGCAGAATATCTCTCTCTTTGAAGCTCTGAAATTTGGAGAATAGAAGAGAGCTCTTTAGGCAGAGATATGACAAAGCCAAACTGTGACCGGGGTGGACTTTGACCCGAAAAGTAATCCCGCCCAGAGATGCACAGGCTTCTGAGGACTGAACAAGGTGTCTAGAAACGGGACAAACGTTGACACAATAGGAGGTTTTCGATATTACGTTGGATTAAAAAAGAAATACTTTTCTAACAAAACACCTAAAACCCTTAAACAAGGGAGAGACATCAAACTATTGCGAAGTTCTAGAACAGGGTGGTCCAGCATGTGAGGACTTTTTGGAAGCCCTCAAAAGCCTGGCCGAAGCCACCGCCCACAGCCTCCTCCTGCTTCAGTGGCTTTTCGATCTCCATGCCGTGATGTTCCAGCTTCTACTTTGCAGAATCCAGAATGGCCCGGCAAGGGGATCTTGCACCACTGCACCCACCACCACCTTCCACCAACTGAGCCTGATGAATGGATTGGCAGCTTAGAACCTGGAAGTAATTGGCAGATGACATAATCACATTCGCTGCCCATTACTTCTGCATCTGTGCCATTCGGGTGATGCCAGGGTCTGAGGCCCCCCAGCTGAGAGAAGTTGGACAGTCCTATCAACAGTTCTACAGTATTGTAAGCTGCCTTGAGTGCCCCTGAACTTCGTAGAAAGGCGGGGCATAAAAAAATAAAAACGTAAATGCCTTTATGGAAAAGTGGGTTCTGCACAACAGAGAATTTGTAAGAATTTTAGGGCACAATCCTAACCTGGAGTGAGGCCGGCACAGTTAGGCCAGCAAAGTTTGGCCAGCACAAGGGCCACTGTAAGGCACGTTTGGACCACTCTTGGAGTCAGGGAGGATGGTGCATGTCTGTGTGCTGGCCTCTCTGACTGCGAGAGTGGTCCAAACATACTTTAGTGTGGCCCTTGTGCCGGCCAAACTTTGCTGGCCGAACTTGTGTCGGCCTAACTCCAGGTTAGGATTGCGCTCTTAAATGCAAACCCTTTGGGAATAAAAAAAGATCATCTTACAGAAGCAAGGGATGCAAGAGACATAACTTCCTTCTTCCTGGAGGATAGTGGCATCCTTGGAAGGGCTGATCCCCTTGGTTGCTCCAGAGCCCGAATGGTGCAAAATAGCAGTTCTTAAGAGCGGTGTGAAGAGCCACCCTGCCAGTGCTGTTCCAACAGCAGAAGAGAATCATTGCTCTCCATGCTTGTCTTTTGTCCCTTGAATGCCCTGAACTGTGAACTAAGAATTGCCCAACCTGGGGCTTTGGAAACTGGAGTGTAGAAATTAACATGACGGAAGAATGGACTTTCCTGAGGGTGGGCAGGATCCATCTGTCTTCCAACTTCTTATTGCGAGACCAGTGTTTCTCTCTCTCGCAGCAGAAGAGGTTCTCCTAGTACGTTCAAGGTGGCCCCCCAAATGCAGAGCATGCATGATATCATGAGGTCCAGTAGCTTGGAGTCATCCGGTCTGCCTCGCATATCTGGCCACTAGACTAAGCAAAGAGGCCATCTTTTTTTCCTCTGGGAACCGACAGAAGAGCCCTCGGGTATCTGTGCAGGCCCTCAGGAGTGGCCGGAAGCAAGTTTGTTTTTCTTTAGACTGACCAGGAGGCCATGATCCTCCGGCGCTGGGATTTGGTTGGGGCTGCGCTTGCTGAATCATGGCTATTCTGCACCACTGGGGCGAAGATCTTATCACAGCTGTATTCTACGGACGTGAGACAGGGACCACGCTGGTGGGGGGGGCACCTCCCACAGCTCTTAAGAACTGCTAATTTGCACAGCCCTGTCCGTCTGGAGTGATGAATAGGAGGCATCCGTCTGAGCATGCCCTCCTCGGCTGCGATAAACGTTGAAAAATAAGGGACATTTTTTTCTCCTCACAATTGCAAATGCTCTGCAGAAGACACACTACTGAGAAGAGACTCTGAAGTGCTGGTAGTTTGGCAGGTATCACAATATTCTCTGGCAGCCATTGACACGTCCACTCATTTAATGCCCACACTTTATAGGAACAGACTTGGGACCAAATCCTATCCAAACGTCCAGGGCTGATGCAGCGGCAATGCAGCTCCATGGTAAGGGAACAAATATTCCCTTGCTTTGAGGAGGACTCCATGATTGCCTCCCCACTGAAGGATGCAGCACAGGCAGAGGCAGATCTACAGGGATGGCAAAGCTCTAAGTGTGGCAGGAAGCCTTACCCTGTCATGTACGTCCCTCCTCTCCCTTGCTGCTGTAGCCAGTAAGCAACGCCAAGATGTTGCTGTTCCCTGTGAGGATTGGCTAAAACGGTGCAGGAGAGGAGTGATTTCCACTGCAAGGTAAGGCTTCTTGCAAAACTTAGAGCTTTGCCATCCCTGTAGAAACGCCACTGAGCACAGGACTGGATGGTATGGCTGCATCAGTGCTGGAACGCTGGATAGGCCCTTACTGGGGGAAAACCCACTGGAGATAGCAGACTTCATTTCCAGGCAACCATGCACAGGACTGTGCTCTAAGTACGTAGCCTTGCTTCTGCCTGCGCCTATTGGATTTTAAATTGTAAGCTCCTAGGACCAGGGACCTGAGTTCTTGGGCTCAGCCATGCATATTCACTGTGCAATAATAAGGACAACAGAGCTTTCAATGACAATGGCAGACTCCCTTGGGGGAAAAAAAAAAAACTCCGAAAGACACCAGGGCAAGAACGGACAAGGAGGAAGATGGAGAATGAGTCAAGTGGGAAAGACGACACATCAGTGACAAGCAGAATCTATTTCTGGTGGAACTCTGGCCAAAGGAGACTCACTGTTGGTTGCTATGTCAATAAGCAGAGTTTCTTCCGCCTCTGGAAGAGGAGAGGGAAAAAAAAAGATATCAGGAAACTGTTCAGTGCTAGTTGTGTGTATTAAACGGCACACGACAAAGCATTTGGCCTGGTATGGCCACAGGGTGACCCCTGCAAAGTGCTGGCAGAGAAGGAGAGCACCTCGATTTGGTCTATAAAAGCTCAGGGCTGGGACAATGTTAGAGGAAAGAACTGCAAACGAATTTGACCATGGGAGGTCCTGAGGACTGTATCCTCTAGCAGGAAAGCAATTGTGCCAGTCCTTAATGAGGTCCGTAACTGTATTGCACAGCTTGCGTTATCAGTTAAATAGCAGCACTGCACTCCTCGAAGTGTAGGGATTCTAACAGGTCAATATAAAACTTTGCAGGGAGCTGAAGCCCCGCCCAAGGTCCAGATTGGAAACTTTGATAGCACAGCCTACACCTGCGGCTTCTGGGGTGGGGCTCTGGGCCTCTCCTGCTTTGCTATGAAGCAGCAATGAATCGCTGTGAGGGGGGAGGATACCTTGCACACATTTAAAACGGCTGTTGATGGGAATGTTCTCTGGGACTGGCGGCTCCTTCGCCCGGGAATGGATAACAAAGCTGGAATCAAAGGAAAGGCATGTTGTGTTAATCAAGGGAGGCAGAGAGGAAGGAAAGCCTGTCTTGTCCCACCTGCAAAGGCACATGTCAGGCTGATGAAGCCCTGCTCTACAAATACCTGATAATTTGCATATAAAGTTGGGAAGAGAAAAGAAAGCTCTGCTGGACAAGCCCCAAGTGATGCCCAAATGAATCCAGCATCCCATTTCCTGCTGTAGGGTGAATCTGACCATTTACCCATCTAGCTCAAGATTGCTGACAAGGAATGGAAGGGCTCGCCAGAGATTCTGCTAGCCCTACTTGGAGATTCCAGAGATTGAACCTAGACCTCCTGTGTACAAAGTGTGGACTATACCACTGTTTCATAGCCCCTCCCTGAACTGCACTTAAAAGTGTGGCTGAGCCACAAATTTTTCTTATCGGGGTAAGAAAAATGCAGCTCCAAGGTAAGGGAACAAACATTCCCTTTCCTTGAGGAGGCTTCCGTGACTGCCTCCCAATTGCAGGATGCAACACATGCTCCATTGGCACAACTGAGTCAATGCTGGAAAGTTGGTTAGGATCTGGGCCTCTGTCACTCAGCCTACAATCTTATGCATGTTTATCTCAGAGTAAGTCCCACTGAACACTGTGGGACTTACTACAGTGCAAGCATGCTCAGAAGTGGGCAGCAAGTCTTCAGCTTAATGGGAGTCTTGGCAGATAACATAATTCATTTATGCATGAGGTATCCAGTATTTAGCCTCAAAGCACCGTTAACATTGAGGCTTGCTCAAGGCCGCTGAGCAAGCTTCAAGGCTGAGCAATATCTGAGCCTCAACTTTCCTATAGCCACACTCTGTCCGCAATAGCTGTCTAAGGATAAGAGCAGAGTGTGGTGCCAGAATCAGGGCAAGGAAAACAATCACCGAACAGGATCAACGGACCTGTGCATGCTGGGCTGCTGTTTGGCCTGGAAGCAGTGGCCTTCTGAAAAAATGTCAAGGAGCAACTAGGGCAAGTCAAGGCTGCCCTCGGGGCGCCAGCTCACTGTCTGACTGTTCAAAGGGCCGCGTGCGCATGGCTGCACTGTGCGTACCAGCCGTTTGGTCAAGCGAGGTGCGCAGAATATCACACAGCTTGTCCAAAACAGAGGCTGCAAGGAGCTGTCCAAGTGCTGCCGGGCACTCTGCTCCCAACCGCTCCCCAGGCCAGTCCAAGAGGAAAAGTGGGGACCAGAGGGATTAACAGTCTGCCTTGCCCTAGGAATATAGCGCAGAGTGAGCGGGGGGCTGGGGAGAAAGACACAAATCTCAGCATTGGCAACTCACTCATATTCCCCGCCATGCTGCGCCAGGCTGAGTTCACACGGGACACGGCGCCCTCCAATCACTTCCACACCCTGAGGGCAAGTTAAGGAAAAGGAAAGACGCAATGGACAAGGCAGCCCCAAATCCTGCCACCGCAAACAAACATATGCACCCTTACCAACCATTTCTTCGAGATCGCATTCTGACCCCCGACTGACCAGCATAACCTCACTTAGAGCGCAACGCCAGGTTAGGAGTTAGGCCGGCACAGTCGGGCCAGCAAAGTTTGGCTGGCACAAGGACTACTGTAAAATATGTTTGGACCACTCTCAGAGGATGTGAGGCCAGCACACAGACATGCGCCATCCTCCCGGACTCCGAGAGTGGTCCAAACGTGCTTTACGGTGGCCCTTGTCCCAGCCAAACTTTGCTGGCCTGACTGTGCCAGCCTAACACCAGGTTAGGATTGCACCCTTGAAAAAACAAGTCTCAGTTTCGCTGCTGCCACAATGACTCCTCCAGCCCTTCTTTCTTACAAATATTTTCAACCCACCTTCTCCTATGCTGTTAACTGGCTCATGGAAGCCAACCGTGTAAGAAAATATACTCAAAACAACAATGTGTATTGCATACATACAGTAAATCTAAAATCATATGTTAAACCAGCGCTGCTGAAAACCGCAGATAAAAGCTCATCATAGTGGAAAGAAAACAGCAAGTAAAGAACATTTCAGTGATATTAGGGTAAAACGTACAAACAGGCCATCACTGAGGAGAGATGTCAAAACCCTGTCTGGACTCCCTTCTTCTCAACATTGGTTCCTTAATGAATTAATTCCTTACAAAAAGAGAGGACAGAAGCAGAGGCCAGCCTGGGAGCCTCAACCATTGCTATGGTGGGAAAGGACACCCTTGCCATAACTGACCACGGCCATGCAGTGACCAAGAGAAAAAGAAAACCTCTGCACATGCTGAGTTCTTACAACATTCTCCAGAGCTGAGCATGCATGAGCATGAACACACAAACCAAATTCTGAAAACAGGTTCCAGGTTGATGTTTGGCTCGTTCGGCACTCCCTGAGTCCCATAGTAACTAGTGTTGACAAATGACTAGCCAAATACACATAAACACACACACACACACACACACACACACACACACACACAACCAGTGTAGCTTGCTTATGCACTTGTGACAAAGATTTTACATGCAAAAATCAGTACAGAGGGAGGAGTACACAAGGAAGCTGCATTCTTCTGAGCCTGCCCACTGGTCCAGCTAGCCCAGTA
Organism: Lerista edwardsae; assembly: GCA_029204185.1. Lineage (NCBI taxonomy): Eukaryota > Metazoa > Chordata > Lepidosauria > Squamata > Scincidae > Lerista > Lerista edwardsae. Next base: position 6,231,863 of record JAJKFI010000023.1, on the reverse strand, counting down.
TTGTCAACATGAAGTATGAGACTGGGGACCCATTCGAGATCCCACCCACTTCCTGGGACCTGCTCACCCCTGACCCTGTAAGGCCCTCCAGCACTGTTGACTGTTACCAAATATTCTTATTAAAGAGAGCAGAAACGTTACCATGAAGCACTAGTAATATCTATTTTAGCACAATTGCTAGGAATCTAAGCAGGACTGGGACACAATCTCCTGGTATGCGAAGTGATGACGATGATGCACTAATCCAGTGGTCTTCAACCTTTTTCATCCCCATACTTTGCGGCGACCCCACAATGGAGGCTTTGTGACCTCAAAGGCTGAAGAACACTGGCTTACAGCATACACATTTTCACAGGAACATGTAAATTGCACTGATCATCACACAATTGGCAGCAATTGACCAAATGCCAAAAACTCTTGAGCAAGAGGAGGGGGGTGGGAGGAAACCCCCCCTCAATGAACCAGAAACCAAATTTCAGAGAGCCCCAAACAAAACCCATATCTCAGCTAGTGCAAAACACCCCCCCCCACCCACCCCCCAACACCACACTTATAAGCATCTCTAGCATTATTAGTATGAATTTTGAACTGGGGCAAGGGTTTGAGCAGCTGGAGGTATAACTTTTCCTCCCTTGAGAAATTAATTGAAATATCTGTGAGCTTTTTGAAAGCCACACGAAGAACATGACACCACAAAGCCCCACAACACTCAGAGATGACTCCTGGCCATCTCAGTCTTTATCCTGGCCAGATCTCAGGCTGCACTCCTAGCCAGTTTCCTGGGAGCCAGCCCCGTTGACTACAATGGGACTTACTTCTGAGTAGACTAGGCTTGGTCGGGCTCTCTCTCTCTCTCTCCCCGCCCCCCCTAAGTATGTCTCAAGCCCCACTGAAACTTTTCTTCCTGGAATAGGGAGCAGCAACATCACCCCGACCCCTGGCACCGTTTTGCCCCTCACCACAGTGACTCCTGCGCCCCCCCCATATACGACACACCAAGCTGCCCCCCAACTCCTTGTCCCACCCCCATATCCCACCCAGCCCTCTTATCTTTCTCCTGGGCCCCCACGTCCCTCTAAGCCCCCACCCCTCGCCCCCCCGCAAGACGACGCCCCCCTTCTCTCCCCCCCCCAAAGGATACGGAGAGGCTCCTGTTCCCCCAGGAGGGGAGCCTGGGAGGCTCCATGGCCCGAGCAGGCCCCGCCGGTGGGGTCCGGGCGGGGTTGGGAAGCGCCGCTCCGGCCAGGGCCACCCCACGCGCGCTCCCGGCTCCCGCCGACCTTCAGGCAGGCGAGCGGCGGCGGCGGCGGCGCGCGCACGCTCGCGGCTGGGGCAGGCGGAGCAGACGAGACGAGGCCGGACGGCTGGGCCAGAGCGTCGACGCTTGCTTCCGGCTCATCCCTCGCTGCCGCGGCGGCGGCGGTCGCCGCCTCTTCCCGCCACTGCCACCTGCCGGCCGGAGGGGCGCGGCGCACCGAGTCGAGCTGTGCTGCTAGTACGGCCAGAGGTTGAGGGAGGCAGCAGCGCCGCCCGTTCGCTTTTCTTGCAGAGGCAGCCCGAGGCTGTGCATGGTCTACTCAGCAGTAAGAGGCACTGGATTCCCTGGGGACTTGCTCCCAGGCAGGGCTGCATACATAGCATTGCAACAGCACAAGCCTATAATGTGCGTGGTCTACTCAGCAGTAAGTTGCATTGGATCCAATGGGGCGGTGGTTCTTAAACGTTTTAGCAACGGGACCCGCTTCTTAGAATGTCACTCGTGTCGGGACCCAGTGGAAGGGATGTCATTAACCTGGGAGTGATGTCATGGCCGGGAGTGACATCATCAAGCAGGAAGTGTGTCATTGTGTTGTAATCAAATGACACTCCTGGACTGCAAGCTGGCATTCTTGGACTGCAGCAATGGCACTGCCAGAAAGCAGGATTAGGTCAAAATACGATGTAAAAACACTGAACTGAAAACAATTTTTTTTTTAAACCTCACTTGAAAATTCAAACTGAACGCTCACAAAAGGAGTATAGCAAAACTCAGGGCTGCAGCTTCCAAGATGGCTGCTCTCAGCTTTCTGCGACCCACCTGACATCAGGTCAGGACCCATCCAGCGCATCCCAACCCTCAATTTGAAGAACACTGCTCTAAAAAATAATAATAAGATGATCAAAGCGACTTGCCATAATTAAGAGCTCAATTTAAACTGGAGTTAGGCCGCCATAAACTGAGCCAGCCAAGTTTGGCCAGCACAAGGGCCACCGTAAAGTGTGTTTGGACCGCTCTCGGAGTCAGGGAGGATGGCTCACGTCTGTGTGCTGGCCTCTCTGACTCAGAGAGTGGTCCAAAAGAAACTTTACGTTTGAGAACCACTGGTTTAAAGAAATACCTTGAGTGCTTGACTGCAGTTCAGGTCATACACGGTTTGAACTTGCCTGCCTGCCTGTCACATACCTACTCCAAAGAGGAACTCTCAGAGGAATGCTCCAATGTGCTGAATATCCCTCCTGAACCACATGCTGGGCTGCACACAAAGACACACCCGCTATGCCATTTAGGAGGGTTATCGCCTCCTTTAACGTATGGGGGTATGATTAATGCCTTATGAACCCTCGAGGGGCTGCAGCCAGAGTTAACATTTTTAATTTCCTGTTTAATTAGAGCCGGTGATGGGTAACTTGGGCGCTCCATCACCAGTGGCAGCCGTGCTGTAAATTCTCGGCTTCATCTGCTCGCTGGAGCGACCCGAGAGATTAAGCGTCCATGAATATGAATGATGTCGCTTGATGTTCCGCGGAGTGCCGAAAACTAACTGTGGTGTATCCAACACAGCCGGGTTTTATTTTGCCCATGCTTAGCCTTACACTCGAGCCATAAGGCCCTTGGCATAAATCATACCTTGGTCCTTGGCATAAATCGTCTGCCTCTGGCATAAATCATAACCCCCAAGTTAAAAGAGGCAAAAGAGAAACTGTTATGACTATACAGGCATGCCCCAGTATCCACCATGGCAGTGTTCTTCAAACTGTGGATCAGGACCCACTTGGTGGGTGACGACCTGATGTCAGGTGGGTTCTGGAAAGCTGGGAGCAACCATCTTGGAAGTTGCCGTTCTTATTCTTGCAATATTCCTTTTGTGAGTGTTAACAGTTTGAATTTTAGGGGGTGAGGTTTTTTCTTTTTGAATTTTGTTTTTCATTCAATGCTTTTACATAATATTTTGTCCTGACCTGGCTTTCTATCAGAGCTGTTTCATGATTGTGCAATTGCTGCCGTCCAAGAAATGCCAGTTTGCATTCCAGGATTGTCAAATGATTATGTCACACTGATGGCACTTTCGGCTTGATGATGTCACTTCCAGTCATGACATCACTTCCGGCGGGTCCTGACATGAGTGCCATTCTGAAAAATGGGTCTTGGTGCAATACAAAAAGTTTGAGAACCATTACCATGGATACCTGAAACCGTGGATCCTGGGGATACCTTTTTAAAGATAGGGGAACATCAGTGGTTTTGCTGCAACAAGGTTAAAGAGTTTTGTCCCCCTATCAGGCAGGACGTCCTAGTCTAGAGGGTTAAAGCCTCTGTCATGCCTGAAGATAAGATTCAAAGGTTGCCAGTTTGAGTGCACCAGAAGTTTCTGTGAGTGGCAGACCTTGAAGAATGTGGCTGATAAGATTGGAGCTGAGCCAAGGCTGCCTGTGAAAGAGGAGTTGTGCTGGCCAGCTGTGCTGAGAGCAAGAGGCCGTGTATCAGCTGACGGGAAGGCATCGTGAGGCCAGAAAGACAGACTGGACTTGAAAGTGTCATCTGAATGTAGATAGTTCTTGTAAGATTAGAACACTTTGTGATTGTAAAAACCCTCGGGTTTAGAAATGCCTGCCATGTAAACCGCCTTGAATTAAAGTCAAAAGAGCAATCTGATGACCAAGAAAGGCGGTATATAAATACTAAATATCATCATCATCATCATCATCATCATCATCATCATCATCATCTTTTTAATAGGAGTCCCAGTATCCATGGTATCCATGGTATCCATGGTAACTGAAATTCATGGCTACTGAACCAGTGGATACCAGGGCACATCTGTATTATGTCTTTACACACTGCCCAGCATTCCCTGTTCAGGGCACATTTGAGCAATCCTTTGAGATGTGTTCTTTGGAGCGTGTTAGACCGAGATAAATTCAGGAAGGAAGTGGGGAATGGAACAGGAGAGGATGGATGGCGAAGATTTATGAACTAGAGTAGTGGTTCCCAAACTGTGGGTCAGGAGGACCCATCAATGGGTCATGAGCCAATTTCAGGTGGGTCACGAAGCAGCTAGAGCAGCCATATTGAAAATATGAGATGCTGGAAAGGGGGAGGGCTGTGTGGTTGTTTTGCTTGGGTCAAGGTTGTAAATAGGCTTTTTTTCTGATTCACTTTGCTATAGGAAAATGGCTGAGAAATCACCCAGCTGATTGCTGCATTCTCAGGAAAGCAGCAGGCTCTGGCATCACAACGATGTCACTTCTGGCCATGACATCACTTCCGGTGGGTCCCGGACGGATTGTCATTCTAAAAAGTGAGTCCTGGTGCTAAGAAGTTTGAGAGCTGTTTCTAGATGATGCTTGCTACTATACCCGTCCGTTTTACTTCGTCAATTTACATGCCAATAAAGGTATTTTGAATTTGAATTTGAAATTTATACCCGTAAATGAACTCTCTCCATTTCAGAATTATGATCTTTGCCTTTGAACAGGGAAAGCAGGACCCTAATATGGTGCATCTGTTTGCCACGTCCCCTATTCTTCATCTTTGTGGTGGGAGGAAATCCTGACATGCCCTTGCAAGACGTTCTGCAGCTATTACACATAGCCTGCAGAAGGTGGCAGGATTTTCATACATGTTGAGTTTGCAACAGGCAATTTTAGCTCAAGCGTTCTGCAGAAAAGCTTGCTCAGATCACCCCTTCAGGGCTCAAACCTAGCCTGGAGTTAGGCTGGCACAGTTAAGCCAGCAAAGTTTGCTTGGCAGAAGGGACACTGTAAAGAATGCTTGGAGCACTCTCGGAGTCAGAGAGGCCGGCACCAGATGCGCTTTATGGTGGCCCTTGTGCTGGCCAAACTTTGCTGGCCTAAGTGTGCCGGCCTCACTCCAAGTTAGGATTGCAATAGCAAGATAGCAAGTAGCCCTGATATGAGGACAGACCTGCAGTTCTGCGTGCACGTGGAATTGGGTTGTGCTGGGTGTCTCCCGTGGATCAAGCTGCACATGATGTGCAATGCATGTTTTGACTGTTTGATTTGCTTGTCCATAACATACAGGGATGGGCAGCAATGACGGAATAAATTGTAGCTGAAGGGTGGGGGGTCTTTTACGCTATGGTTCTCATCAGGATCCCTTTCAAGGGAAGCTGTGCTCCGATTTCAAATAGTGCAGGGAGAGTTTGCAATCCTGATTGGAATCACGGCAAGGGTGCAGTATGAAAGTCCCCTTCCCCCAACATTCTGCCTCCCCTGCTCACTGGTTAATAAACAGATGAGCAAAAAAGAGACCAGCGCACGAACTGCAAAGGATATGTCTTGTGGCCAGTAATGGGTGCCTCTGCTGAGCTTGGCCATGCCTCGTGTTCCAGAGGGTTCCTTCCTTGCAAGGGTGATTCTGTCCCCGATTTGCCGCCTTGCAGGTTCACTCCTACTGCGCCTTTTAAAAAATCTGATGCCACGTCGACTCTTTTAATTAAATCTCACTTAAACTGCCTCCAAAAGAGGTGGGATCCAATTATGTTTATGGCGCTTGAATGCAGACTTTTATTTGTCAGTTGATGGCTCAGGCTGGATGGGGGAGTCGGCTGCCGAGGGACCTACACGGGAACTTTTATGGCAAGCGTCTAGACGAGTCCTTGGCTCATAAAACGCCTCTGCTGTCTTAGTGCCGCGGAGGCATCTGGTGCCACGCTCCAAAGCAGGTGCCCAGGGCCTTAAAAGTTGGCACCAGCTCTGGTTTCTTTGATCTGTGGTCCCCGTGGCACAATCTGCAGGGTGGAGGGGCTGGCTCTCGGAAGGTTCTGAGAACATCTGGGGCTGGAGGATGCTCACCTAATGCCATCCCCCTTACCTGCTTATCAAAACAGCATCCATTGGGAGTCCACTTGCAAAACTGAGTGCTGCGATTCCTCCGCTGCAGGGACTCACCTGAAGGCCATACCAGGCCCGCCAGAGGTCGTGTTGACCTCCCAATGTCTTCAGAAGGCCTCCCGGATGCAACCGGATGCCGCTTCTGCTGGTTGCATTCAGAAGGTATTCTCAGGCCAGAGAAACCTCCTGGGCATGGCCAACAGAAGAAACTTCCAGTAGGCCTCCTGAGACCCTTTGAGCCATGGGCTTGGCATCTATGGATGCTCAAATCCACAAGTGCCATGGATGGGCAGGAGGTTAGTTGAGAGGGTTAAAGCCTCCATTTGCCCAAAGATAAGATCTGAAGGTCACCAGTTCGAGAGCACCAGACGCTTCCATGAGCGGCAAACCTCCAGAATTGTGACTGAGCTGAGAAGAGAATTGCGAAGAGCTGAGCTGTCTCCAGCTGCCTGTGAGAGAGGAGTTGTGCTGGGCCAGCTGTTTCTTTGGTGGGAGCAGAGAAGCCGTTTATCAGCCAGCAGGAAGGCAAGCGTGTGGCCAGAAAGAAGGACTAAACCACGAAAGTTCCATCTGTATGTTGTGTAGTTCTTGAAAGATAGAACTTCTCTGTAATTTGAAAAAACCCCATGCAGGTTTAGAGATAAAGCCTGCCTATGTAAACTGCCTTGAATTGAATTCTTTGGCCCAGAGGAGCAATCTAATGGCCAAAGAAAGGCGGTATATAAATACATGCATCATCATCATCATCATAAGTAGGGCTCACTGACCAAACCTCTGCTGGCCCTTTCACTTGGCTCAGCTCCTCCTTCCCCACTTTTCCCTTGGTACCAACAGCCTGGAAACGTACTGTGTCCCCAGGTTGGTTTCCAAATGGAGCACTGTGCCATCTTCATGGCACTGTGGAGCAGATTTATTTCTCTTCCCTGAGCCACATCACTTCCTGCCCTCCTCCACCTTTCCATGTCCTCTGCTAGGTCAAAAGGAAGACCACCCAGGCGGTGCGGGAGAGATTTAACCTCTAATTAAGGTTGGGATCACACCATTGAGTCGAGCTGGTGGGAATTTGCAATTTGCCTGTCAGAGCAATCCTCTTCGTCTTTTCTCTAACGAGGTGTAATTACAGTATGGAGTAGCGGTGGTGTTTTTTTAAAAAAAACAAAAACAAACAACATCCAAAAATCTTGAGAAGGCACTGTGCGATGATGGCAAGATGAGATGGCCACTTCATTCTAACAAGCCTCTCGGATTGATCGGTGCTGCCTTGGTTGCAAAGGGACAGTGGCAGAGCTACTGTACAGGGGGTGGTGAGTAAGTATTACAAGTGCTGCAATGTGCCGTGGAAGCAGCCCCTCCCACCTGCCAGTGGAACCATTCCGGGAGGTTGCTGTCGCTGCCCTGATTGGCTGTGGCGGCGAGTGGGAGGAGCCACTTACACAGCCCATTTCAGCACCTGCAGTACTTACCGCGCTGCCGTCCCCATTACCTGCACTACTGCAAATGGGGCAGGATCTGATAGGCTTCGCAGTTCCCGCTAGCCAGGAAAGTTTTGGGAGGGGCCGCGTTTATTTGTTTAGTTGATGTGTGCCCCACCTTTCCCTTGGAATAAACCGCACACTCAAGATGGCGGGTCTCCCAGTCCGCAAAGGCTGGAGCGCTGGCATCTACCAAACCAACTCTGCCTCGTAACACGCTCCTGTGTGGCAGGGCGTGTACAACAACCTTGCGTTGTGCATGTGGGCGCAATCCTAACCTGGAGCTAGGCCAGCAAAGTTTGGCCGGCACAAGGGACGCTGCCAAGTATGTTGACAAGTATGTTTGGACCACCCTCGGGGTCAGAGAGGCCAGCACACGGACGTGCGCCATCCTCCCTGATGACGAGAGTGGTCCAAACGCGCTTTGCGGTGCCCCTTGTGCCGGCCAAACTTTGCTGGCCTAACTGTGCCGGCCTAACTCCAGGTTAGGATTGCGTCCTAAGTGTGTGTCAGAGTAACCCTCCCACACTACCACTGCATCACAATCACAATCCGGAGAGAGGGGAGCTGGGATGACAGCCATTTGCATTTCTGGACTGCAGATCTGACAGGCCCCAGTCTATGCACAATCTATGATTGTCTGACCCTCGATCAAGACAGATACCCCACATCCCACACAGCCTCTCCCGAGAGCCTCCGGGCTCAGCCGGCTCCCCACTTCCTCGTTACCAGGAGCAGCTGCTAGTAGCTACTGAGACTCGGGTGTCAGCAAGAAGAGAGATTGATTCCTGCATTTTTGCTTGGTGCGTTCCTGAACTTATGCTCCTTGGGAATCAATAATTCACACAGCCCCCAGATGACAGAGCACATCTGCAATTACCTTCCCTGCCTGGGAGGCAGGCGGTTCCTGGAAGATCGCGCCCGTGCTGAGCCAAATGCCATGTGCTTCCCCATCACCGCTCCAGCTCATCAAATGCTCCTCGGCAAAGACCAGGCACTCGCTGCCCAGCAAATGTTTAATCAGCAGCCTCCCTCGAACAGAGACGCGCCGGGGAGGTGCAGGTCATGTTTCTGGACGATGGGGAGTTGCAGGGAAATGACACTGCTGGTGGTTGGGATAATAGTAGGCGCTTTCAGTGCTGTGTATCACTGCCGATTTTAGAGTATTAGGCAGGAGCCAAGACCATTTCAGGGAGGAAATGCACCCTTACGGTGATGTATGAAAATGCTTATTTCTGAACTTTATCTTGGGTATATCATGCCTGCATAATCTGTCTGGGTGCAGGGCTGGCCTTCTGCCACTTCTTCCGGCATCTGGCATTCAAAAGAGAGAGGGGAATGGAGCAGAAGCGGTAGAAAAGGAAGCGTTCGGGGCTCTTCAGTCTGGAAAAAAGGCGCCTGAGGGGGGACGTGATTGAGACATACAAAATTATGCATGGGAGGGATAGAGGCGATAGAGAGCTAGAGGAGGTGGTAATGGCGTCTGGCTTAGATGCCTTTAAAAGGGGACTGGACAGATTTCTGGAGGTAAAGTCCATCATGGGCTGTAGGCCATGATGGGTTGTGCAACCTCCTTACATTAATAGTATGCTACTTTAGAGTGCCAGGGAGTGGCAACAGGATGCAGGCATCTTTTGGTCTTGTGTGCTCCCTGAGGCACCTGGTGGGCCACTGTGAGATGCAGGAAGCTGGACTAGATGAGCCTTTGGCCTGATCCAGCAGGGCTCTTCTTATGTTCTTAAAGCCCAGGTTGGGTTGCAACTTATGATAGCTCCCTCCCCACAGACAGGATAACAAACTCTTTTTTAATTACCTCATATTTACCTCAGAAGTTTACCTCAGAAATTTACCTCAGAATGCCAGATACAAGGGAGTTGCAATACGATACAGGCATCTTGTTGTCTCGTGTGCTCCCTGAGGCATCTGGTGGGCCACTGTGAGATGCAGGAAGCTGGACTAGATGGGCCTTTGGCCTGATCCAGCAGGGCTCTTCTTATGTTCTCACAAGCCCACCTTGCAGGGTTGCTGGGAGGATAAACATGGGGAAAGGCCTTGCAAGGCAGGAGAAAGGTCTCCTAAATGAAATGTACAGTCCGCTGCAAAATATACAGCGGCTGCCCGAGCAACATATACCCGAGGAAAATGTGTCAAGGCATTAGAACCGAGCTCATCAGAAATGTTATTTATAGAACCCTCCAAAGCCACTGTAAGCTCTAATTGGTGCCAAGGCGGCTTCAAAGGATTTCTGTGAAATCCTCGCAAATAGAGCAAACATCATTCCCAGCCATTCAGTTGGGGGAAATGCAATCTTGAAAGAATAGAGGATGACTTGATAAAGGTGACAAATGTTCTGAGGGTGGGGGGGGAGGAGAGACAAGACAACAGAAAACTCCCCCCTCCGCGGAGCCGCCCCCTCCCATTTTCAAACCCAAATGCCAAATCCCGCTTGCAACTTTTCAGCGTGACAAATTGAATGCTCATAAATAAATTCTGGATGTACGTTTTTGAAAGTAACCTACACCGTTTAAGGGGGGGGGAAACCCTATGAAAAAGAGAAGGAAGATAAATTCTTTGCCTCCCTTCTCCATCAAAAAGGTTCCCTCTTTCGGTGCTGAATAAACCACACTGGAAAATCAGGCAAGCTCTGGGAAGGAAAAGGGGAACAGAGACAGCCATCAACCGCCCTAGAGATGCTGTCACTCTGCTTTTTCACACCCCGTTGCCCCACAACAGAGCTGGGTCTAATCATGCAGCCAAATAGACCAGTGCTTCCCAAACTGTGGGTCAGGACAGTGGGTCGCAAGCCAATTTCAGGTGGGTCGTGACGCACCTAGGGCAGCCATATTGAAAAGATGGGAAGATGGGATGCTGGAAAGGGGGAGGGCTGTATGGTTGTGTCAAGGTTGTAAATAGGCTTTTTTTCCCTTTCTGACTCACTTTGCTACTGAAAAATGGCTGAGAAATAACCCAACTTATTGCTGCATTAACAGGAAAGCAGCAGGCTCTGGCATTACAATGATGGCACTTCCAGCCATGACATCACTTCCGGTGGGTCCTGGACAGGAGATTCCAGCTTCCTGTATCTCACAGTGGCCCACCGGATGCCTCAGGAAGCACACGAGACAATAAGATGCCTGCGTCCTGTTGCCACTCCATTGCACCTCACATTCTGAAGTAGGCTAATACTAATGTAAGGAGGTTGCACAACCCATCATTGCCTATCCACGATGGAGTTTTCCTTCAGAAGTCTGTCCAATCCTCTTTTAAAGGTACCTACTGTAGGTCAGATACCATTACCACCTCCTGCGTCAAGGAGTTGCACAGATTAATTACCCTTTGGGTAAAAACGTATTTCTTTTTATCTGTTCTAACTCTCCCAATTTGAGTGTTTGTCCCCTGGTTCTGGTGTTGGGAGAGCAGGAAAAGAACGTCCCTCTATCATCCTATCCCAATATTTTGTCCTCATCTTGCTTTCTGTCAGGGGTGTTCCAGGGTTGTGCAATTGCTGCAGTCTAGGAATGCCAGTTTGCATTCCAGGAGGGTCATTTGGTTACATCACAATGACGGCACTTCCTGCTTGATGATGTCACTTCCGGCCATGACATCACTTCCCGGGTTAATGGCATCCCTTCCACTGGGTCCCGACACGAGTGCCATTCTAAAAAGTGGGTCCCAGTGCTAAACCGTTTGAGAACCACTGCATTTTATCATTGTCACATTGGATTTTAATAAATATGTGCGATGGGAGTGGCAGGAGAGGAAGGCTGCCGCCTTCAACGCACATCCCAGAGAGTATGCGCCGTTGGGTGCAGGGGGACTTACTTCTGAGTAAATGCAGCTTGGCTTGCATTACAGTTGTTGGAAATAACTCATTCTGCTCAGTGACAGGCGATGGGTGAGACAAACAGCTCGTCAGCGAAGGGCTTCCGCATTTATTTCAGGTGGAGTTTCCATCATAGGGCGGCCAGCCCAAGCTGAATGAGGCACAGCCGTGAGAGATGCCCCTGTCCATGCTACTGATTCTTGCGATGGGTGTGCTTGATAGCTCTTAGCAGCTTTCAGTGCAGTCGACAACACCTTTCTCGCCGGTTGCGTGATCCCATGAAGCTGTTATCGAGGATCTCTGAGAACAGATGTCCTTGCTTGCCTCCTGGACAGCAATGGTGGGGCTCCAACCGTCGATGCAGGTGTGCTCAGAAAAAAAAAAGTATTGGACAAATGGACTATCTCACAGTGGCCCACCAGATGCCTCAGGGAGCCCAGGAGACAACAAGATGCCTGCATCCTGTTGCTACTCCTTTGTATCTGGCATTCTGAGGTAAACTTCTGAGGTAAACTTCTGAGGTAAATATGAGGTAATTAAAAGAGAGTTTGTTATCTGTGGGGAGGGAGCTATAATAACTTGCAACCCAACTGTTGATATTCCAGCCTGACCATCAAACGCCACCTAAGTAAACACCCATGAATGTTTCATCACCCCAGCTTTGCCTTCCTTGCCCCAAGTATGCAGAGGCCCTCCCGGGCTTGGAATGAATCAATCAATCAATCACTAGTATTTATATACCGCTTTTCAACACAAAGTTCACAAAGCGGTTTACAGGCAAATAATAACATTAAAGTTAAATGGCTCCCTGTCCCAAAAGGGCTCACAATCTAAAAGAATGGAGAACACCACCAGCAACAGTCACGAGAAAGACACTGTGCTGGGGTGAAGAGGGACAATTGCTCTCCCCCTGCTAAATATAAGAGGGCACCACTTGAAATTTGACAACATATTTTATTCATTGAAGTTTGGGCTGCATTTCACGGGCAGCCATGAGATGAATGACCCGTTTTGGCAAAACTCGAAGCGTGCTGATGGGATTTTTCTTCCCCCTGCAGCTCTCTCTAGAACGGCTCGCCAGTGCTCCATGACACCTGTCTGTCATCATGCACGTAGGAGAAGCGGCTGTATCCATGGGCAAACCCTGGCTCCATCTATGGGGTAGTCTGAACGCGACACATCAGCTACGTCGTGGGACAAATTTCCCAGAATGCACTCTGATTCCGAGTAAATGCTGTAGGGGAAGGAAAAAGGTAAGCTGACTTTGGAGCATCCCAAGGTTGGAGGATGGGAAAGGTGGGATATAACTATTTTAAAAGATAAAGAAATTCCAGCCACTATAGGGGCATTTGCTAAGTAATAGAATCATTGCCTCTCAAACACATTCTTACTATTTGTCAAGTACGATTAAGGGCTCTATCCTAACTTGGCTGCACTGGTCTAAGACCGTAATAAATTAAATTCATTCATTCTAACTTGGAGTTAGGCCAGCAAAGCTTTGCTGGCACAAGGGCCACCGTAAAGTATGTTTGGACCACTCTTGGAGTCAGAGAGGCCAGCGCACAGACGTGCGCCATCCTCCCTGATTCCAAGAGTGGTCCAAACGTGCTTTATGGTGGCCCTTGTGCCGGCCAAACTTTGCTGGCCTGTGCCGGCATAACTTCAGGTTAGGATTGTGCCTTTGGAGTCAGAAAGGCCAGCACACAGACGTGCGCCTTCCTCCCTGACTCCAAGCGTGGTCCAAACCTACTTTGCGGTATCCCTTGTGCCGGCCAAACTTTGCTGGCCTAACCGTCCAGGTTAGGACTGCGCTCTTAAAAACATTCTGTAGTGTGAACATGAGAAGTTCTTGAGCTCATTCTATTCTCTGTTCTGAGTGTGCCATTGTTGGAAAATGTCCAAGAGGCCAGTAGACACCTGTACAGGTACAAGTGAGACGAGCAAGAAGAAGCATTTCTTGTTATATGTATGCAATGATTCTGAAATCCAGACACCTTCCTGTCCCAAGCAGCCTGGATAAGGGATACTCAACCTTATTTACCACTGAACCACAATCCGCCCTCTTTCTACAATCGCTGGATCCTGGTAACTGTTTGTCAAGGCCAGCCTGGCTGTGATCCGTGGTAAGAAAGGTGGCCAGTTCCCTGTGTTCTGCATTAGCCAGTTTTGACGGCTCCCATTTTTCACACCGTCCTGCTCTTGGCCTCCTGGGGACCTTTATTAAGAACACATTTCTGAGCACTTGCCGCGAGACACCGAAGGTCAGCCTGCCTCCATCGGAGCAGCCGAGCGTGAGCGTGCAATATTGAACACATTGCTTGCCTCAATCCAAAAGGCTGACGGAGATCGGCGGGCTGCATCGCGGGGTCAAAGGAGCCGGATGCGTTTCGGGGACCGCGATGCTCCCACTCCTGCCGAACGGATCACCTCTGAACTGTGTGCAAGAGAAACATCAGCCCCGCGCAGCAGGTTCGGGGTACCATAAAAGGCAGAAAACTGGGAGACGCCGACCACTAGGGCAGTAGTGTTCCTTTTTCATGCCTTGATTTAGCATGCAGTTCTAACCCGGAGTTAGGCCGGCACAGTTAGGCCAACAAAGTTTGGCCGGCACAAGAGACACCGGAAAGTGCGTTTGGACCACTCTCGGAGTCAGAAGGCCAGCACACAGGTGTGCAGCATCCTCCCTGACTCCGAGAGTGGTCCAAACGCCACTCCCTTGTATCTGGCATTCTGAGGTAAATTTCTGAGGTAAAATTCTGAGGTAAATATGAGGTAAATAAAGCAAGGTCTGGTCAGTACAAGGGACACTGAAAAGTGTGTTTGGACCACTCTCGGAGTCAGAAGGCCAGCACACAGACATGCGCCATCCTCCCTGACTCTGAGAGTGCTTTACTGTGTCTCTTGTGCTGGCCAAATTTTGCTGGCGTTACTGTGCTGGCCTAAATCCAGGTTAGGATTGCGCCCTTGAGTTCCATGGAAATGCCTCCCAGGTAAACATGTCTAAATGTGTGGTTTGGAGGTGCGGAGAGTCAAACTGGTGGCAGGCAAGATAGCAGTGGAGAAAGGGATGTATAATCAGCAGAACACAAAGAAGGATAGGACAGGAATGTGTTTGTTTAGATGCCCAAATCCCTTTGTCGGCTGGGCCTTCAACAGCCACTGCTTATATTTTCCTTGGTGTCATTGACTTTCACGTTGCCATTTAACTTTATTATTACTATTTAAACCTGTAAACCGCTTTGTGAACTTTTGTGTTGTAAAGCAGTATATAAATACTATTTGATTGATTTGATCGATCGATTGAGGGCTAGAAACTTGGTTTTCAAAATTTGGTTTTAGAAATGCGGAGAGCCCCAGAAACATACAATTCGGTATTCAGGATGCAAATCCCAGATGTGTGACATGCATACTGCGCAATCTGAAGTGCACGGAGGGGTGCGCGTGTTTCATCTTGGCTCGAACAGAGTGTGATCTGGGATGGCAGGGATGCGACTCTTCAACAAACTGGATGTGTCAGTAGCACTTTAACAGTGTGTCGTCTCCCCTCCCAGAGGCAGAGCGTTCAGCAATCAATGAGCCCAGTTCTCATCCTCCCCTCTCCCTTCCTTTGACCACCCAAGATTCCCAGAGGTCACAGTCCGGAACGGAACGGGTTGAGTTTTGGACGTATGCCACCATATGACAAGTTAGGTACTGACGAGCCCAGGAGGTGTGACGAGCGCATTGACATGATTCTACGGGGCAGGGGGTGCCACTAGTCCTTCAGAGCGCCGGGGTGAGTCACATATTGGAAATGGAGGAAATTTAACGCAACCTGAAAGTCGACAAGGACAAATGTCAAATCGGCTCCCCGAAATAACTCATTGGGGGAAGAGGACGACCTCTAAGAGGATCCTAACTGACATCTCAGGGACTCCGGCGGTGCTGGGCGCATCAGGACCAGGGATGTGTCACTGCTTGGCAGAGATGCACAGCTGAGCATCTGATGCTAAGAGGAAGAAGCACCTGCTGCTTTACTTCACTTCCAGAAAGGGAAAGGTGCGGCACAGCGAGGAACACTGAGGAGGAACAATTCTTCAGTGCTGGAGTATCAGAATTCGGAGTCATGGGGACATCACAAAGTGCATGGAGCACTTGGAGCGCAATCCTCACCTGGAGATAGGCCGGCACAGTTAGGCCAGCAAAGTTTGGCTGGCACAAGGGACGCAAAAATATGTTTGGTCCACTCTCGGAGTCAGAGAGGCCAGCGCATAGATGTGAGCCGTCCTCCCTGACTTTGAGAGCGGTCCAAACACGCTTTATGGTGACCCTTGTGCCGGCCAAAGTTTGCTGGCCTAACTGTGCCGGCCTAACTCCAGGTTAGGACTGCGCTCTAAATAAATGTCTCAGATGGCCGTATATAAGAATGTCGTTTGGTGTGGCTCCCTAAACTGAGATTCTTATCCAAGAGTGTAAGCTGGTCTGTGGACCACATCCGGACCTCAGGGCCCGCTTTTCCAGTCTTTGAAAGGATCTTGCCCCAGCTTATGTTGGCATGGCAGTAGTAGTGTGATTCTCTCTTCAAAGAGAGATGTTTTTTGCTACTTCTGCCTAGGGCAACAAGGAACTTGCAACGCTGCCGTGCCAGGTAAGCACAGGCCCACCCACAGAGAAGGGGCCCGCTTTGCCCAGGGCTCCCTTCGACTCGGAGCCATCCCTGATCTCACTCTGAGCAGCAGCTGCAGAAACAGAGGAAACCAGCTGTCTGCTTTGCAGGCTCACTCGACTTCCCTCTGGTGGCCAACTAACGGGATTGTCAGCCAAGTAGAGGAAAACTTGATTGGGTTCAGCATCAAATAGTTGTGTGCGGGTGCGAGGGGGGACACCCAGGACAGATCACCAAAGGGGGAATTGGAAAAGGATTGGGCGCGGGATTAAAAAAAGACAAGAAGGAATTTGTGCTGGGAACAGAAAGTTCCTTGGCTTCCAGTGCAGCTCGTTCTCCTGCAAAAGACCCCAGAACATTTTGGCTCTGCTAATTTGCTGTGCTCGCTCCAAAGCTGTCCAGACCAACAATCCCTTGCTTGAGGGCAGGCGTCAAGGCCAGAACTAGGAAACAGTTGGCCGCAGAAAAGCATCTCCCTGCAAGGAAGGACGGAAGCCAACTCCCGCTGCTTGGCTAAGAGATGCTGGATTTCCATCTCCTGCTTTAGAAGGCAGTGCGTCCACCACTCCCTGTGTCTTCTCTAGCAATGCGCTCAGGCTGGGAAATTGAACGTGCCCGGCCTCTTTCATGATGGAATGCAGTGGAATGCCGGGGCCTGTGGCACAGAATCTACCTGCCAATTCTTGTACATCATGAAACAAAATTGCAATAATCAGCCGCTCTGGAATAGACTTACCGAAGCAATAAATCTTCCGAGTGAGACAGGCAAAGACACATTCTGGCCACCTCCAGAAGTGCCTTCCGAGAGCCCGATACGGGCTAGAGCCGGCTGACGAAAAGGTGGCCATAATTATACAGACGGCGGCAGGCAAATTTTGTTCGTGGGATAATTTGGGCCTGTTTGTGCATTGCGCACTGGATGCTGAGCATTGTTGTTGTTCAGTTGCTAAGTCGTGTCCAACTCTTCGCGACCCCCTGGACCACAGCACCCCTGGACCACAGCCAGGCCTCCCTGTCCTCCACTAGCTTCCGGAGTTCGCCCAACTTCATGTTCACTGCTTCGGTGACACTCTCTAACCATCTCATCCTCTGCCGCCCCCTTCTCCTTTTGCCTTCCATCTTTCCCAGCATGAGGGTCTTTTCTAAAGAGTCCTCTCTTCTCACGAGGTGGCCAAAGTACTTGAGCTTCAGCTTCAGTATTTGTCCTTCCAGGGAGCAATCAGGCTTGACTTCCTGGAGGATTGACCCATTGGATCTCCTTGCAGTCCAGGGGACTCTCAAGAGTCTTCTCCAACACCATCATTCAAAAGCATCTATTCTTCGGCGCTCCGTCTTCCTTATGGTCCAGCTCTCACAGCCATACATTGCTACTGGGAAAACCGTTGCTTTGACTATGCGAACCTTTGTTGGCAGGGTGATGTCTCGGCTTTTTATTATTTATTTATTATGCATCCCCCTGATGCGATTGCCTCCCCAAGACAGGGAAGCAGAATGTCTTGGGCCTGAGGCCAAACTCGCCAATCAGAGTCCACCGACAGCCTCCGCGGCAGGCTCCAGATTAGCCTGGCTTTGGAAACCTGTGCAGTGCAGCAGTGGGGAAAGCAGAACTGAGCACATTATTCTAATGCTATTATGTAAATTGCTTTGCAAGAAAACGGGGGGGGGGGCAGCTGATTTGCTCCCTCGCTCTTTGCTTTGACATTTACCCAGCTTCAAACCCGACTCCAGGTGTCGTTTCCTTTTTCTGCTTTGACAGCGAGGCCTTTTCTGCACGACTGTCAACAAGGCTGCCGGCTTAATTGGGGAGAGCTCAGCTAGCCACGGACGCGTTGCATGCTGGGACCACGATCCGGCATCCTAGCAGCGCTGCCAGTTTACCAAAAATGACCCCCTTTCACCAGATTTTTCTTTTCTCCCAGACAGATAGGAAGATGGCAGGTCAGGCCAGGAGTGTAGCTGCTGAAAGTATAGCTCAGTGCAGAGGGCAAAAAGTTGCCCCTGGAAGTGATGTCACAATAGGAAGTGATGTCACAACGGGAAGTGATGTCACAGTTGTATTTTTATTTTTTTCTAGTTTTTGGCCATGATTTTTGATCGAGTGAAGATACTACACTCTGGTTTCTTTCATTGCATTCTGGAATAAATTACCTTTCCAATGATATATAACATGATGGTATTGTTAATACATATCAAGGTTTTCACAGTTTTGGCCACTGGAGTCAAGCTCAGCTTGTTGCCCCCCTAAAGCTTGTTGCCCGGTGCAATTGCACCTCCCTGCCCTTATTTAGCTATACCCCTGGGTCAGGCCAATGCAACTGCCTGACTCACAATAGCAGACGTCACACACACACCCATTCATGTGGTTGTCCACTGTGAGATACAGGAAGCTGGACTAGGTGGGCCTTTGGCCTGATCCAGTGGGGCTCTTGTTATGTTCTTATTAAGACACCTGCTTCCTTTCTTTTCTTTCAGTGTACAGACTGATAAAACTATATGCATATATGCATATATGGCTGATTGTCTATTGGAATGCTTCTTCATGCTAAAAATTAGGAAGGGGCTGCAGCCTAGTGGGTAGAACACCTACTTCACCTACAGAAGATCCTAGGTCCCAAGATACTCCAGAGTTGCTGCCAGACAGTGCTGAGCTAGAGGAGCCAAGGTTCAGAGCCAGGCAGGCAATAACTTTTTATGTTTAGGCTAGTTTATCCTTGAGCAGCTAGCTTTCAGCAGGCAGGGTTCAAACGCAGAATGCTCCGTGGGAATCCCTTTCGAAAAGGAGCACTTTGGGGATGGGATGTGAACATGCGCAAGGGCCATATGGCATGGTAAAAGCAATCAGACGTTTCCCTTTCCCCTGCCCTGCAAACTTCTTTTTTTTGTAACCAGTGACAGTGCTGTGATTGAACTTCCCTTAGCTTTACCTCTGACATTTGCAAGTCAGGCTGTGCTTCTGTTCAAAAAGACAAAGGAATTGGGGGTGTGTATGAAGAACCTTTCATACCAATCAGGAGGCATTTCCTTGAAAAGCTCACATCGCACTCTTCAGAAAACAGCTTCTGGACTCCAGATCCCTCTTTTAAGCATCCCAAGAGCTGTCGGATAAGCCAAACTTTACATCTTTCTCCCACCCTCCAAAGAACCCCGGCCACTCAATTTCCTGACATGGAAAGACTCGGTTTCAATCACCATGACAAAGGGAATTAAAAAGTGAAAAAAGGGCAAACAAACGGAGGCAGCTCACATTCTTTTGCTGAGCAGCATCACAGCATGGCGGGGAGAGAGATCGCAGCAATTCTGAATGGCGCTGTGCGGCTCTGGCCTTGGGCATCCCCACCCACCTGCTGCAGTGTGGCCAACACAATCTGCAGCCTAAGCTGTGGTGGTGGGAAGGGGGGGGGCGGTTTCAGCTGTCACGGGCTGCTGAGTTAGTAACTGC
Source organism: Lerista edwardsae (assembly GCA_029204185.1). Lineage (NCBI taxonomy): Eukaryota > Metazoa > Chordata > Lepidosauria > Squamata > Scincidae > Lerista > Lerista edwardsae. The sequence goes on along the minus strand of JAJKFI010000023.1, from coordinate 6,212,370 downwards.
AAGATGACTGCAGTTGTGGCTTTCAGGGAGGGATGTCTCAAGAAGAACCATTGACGCCAAGATCCAGGCAGGCGTGATTTGAAGCCCTTCTGGAGCTGGGGTGGGGACAGGGCCGGCCCATCTGTGAGGCCAACTGAGATGGTCGCATCAGGCAGCAGATTGATTGGCGGGGGGTGTCCATCCCTATCCGCCTTCTGGCCTCCCATTGTTTTTTCTACTTCTTCCCTTAATTAGAAAAGGAAGAGGGAGGTGGAAAGGAAGAGGAAATGTGGAGAGTGCTGAGCTAGGAGAGCTGGAGGAGCACGTCGTCACACAAGGGGCAGCGACATTTGGCATGCTGCCCCCGGTGTCAGCAGGTCTTGGGCTGGGTCTGATTGAGAGGTGCAACAAAAGCATGGGAATCGGTCTTCGTACCTTCAAGCGGCCAAACTGTGCCAAGCCTTTTAGGGCTAAATAATAGCTCTAAAGAGCCACTTCCTTTGTCCTCCTAGGTTCATCCCAGAATGCATTGCAAACTGCACAGTTTGGCTGTGCGAAGGTAGGAAAGCTGATTTCCACCCTTTTTTTTTTTATTTTTTGCTTTTAAGGTAAAGGTAAAGGTTTCCCCACAACCGAACGGTCTAGTCGTGACCGACTGTAGGGGGCGGTGCTCATCTCCGTTTCAAAGCCTGTGAGCCGGCGTTTTTGTCCGATCATGGTGGCCAGCATGATTCTACGCCGTAGCGCACGGAACGCCGTTCCCTTCCCACCAAAGTGGTCCCTATTTATCTACTTGCATTTTTAGGTGCTTTCGAACTGCTAGGTTGGCAGGAGCTGGGACAAGCAACGGGAGCTCACTCCGTTGTGCAGTCTTGAACTCCCAACCTTGCGGTTGAAAGCCCAGCGACAGCGGATTAACTCGCTGCGCCACCACGTCCCTTTTTTTTTTTTTTGCTTTTAAATCCATTTAAACTAGGGTCCCAGGGCAGGAGGTATAGACAGATGGGGGCAGGAAGTGTGGGTTGAGCTACTGGTACTGCCTGAATCTGTGGTCTTGTGTTTGGATGGGAGACAGAATCTCAGGCTGTGACAAGCTGCTGTACCTGCTGTGGCAGGATGGAGCCACTGTGGAGCTGATTAGCCGGTGTGGGAATGTGTGAGAAGGCCAGCAGGGAAAAGGACCGAGTATGACTTTAAGGACCTGTCCAGGCTTGACTGGGGATTGCCTGCTGAAGCTCGACAGCACACAGCCAGAGGAGAGAACCACACTGTGAAGGCTACATCTGGGGCTGAGGGTTCGACGAAGCACAAAAATGCTGTATATTACTAAAAATCCAATGGCGGTTTAGACTAGCCTGCCCATGTAAGGGCATCTGCTTCGACATGGGAAAGGCAGAGTATAAATTCCTCAAATAAATGTAAATAAATATCTGCTGGCATATAACAACAACAACAACAACAACAACAACAACAACAACAACAGTAGTAGTAGTAGTAGTAGTAGTAGTAGTAGTAGTAGTAGTATTTATATACTGCCTTTCTTAGGTCATGAGATTGCTCCTTTAATTCAAGGCGGTTTACATAGGCAGGCTTTATTTCTCTAAACCCGCAAGGGTTTTTTACAAATTACAAAGAAGTTCTGTCTTTCAAGAACTACAACAACATGCAGATGGAACGTTCATGGTTTAGTCTTCCTTTCTGGCCACACGATTACCTTCCTGCTGGCTGATAAACGGCTTCTCTGCTCCCACCAAAGAAACAGCTGGCCCAGCACAACTCCTCTCTCACAGGCAGCTGGAGACAGCTCAGCTCTTATCAGTCACAATTCTCAAGGTCTGCCGCTCACGGAGACTTCCGGGGTTGTCCAACTGACGACCTTCGGATCTTATCTTCGGGCAAATGGAGGCTTTAACCCTCTCGACCAAACCTCCTGCCCAATGTAAAACACTATACAGTGTTTTAACTCTGCAGATGCTGGATCCACAGAGAATGGAGTCCCACAGCAATCCATTTCAACCCAGGAAGTCTGGATTTGGGCCACCAACTATAAACTTAATAAAACACAAACTTGAGAAGCGCAGGCCAAAATCAACTGTACGGCGATCGCAGCTTCATAAACAGACGGTTCTATAGCTGACTATAGGCTCCTCCAAAGCAGGCCCCTGAGACTGTTCTCTACTGGCTGATTCAAGACAGCTTTGAAGAAGGGATGAACGCCAAATATTCAACCCTGGCTTGATGAGGAGGAAATATTCCATATTCACTCTGCAATTTTTTTTTCTAAAAGTCCTTTAAAAATTAATTTCTCCTCCGACTACCCACAATTTACAATTTGCATTTCAAGTCGTTTAAAATATTTAAATATATTATGAAATGTATTTCAATTATGTATGAGATCATTAGACTGTGCATAAAAATGAGATCGAGCCTGGCAAATGATCTCGGCCCCTTATCAGCAGCCAAGCCTCCCTCAAATTCATCTGGAGGGGGAGAAAAAAACACACACCATGATATATTTTTCTGACTTAAGTGCTGGTTTCACAAACAGGTATCTGTCATTGGATTGCTCAGAACGGAATGATTTGATGGGCGAAACCAATTTGTACTGAGTCGGGGAATTGACTCCAATGCTCCAGTGACTGCCACTGATAGCCAGCACCGAGATTTTTCTCAAGCCTATAATGGAAGCTGTCAGGACTTGAACCTGGTACTTGTTGTACATAAGGCAGATGTGTTACCATTAGGGGCACAATCCTAAACTGGAGCTAGGCCAGCACAGTTAGGCCAGCAAAGTTTGACCGGCACAAGAGACACCATAAAGAATGTTTGGACCACTCTTGAAGTCAGAGAGGCCAGCACACAGACTTGCGCCATCCTCCCTGAGAGTGGTCCAAATGTGCTTTATGGTGGCCCTTGTGCTGGCCCAACTTTGCTGGCCTAACTCCAGGTTAGGATTGCACTCGTGTGTGTGTGTGTGTGTGTGTGTGTGTGTGTGTGTGTGTGAGAGAGAGAGAGAGAGAGAGAGAGAGAGAGAGAGAGAGAGAGATCTACAGAACGTTGTGCAGAACATTGGTAGCCTTGAATAGCTTGGACTTTGGGAATTGCATGCTCAAGCTCCTACTTTCAATCACTCAAAGCCTCTCCAGATCAGGCAGCAAAAGACCCCCCCTTTCTGAAACCCCAGATTGCTGCTGCCAGTTTGTGTGGACAACCCTGAGTTAGCTGGACCAACAGTCAGACTCAAGGCACAATCCTAACCTGGAGATTGATCAGCACAGTTAGGGCGGTAAAGGTTGGCTGGCATAAGGGCCACCGTAAAGCACGTTTGGACCACTCTCGGAGTCCGGGAGGATGGTGCACGTCTATGTGTTGGCCTCTCTGACTCCGAGAGTGGTCCAAACATGCTTTACGGTGTCCCTTGTGCTGGCCAGGCTTTGCTTTATTTACCTCAGAGTTTTACCTCAGAATGCCAGATACAAGGGAGTGGCGTTTGGACCACGCTTGGAGTCAGGGAGGATGGTGCACGCCTATGTGCTGGCCACTCTGACTCCGAGAATGGTCCGAACATACTTAATGGTGGCCCTTGTGCTGGCCAAACTGTGCCGGCCTAACCCCAGGTTAGGATAAAGCGCCCTCGGTCAGTGGCAGCCTCAAACAGCCGCTTGGAAGAGAACAAGGAAGCCGAGACTCCTTCAAGTGGGATCATTGTGTAGGCTGGCGAGGCAGATGCTTCCCGTATCTGTTGTGGTAGAACGTCTGTTGCCTGCTAGCACTGTCTGCTCTCTGGCTTAGCTTGTGTGTTTGTAAATAAAGCGGATATTAAAAAGATATCGCTATATTCCCCAAATCCCTAGTGCGCCGAAGGAAATCAAAGCTAGGTTGTGCCACCATTGATGATCCCGCTCAGCATTGCTTGAGCGGGAGCAGGTCAAGCGTTTTTGTTTTAAAAAAACCCAAAACATTTATTGTGATTAATGGGGAGAGAATATCTGTGAGCCCAGCCTTTGCTCACTTTTTGATCAGTTTTGGATGCGATTCCTTTAAACAAAAGGCGCATTTTAAACCGCAGTCGCAGCGAAGATCCCACCGTATCCACAGGGCTTGCTGTCATGGATTAAACAGCATGGAACACATTTCCTCACTTTGGGAAGTGAAAGGAAAAAAATAATAATCTCATCTCTTTCTGATAGGCTTATTGCAGCGAAATTGAATTGGAACTGTAAGTTTCCTCTCTGCCATGGTGATGAATAATAATAAAAAAAGGCTTCAAGGATCTCATTTCGAAGCCTGGGCTTGACAGATCTGCCCAAATGCTTATGGCTTCCTTTAGACTCATTACCAACCTTTCTGATCAAGGAAAAGGCTCTTTAATCTCAGGACTGTCCAAAGGAATGAATACCCTAGCAGCCCTCCCTTCTGGCAGGTGTTGGCTGAAATTCAGAGGGCTGCAAGGGGAACAACATGCGTAGTTAGGAACTAGAAAACATGCAGAAGAGAGCGGCCAAAATGAATATTGGTTGTGGGCACCACTCTTATGAGGAAAGGCTCCAGCAGTGGTTCCCAAACTGTGGATCAGGACCCACCAGTGGGTCGCGAGCCAATTTCAGGCGGCTAAATAGCCGGTGCAGATCCGAGGAGCCCACTGGGACAGCTGGCACCTAACCCGGGGTAAGGGCACCAATGTGCCTCCTTCAGTCTTGCTCTGGATACGGCACAGGCCTGTTGGCCTGCCCGTCCCAGTGCAAGTTAGGATTGCACCAGTGGTGGGATCTACCTGCGCTAACATCCGGAACGCAGGAAGCAGCCACTGGGACGCACGGTTGATTGGCAGTTCCCCGCCCCTGTGCGGAGCCCGGCCACGCCTCCCTGCGCCCGGAATAGCTCCATTTCGGAGTGAACTGAGCGCAGGGGAGGGCGGGAGGGTGGGCAAAACAGCGCATGGCGTCTCGTCGCTGCCAGCCCCATTCGCATATTGCAGGGGTGCGTGGCAGTGACGACTGCAGTGGGTGGGGCCAGCCCTTACACAGAACAACCGGGACGGCGTTCCGGAGCATCCTGGCCACATGACATCACTGGATTGCACCCTTAGTAGATCTGCATAGGCCATGTCTCCTTGGAGGTACGTCTCATTTTGTTCAATGAGGCTTACTCCCAGGAAAGTGTCGTAGAACCGCAGGCACATGCACTTCCTCTGCCTTTAGGTCCTGGATCAAGTCTCTGGAATTTTGTGGGACTCGTGAAGTTGAAACACTCCATCCCGTACCTAGAAAGCCAGATTGGTGCGGTGCCTCTCATTGCCCAATAGTTGGCAGAGTCGAGAAGGCACACTTCAGCTGAGCCACAACATGACACATTTATGACAGCAAAGCTGCCAGGTGCCTGGCATTGCACTGGAATTTAAATAACAAGAAACCCTGCCTGCCAGTGCAATTCTCAAAAGTATGTTGGAAAAGTAAGCCGAGGTAGGATTGCCCTGGAAGTTTGCTCAAGACTCTGTTCAAGTCCCACTGAATTCAGTGGGGTTTACCCTCAAGTAAATCTGTGCAGCGCAGCCTGAATGTCTAAAACCACATTGCCCTCTTAAGAGGCAAAGCTGTTGGCTCTCATTGGGGGCGCAATCCTCACCTGGAGTTAGGCCAGCACAGTTAGGCCAGCAAAGTTTGGCCAGCACAAGGGACACCGTCAAGTATGTCTGGACCACTCTCGGAGTCAGAGAGGCTGGGACACAGACGTGCGCCATCCTCCCTGACTCCGAGAGTGGTCGAAACGCGCTTTATGGTGGCTCTTCTGCTGGCCAAACTGTGCTGGCCTAACTCCAGGTTCGGATTGTGCCAGGGTAGGCGTAAACTCACAAAACAACGCAAGGTTCTTGTGCCTTTTCTTTCTGGTTATTTTTGGCCTCTTTCTTCTCTGGCGATTTGGGGGCTGAGCAGCTTGAAAAAGAACAGCAGATATTAGAAAGAAGCCGAAACAGGAGTGGAAAAATTATTCACAACAGGATTTCACAATAGGAAGATAAAGACATCTCACGTCATCACCTAGCAATAGAGCTCATGATGTGTGTGTGTGTGTGTGTGTGTGTGTGTGTGTGTGTGTGTGCGTGCGTGCAATTAAATATTTGTTTAATTTTTGCAGGTGTCGCAAACATCAAAAGAGTCGCTGTAATCTGGAAAAGGCAAGACCGAGCACATGAACATTATGCCCGGAACTGCAACCTTTCGTATCCCCAGTACATATGGCTGCATACAGGCAACATCGAGCGTCAATAAAAGGTATCTACAACCAAAATGCTGGGCAGTATCATTGTTATTGTGACTGATACAGGGCCATCCTGGTACAAGATGTTTTATAACAGATGAGAAGGCAGTCTCTGCCCCGAGGAACTCACAATCCAAAACCAAGGAGACTAAGAGCGCAGTCCTAAACTGGAGTTAGGCCGGCATAAACTGAGCCAGCAAAGTTTGGCCAGCACAAGAGCCACCGTAAAGGGTGTTTGGACCACTCTTGGAGTCAGGGAGGATGGCTCACGTCTGTTTGCTGGCCTCTCTGACTCCAAGAGTGGTCCAAACATTCTTTACAGCATCCCTTGTGCTGGCCAAACTTTGCTGGCTTAGCTTATGCCGGCCTAGCTAAATTTAGGATTGCGCCCTGTCAGAGGGAAACAACAACACAAATTGATAGAGTTCTTTCGACTTTCAAAAAGTGTGATTTAAAAACAGTTTTTTCCTGCTTTATGACTTCACTTCTGGCGGTGTGGGGGGGGGATGTTCCAACAGGTTGTTGTTGGGGAGTCCCAGTGCAAAAAAAGGTTGGGAACCACTGTCCTAATGAATGATAGTGAGCTATTGCAAAGGGAGGGAGGGAGGGAGGGAGAGAGAGAGAGAGAGAGAGAGAGAGAGAGAGAGAGAGAGAGATATTTCAATTATCTGCACCTTGAATTTACAAGCACAACCCTTCAGTTTGTATGCAGGGAAAACTTGTTTGCTATTTGAAAAGACTGGAAACAATAAACAGCACTGAACAATAAGCAAACACAGATCAAATCTGGTAACGGGGAAAGGGCCAAAGGCAGCTCTGTCTTCCCTGCCTTGCAGCTTCCTGGAACATTTGTATATTCAAATCGGTAAATGTTTAATAGATTTGCTTGTTAAATATTAGCATGTCCGCTCGCTCCCTGTCAAGGGAATCAAGTGGCTTTTGTGCTCTACTCCGAAGCCCACAACAGATCCAGGAAAGGCTCTTTCGACAGGGCAAATCCTGGTTTCCTATGAGCAGCCCAGTCCTAGGCAGGTCTATTCAGAAGTAGATGCCCCTGGGTTCAGTGGAACCTCCTCCCACGTAAGTATGCATGGGACTGCAGCCTGAGTATATACCTTCAATATGTGGCTACAGCCAATCTTGACTTACGAACAGAGGAAGCTGTTAGATACGAGGAATCCAGATCTAGAGAAAGGCACTGCTGATATCTGCTCTGATTCCCTGGGAAGGATTGGGCCCAGTCAGCAACCAGTGTCTCCCCCCCCCCCACACACACACAGTTTTCCCTGTACCAGGGTAATAGATATGGATTGCTTTCATTCATGGTGGGTTGGCTGCTCCAATACCATGTTTTCCCACCCACAATGCCCCAGGGTAGTATCACATCCATCGTCACTGCAGGGGAGGGGGGCGGTCAACCCAGGCAGGGCCATTGGTCTCTCTACTTCTCCAATGAATGATAAGGCCCCAGGTTCTCAGAGATCACTCTGGGTGGTCATACGAGGAATTCAACCTAAGAACATAAGAAGAGCCCTACTGGATCAGGCCAAGGGCCCATCTGGTCCAGCTTCCTGTATCTCACAGTGGCCCACCAGGTGCCTCAGGGAATACACGAGACAACAAAAGGCCTGCATCCTGTTGCCACTCCCATGCATCTGACATTCTGAGGTAAATTTCTGAGGTAAATAAAAGAGAATTTGCTATCACAAGACCATAAGAAGCGCCCTGCTGGATCAGGCCAAAGGCCCATCTGGTCCAGCTTCCTGCAGTGGCCCACCAGGTGCCCCAGGGAGCACACGAGACAACAAGAGGCCTGCATCCTGTTGCCACTCCCATGCACCTGACATTCTGAGGTAAATTTCTGAGGTAAATAAAAGAGAATTTGCTATCACAAGACCATAAGAAGAGCCCTGCTGGATCAGGCCAAAGGCCCATCTGGTCCAGCTTCCTGCATCTCACAGTGGCCCACCAGGTGCCTCAGGGAGCACATGAGACAACAAGATGCTTGCATCCTGTTGCCACTCCCTTGCACCGGGATGCGGAAAACCTGGACTTTTCCGCATCCAAAGCAACGGTTAATTTGCATGTCCCACTGAACCATGGTCCCACCCCAAATTCCACCTGCATTTGCAATTTTTTTTTGTCTCATTCATACAGGCCTTTACACAGGTAATATAAGGCACAGAGATCTTGAAACTGGAGGTAGGACTCAAATGCTTGAACACAAGAAAATAACAAGAGCTTTGCTGGATCAGACCACAGGTCCATCTAGTCCAGCTTCCTGTATCTCACAGTGGCCCACCAGATGCCTCAGGGAGCACACGAGACAACAAGATACCAGCATCCTGTTGCCACTCCCTTGCTTCTGGCATTCTGAGAGAGGCCACCTCTAAGACCAGAATTTTGCACACATTCATCACGGCGTGTAGCCTGTCTTCTAGAAATCGGTCCAATTCTCTTTTAAAGGCAACTAGGCCAGATGCCATCACCACCTCCTGTGGCATGGAGTTTCACAGATTAATGACCCGCTGGGCAACAAAATATTTCCTTTTACCTGTTCTAACTCTCCCAATGCTCAATTTTAGTGGATGTCCCCTGGTTTTGGTGTTGTGAATGAAGGAAAAGAACGTCCCCCAGTTAGCATGTCGTCATCGTTGTCCCCCCCCGGCCACTTTCTTTGTACGCCATTGCTGAGATTTGTTCATCTGGAGCTGGGCGTTGTCTGCTGCAGGCAACTGTTTGTTTTTGTCCTGGAAAAACAACGGAAACCAACAGTACGTGGGCTGATCCTGCTGAGCTTTGATGGTGCCTTTTGCCTTTTACAGCCTTTTGGCCCAACTTGACATCACCTTCGCCAGACAAGGAGCACAGTTCTCCTTGCCTCCAATGAACTGAGCTCAGGCCTGGCCCAAGCCCCCCTTGAGCCTGAGGCGGTATCCATGTGCTGTCCCCCCCGTACCTGGTGATGTGCAAGCCTCCACTCCTCTTGACCCCCTAGCCCACCAGAACCAGAGGACAGCCATTCAAATTCAGTGTTGGGAGGGTGAGACAAGGAAATACTTCTTTACCCAGCGGGTAATTAAGCTGTGGAACTCCTTGCCACAGGAGGTGGTGATGGCATCTGGCCTAGGTGCCTTGAAAAGGGGATTGGACAGATTTCTGGAGGAAAAGTCCATTGTGGGCTACAGGCTGTGATGGGTGGTGCAACTTCCTTACATTAGTGGTAGGCTTCTTCAGAATGCCAGGTGCAAGGGAGTGGCCACAGGATGCAGGCATCTTGTTTCCTCCTGTGCTCCCTGAGGCATCTGGTGGGCCACTGTGAGATGCAGGAAGCTGGACTAGGGGCCTTTGGCCTGATTCTTCTTATGTTCCCCTCTAACTTTTTCAATCCAGACAGTGGGAGGGGAAGGAGGACCAGAGGAGGCAAGCGAATGGCTGTGGGCACCCCTTGCCAGCCTGCTCCCTAATGCGCCCATTTCAGTTGGCCTCATGGATGGGCCGGTTTTAACAGAACTCAATCATAGTCGGCCCATTGAGCTCCACGCGCACAGGCTGGGGCTGCCCATGCGTTCCCCGCGCAGTCCTAGGCGCGTCTACTCAGAAGAAAGCCTCACTGCGCTCCAGGGGAACCGTGTCCTATCCAGGAATGCAGCCTTAGGCTGCAGTCCTATCCACACTCTCCTGGGCGTACGCTCCACTGACTACGATGGGACTGACTTCTGAGCAGACAGGGATAGGCTCGCGCCCTGAATGGGCTCCCCGCCTCCGGCCAGAACGCCGGGGAGCCGCGCCAGCCGCCCCTCGGCGTTCCCACGCCCGTGCGCTCCGGAGTCGCCCGCGCCGCGCTGCCCGGGGAAGGGCGGCCGGTGCTCGCGCGGGCCCTCTAGCGGCGCCTGCCGGCCTCCCCGCACGTGGAGGGCGGGTCCCGGGCCGGCTCCCCCGCTGCTGCCATTGTCCGCTCGTCGGGGCGCGCCCGCTTGGCACGGAGGCTTGTGCGCCCGTCGCGCCTGTGCCCGGAGGAGGCGAGAGCGGGCAGGGCGAGGGGAGGCGGCCGCGGCGGCGTGCGCGGCTCCAGCCCGGGCTTCCTGCCTGCCTGCCCGCCTTCCCTTTCTCCTCCCCTAGCCTGGCCCGGCCTCCCTCCCTCTCCTCTTCCTCCTCCTCCTTCCTCCCTCCCGCTCGCTCGCTCTCCCCGGCCGGCAGCTCCGCGCTCTCCGCGTCCGGCGCCGGCTCCTCCTCTCCGCGCCTCCAGCAAGATGACAGCCGGGCGGTGGCGGTGGTGGCGGAGGCGGCGCGGAGGCTCCTCGCACCGGCTGGTAAGGAGGAGGGATCGGGGCGCTCCTGGGCTGGGGGGAACGCGGCGACGAGAGGTGCCTGCGGCTGCCGCCCCCCCGACGAGAGGGCCCCGGGCTGCGCACCGGAGGCGGCCCGCGCGCCTGTCGTCCCGGACAAGGGGGGGGGAGTCTTGCCTGGGGTGTGTGTGTGTGTGTTTGTGCGCCGCGCACGGACGGTAGAGAGGCGACCCTTCGCCACCGCCGCGGGCGAGAAGGGGTTAATCGAAGGGGGACACAGACCCAAGGGGAGGTTCTCCCCCAAAATGGGGAGGGAAAAAGAGAGCGAGGGAGAGCCCAACTCCCACGGGCTGGGAGTACTTCATTTTCTGGTTGCCCGTGGGGAAGGGGGGGCGGCGGAGTGGAAGGCAGGGATGGGTTAACCCGCGATCCGCGAAAAAACCCCAGAGGTGGAGGGTGCGCGCGCGCGCGCACGGGGGGGGGGCAGTTCCAGGTTGCGCGCGTCGTCTGAAAGCCCGCAAGGAGTGCGTGCGTGTGCGAGAGCATGAAGGCTTCTCTCTGATGTGCAGGAATGTGGGGCTGGAGTGCCCTTGCAACCCTGCCCCCCCCCTTGGCAGAGGGCTCTGCCCCCTCCCTCCTCCCACCCCCGGCCTGGCACTTTGCCTGGCTGTGTTTTGGAGAGCTGAGTGTGTTGGCAGAGAACTCCGGCAGCCTCGTCTGCCTTGGCCCCTGGCGTGGCAGCCCGCTGCTAGCAGACCAGCTGGCCAGGGAAGGGCGCGTGGCCCTTGACCCGGGCAGGCCACCCTCCCCTGCCCTTTCCCGATCCCGCTTCCGCCGCCCCCACCGCGTTGCTGCTCTCCCAGGCGCGCAGCCGGAGCCGTGTTGGTGCGTCGGCTTTGCCAGAGGGGGGGACTGTGCGCACTGCCAGCCGGGAGCCGAGCGGGAGGGCAGGCAGGTGTGCAGTGCGCCCAGGTAGCAGTACCAGTTGGAACAAGTTTCCTCTCCTCGGTGCCTGAAATGCCGGAGCAAGGCGGCGCTGGGGGAAGGGAGCCGAGCAGCTCCGCTGGCTGGGCAGCACTGCCCTGCGCTGCCGCTCCAGTCCCTCGCTGTGCACGGCTGCCCTTCCCCGGTGGTGGGTTGGCAGTGCGGCGTGATTGACAGCGCACCCCGTGCGTGTGCGCTCATTTCCCAAAGAGCCACTGTGTGCAGTGCGTGGCTGTAGCCTCTCCCCTCTCTGCCAGCTGCCTCTCCAAAGCCCGCACCCTTTTTGTGTGTCATGTGCACGTTCCTTGTGGTGCCGTCCGGGGTGTCTCCTGCGGTGCGCCGGCCGTCCTCCGAACACCGACCCTCTGTGCGCCCTTTGCTTCCTGAAAGCCAAAGTTGGGATGCTGAAGTTTCTCATTTCGGCACCTCCAGTTGGGCAGGAAGCCGACAAGGCAGGGGGAAAGAAATTGCAGGAGGCATCGAGGCAGCTGTCAACGGCTCTGATTCATTGATTCCTGGACCGCCGCCTGATGTCACATCACAAGAAGATCTTGCCACCGTTCGAGCGGCTTTGCTCCCGCGCACAGTGTGGTATTGTGATGCTTGTCGTGCTGTCTTGGCGGTAAACGAACATTGAACTGGGAGGGGAGTAATTTGCTGCCTTCCACCCCAGACCTCGACATCCCCAAAGCTCTGGGATTACCGGGCTTTGAACCGTTCTGTGTTTTTTCTGATCGCCCCACACTGGCACTCGGGGCTGGTGGCTCCTGGGGCTGCGCTGGTGGCTACTGGATTATCCAGCCTGGGCAAGCCTGGCTGGAAGTTGGCTTTTCGCTTTCGAGTTGCTCCCTCTCACCTGCTTGCCTGTTTTGACCTCGGCAGGTAAGGAGGAAACGAATGCTTCCAAAACCGGACTTTTTGTGGCATCCGTGGTTGTCTTCCCTGTTCCCCATCTTTGCCAGCATCCACCAGGTTGTTTCAGCTTCACTTTCCCAGGTTGGCGAGAGGGTCCAAAGGGATCCCTTAGCGACGGCCTGACCCTGCTCTGCACAGTGAGCTGGAATTTCCCTGCATTCCTGAATGATGCTCTGCTGGCTGGGTTGGTGGGTGGCATCTGGTAAGGGAGGGGCTGGAGCAAGGTGGTAGAGGAGATGCTTTGCATGCGGAAGGCCTCCGGCTTAGTCCTTGGCATCTGCAGGTGGGGCAGAGAACAATTCCTCTTTGCAGCCCTGGGGGGCTGCTATCAGTAAGGATTGACAGAACAGGGCAAGATGAGCCAGTGGTCTGACTAAGTGTGCCGCCGTTGTCTGTGATGATGGGCTTTGTTCCGTGGTGCTGTCTGCTTGCACTGCTGTTTAGGATTGGGGGGGCGGGGAGTTCCACTGGTCCAGCTCCTGCCAGCAAGGGGGGCCCCTTTCTTTCCCCGTCCCCAGCAACGTTGGGCGCCCCACAGCACTGCTGTAATCTTAGATCCTTGGAACGTCTGCCAAAGTTTCTGTGGGTTGCTCAGGGGAACTGAACACCAATTTCTGGCTTGTTGGAAGCACCGTGCAAGTGGCGTGGGCATTGCGCAGGGATCGAGGCTGGCTGAGAGTCTTGCGTGGCTCCGTGGCTGATTTGTGGGGTGCCTTGAAGTGAGCCGAGGGGGTCTGCTTTGGGCGGTGGTGGCCGCGGGGTGATGGCTGCCTCCGGAGCTGTGTGTGGCATCCGTTCATTTGGCAGCATGTAGGGAGTGTTGAGGCTGAGATGGCACAGAGCTGAGGACAGGTAATACCTGGGGCCGGCCTTTCTATGAGGCACCATGAAACTGTTGCCTCAGGTAGCAGAACATCCAGGTGGCAACGCCTGCCACTACAGTGCCATTACTGTATATTGTGCCCACACCTGTAATCTCTGACCACGGTTCAACTCTTGGGAACAGTTAGATTGTCTGGAAGGCTCGATGTGGCTATCCTGCCTGTCAGCACCACTATAGTCTGATTGCACATGTGTTTGGGAGACAGTGGCGCATGAGCATGCGCCTACAACTCCTGTCAGCTGTTTCTCTCCCTTCTTTCAGCTCAGCTTTCCCCTTCTTGGTCTGGCCTTGGTATCCATTCACTTTCTGACTCCACTCGTCCAGCATGCATGACCCCATGTGCCGCCAATGCTTGCCCATGTGGCAGTAATTCCTACTCACCCACTGCCAGTTTCCATTGAAGAAGTTGTGCATCCCTCATTCCAGCCAGCATAAAGCACGTTTGGACCACTCTTGGAGTCAGGGAGGATGGCGCATGTCTGTGTTCTGGCCTCTCTCTCGAAGAGTGGTCCCAACTTACTTTATGGTGCTCCTTGTGCCGGCCAAACTTTGCTGGCCTAACTAAGCCGGCCTAACTCCAGTTTAGGATTGTGCTCTCAGTTTTTGTGGGAGATGTTTTGCAGCCCTAACTTTCAGATGTCTTTTTGTGACGCTGCTCTTAATCACCATTCCAGGCTCTTGGAGCAGCTCTGCTCCCCATGTGTTACGGGAACCTCCTTTGCTTGACTGACAAAGGCTCCACCTGCTGAGTGACCTGGCCTATGCGCCCATGTCCTGCTGCGCATGCCTTCTCATTAACGAAGGCACATGCTTTTCCAAGCTCGTCTGCAGTTGACCCTTGGCTATTTAAAGACCCGGGACTGTGGCGTCAACAGTAGATGGTGTAACTTGCCTCCCTGCCCTTGCGTGCGCAGAGCTCGAGGGCAAATGATTTGCTCAATCGGGCGGGATTGTCAGAGATGTTTCTGGTCCCTGGTGGAGACCTGGCTGAGTCTGAAGGGGAAGGCATGAATTATTCCCAGAAAGTCGGGGCCTAATATTGTCCACCCTTTCATGGATCACTGCCTTGTCGTGGCGAAGGGGCTTGAGTAGCTCAATGAAGCTGTGAGCTATGCCATGTAGGGTTACCCAAGATGGACAGGTCATAGTAGAGAGTTCTGACTAAACGTGATCCGCTGGAGAAGGAAATGGCAACCCACTCCAGTACTCTTGCCAAGAAAACCTCATGGATTACAAAACTAAAAGGCTAAACGATATGACACTGGAAGATGAGACCCTCAGGTCGGAAGGTGTCCATTATGCTACTGGGGAAGAGCAGAACACGAGTACTAGTAGCTCCAGAAAGAGTGAAGTAGCTGGGCCAAAACCGGAAGGAAGCTCAGCTGTGGATGTGTCTGGAAGTGAAAGGAAAGTGCGATGCTGCAAAGAGCAATACTGCATAGGAACCTGGAACGTCAGATCTATGAATCAAGGTAAGTTAGATGTAGTCAAACGTGAGATGTCAAGGCTGAACATCGACATCATGGGAGTTAGTGAACTAAAATGGACAGGAATGGGAGAATTTAATTCAGATGACCATTATATCTGCTACTGTGGGCAGGAATCCCTTAGAAGAAATGGAGTAGCCTTCATAGTGAACAAGAGAGTGAGAACAGCAGTACTGGGGTATAATCTCAAAAGTGATAGAATGATTTCAATTCGGATCCAAGGCAAACCTTTCAACATCACAGTAATCCAAGTCTACGCCCCAACCACTGGTGCTGAAGAGGAAGAAGTTGACCGTTTCTATGAAGACCTAGAACAGCTTCTAGAATTAACACCCAAAAAAGATGTCCTTCTCATCATAGGGGATTGGAATGCTAAAGTAGGCAGTCAAGAGGTAATAGGAGTAACAGGCAAGTTTGGTCTTGGAGTACAGAATGAAGCAGGGCAAAGACTGATAGAGTTTTGTCAGGAGAACACATTAGTCATAGCAAATACCCTTTTCCAGCAACACAAACGGCGACTGTACACATGGACTTCACCAGATGGTCTACATCGAAATCAGATTGATTACATTCTTTGCAGCCAAAGGTGGAGAAGCTCTATACAGGCAGTAAAAACAAGACCTGGAGCTGACTGTGGCTCAGATCATGAGCTTCTTATTGCAAAATTCAGGCTTAAACTTAAAAAAGTAGGGAAAAGCACTAGGCCCTCCATGTATGACCTAAATCAGATCCCAAACGAATATACAGTGGAGGTGACAAACAGATTTAGAGGCTTAGATTTGGTAGACAGAGTGCCTGAAGAACTTTGGACGGAGGTCTGTAACATTGTACAGGAAGCAGCAACTAAAACCATCCCAAAGAGAAAGAAATGCAAGAAGGCAAAGTGGCTATCTGAAGAGGCTTTAAAAATAGCTGAGGAAAGAAGGGAAGCCAAAAGCAAGGGAGAAAGGGAAAGATATACCCAACTGAATGCAGATTTCCAGAGAACAGCAAGGAGAGATAGGAAGGCCTTCCTCAATGAGCAATGCAAAGAAATAGAGGAAAACAATAGAATGGGAAAGACTAGAGATCTTTTCAAGAAAATTGGAGATGTCAAAGGACAATTTCATGCTAAGGTAGGCACAATAAAGGACAAAAACGGCAAGGACCTAACAGAAGCAGATGAGATTAAGAAGAGGTGGCAAGAATACACAGAGGAACTCTATAAGGCCGATCTCAATGTTCCTGATAACCACAATGGTGCGGTCACTGAGCTTGAACCTGACATCCTGGAGTGTGAAGTCAAGTGGGCTTTAGAAAGCCTCACTAACAACAAAGCTAGTGGAGGTGACAGCATTCCAGTGGAATTACTGAAAATCTTAAAAGATGATGCTGTCCAAGTGCTGCTCTCCATATGCCAGCAAATTTGGAAAACCCAGCAGTGGCCACAAGACTGGAAAAGATCAGTTTACATTCCAATCCCAAAGAAGGGCAATGCCAAAGATTGTTCAAACTACCGCACCATTGCACTCATTTCACATGCTAGCAAGGTGATGCTCAAAATCCTACAAGCTCGGCTTCAGCAGTATGTGAATCGAGAACTACCAGATGTACAAGCTGGTTTCCGAAGAGGCAGAGGAACTAGAGATCAAATTGCCAACATTCGATGGATCATGGAGAAAGCCAGAGAGTTCCAGAAAAACATCTACCTCTGCTTCATTGACTATGCTAAAGCCTTTGATTGTGTGGATCACAACAAACTGTGGCAAGTTCTTGAAGAGATGGGAGTACCAGACCACCTTATCTGTCTTCTGAGAAACCTGTACGTGGGCCAGGAAGCAACAGTTAGAACTGGACATGGAACAACCGACTGGTTTCAAATTGGGAAAGGAGTACGACAAGGCTGTATCCTGTCACCCTGCTTATTTAACTTATATGCAGAGTACATCATGAGGAAGGCAGGGCTGGATGATTCACAAGCTGGAATCAAGATCGCTGGGAGAAATATCAACAACCTCAGATATGCAGACGACACCACTCTAATGGCAGAAAGTGAGGAAGACTTAAAGAACCTGCTGATGAGGGTGAAAGAGGAAAGTGCCAAAATTGGCTTGAAGCTCAACATTAAAAAAACTAAGATCATGGCCACCACTCCCATCACTTCCTGGCAAATAGAAGGGGAAGAAATGGAAGCAGTGACAGACTTTATCTTCCTGGGCTCCAAGATCACCGCAGATGGTGACTGCAGCCATGAAATTAAAAGACGTTTACTTCTTGGGAGGAAAGCTATGGCGAACTTAGACAACTTAATCAAAAGCCGAGACATCACCCTGCCAACAAAGGTTCGCATAGTCAAAGCTATGGTTTTCCCAGTAGCTATGTATGGCTGTGAGAGCTGGACCATAAGAAAGGCAGAGCGCCGAAGAATAGATGCTTTCGAATTATGGTGCTGGAGAAGACTCTTGAGAGTCCCCTGGACTGCAAAGAGGTCCAATCGGTCCATCCTACAGGAAGTCAAGCCTGATTGCTCCCTGGAAGGACAAATGCTGAAGCTGAAGCTCCAATACTTTGGCCACCTGATGAGAAGAGAGGACTCTTTAGAAAAGACCCTCATGCTGGGAAAGATTGAAGGCAAAAGGAGAAGGGGGCGGCAGAGGATGAGATGGTTAGATAGTGTCACCGAAGCGATGAACATGAAATTGGGTGAACTCCGGAAGCTAGTGGAGGACAGGGAGGCCTGGCGTGCTGTGGTCCATGGGGTCGCGAAGAGTCGGACACGACTTAGCGACTGAACAACAACAAATATTGTCCAGGCCTCAGGCAAGATTTGCTGAGTGCACCTGCCATGCCTCACATTGTTTCTGGTGAGTAAGGCAGGATTACAGCCTAAGTGTTGCTGAACACAGTAGGCTTACTTCTGAGTAAGGTAAATAACATCATTTTCAAACACCTCCATCCATGCTCTAAGCCAGTGGTTCACAAACGTTTTAGCACCGGGACCCACTTTTTAGAATGGCCATCTGTCCAGGGCCTACCGGAAGTGATGTCATGGCTGGAAGTGCCGTCATTGTGACGCCAGAGCCTGCAGGTTTCCTGAGAATGCGTCAATCGGGTGATTTCTCAGCTGTTTCTGCAGGCCAAGAATGCCAGTTTGCATTCCAGGAATGTCATTTGCTTACGTCGCTCTGACAGCACTTCCTGCTTGATGACGTCACTTCTGGCTATGACATCACTTCCAGGTCAATGACATCCCTTCTGGTGGGTCCCATTCTAAAAAGTGGGTCCCAGTCTAAAACGTTGGAGAACCACTGCATTATGAGGCTAGATTTGACATGCTGGGCCTCTTTCCAAAAGCAGGGTGCACCATGCCTGTTTATTATTCCTCCTTTGCCTGCAATAGAGCAACCGCGGGGGTCAAGGAGATGGCCTTTGGGCCCCTGGCAGTTCCTTTGATCCTTGATGAAAAACACACTTGTTAACCCCATTGTCCTTTTCAGCCGCTGAACGCAGCTCTTGTTGCTGAAGATCTTTTGGATGTTGCCTCCATGAGGTCTGGGCATGAATGCGCGTGCAGCATTCATGGAAAAGCTCCCCAGCTTAGAAGGCCTTGCCTCTTGATCAGTGTGAAAACTGGCAGTCGGCCGTGGAGCTACACAATCATCGGTTCCCTGAGTGACGCAGAAGTTTGGGCGAGAGATCTAGCTGGGGCTTTCCCTCCCTAGATTCACGTTCTGTAGGCATGTGTGTTTTTAAACACTGCCAGAAAGCGCTTCTACCCTCGCGCTTAAGTGGGGGGCCCCAGTTGCTTCTGTTTGAACAGAAAACCCCATTAAGCCCTGCTGATGAATGAGAAGAAAGCCCCAGTGGGGAAGGGCGAAGGGCTGAGCTTTCCCGTGCACAGTGTTTAGGGAGGGGAAGCATCTTGTATACGCGCAGCACGAAAATGTAGGCTTGCAACTCAAAGCCCACAGATGACTGGGAAAATCGTGGCGCACTGGCGAGGGAAAGCGATCCGCTATTTTAATACCTTTTCAATGATAGGGTACGTGCGCGCGACTCCTTGGAAGCGGGTTTTCTCTGATGATCTTTTCTGTAACTGTTTTGTTGCACGGCTGCCCTGGAAAACGGTTGCCCCACAAGGGCTTCTAGTTGCTACCATCCTTGAGAGAGCCCCGTGTTCCCTGATTGGTTGGCCGATTCGATTAGCCTGCTCCCTCTTTTTAACCGGAGGTGCCCGGGGTTGGGTCCTGGTTCATCAGCATGCACAAAACGTACTTGACGGCTGGAGGGAAAGAGGGATTCCAGCTTGGAGGCTCTTCACGCCGCCGTTTGCCATGCGGTCGCTGGGCGCGGGTCGCCTGGCTGAGTGCCAAGCGCTGAGTCGGCCTGCACGTGGCGCGCTTGTTAATTGTGGCTCGCCGTTTTGTTCTGCCTGCTGTGTGGCTGCGTCCAGAAAGGAAGTGAAGGCATTCAACAACTGCAGGCATCTGGCGTCCTTCTCTGGAAGCTGTTCCTGGGCAGAAGGGAGGGGACCCGTTGCACAACTCGTTGTTATTTCTTTTTGCTGTACTGGGTATCATCCCTTCCCTGTCGTTGTGGGCTTGCTTCCCCCATAGAACAGTGGTTCTCAAACTGTGGGTCGGAACCCACCAGTGGGTCACGAGCAGGGGTGTCATTCAAATGATTTAGGAACAGGAACTTACTTTTGATTGGCACTTGTCGGGAACCTGGAACCAGCCACGGAGCCTGTTAAGATTCGGAACGCCCGTTCTGGTCCGTTCCCCCTGAATGACATCACTGCCTTCGCCCCCCTAGGAATCCGGAGTTGCTCCCTTTAACCCTCTGAGTGCTGGCCAACCAAGAAGAAAAGCTCTTTGCAGAGGAATTGGGAGGGGGGAGGAGGGAGAGTGAAGTGG
Source organism: Lerista edwardsae (assembly GCA_029204185.1). Classification (NCBI taxonomy): domain Eukaryota; kingdom Metazoa; phylum Chordata; class Lepidosauria; order Squamata; family Scincidae; genus Lerista; species Lerista edwardsae. Next base: position 6,192,680 of record JAJKFI010000023.1, on the reverse strand, counting down.
GCGGAGTCAGCCCTAATTTTAACTAGTGGAACTGAGTTCCCCCTGCATGACATCACTAGTCACGAGCCAATTTCAGGTTCTTCACCTAGAGTGGCCATATTGAAAAAACGGGAAGATGGGATGCTGGGGAGGGGGAGGGGTGTGTGGTTGTTTTGCTTGTGTCAAGGTTGTAAATGCAGTCGTCCCCATGGGGTGTGTGCTGCATTCTGGGGTGGTGGGGAAATCATGGAGGCCTCCTCATGGTAAGGGAACTTTGTTCACTTACATCGGGGCTGCACTGCAGCTGCATCCGTGCTAGAAGGTTGGATAGGATTGGGTCCTTGACGCTTGGCTGCTACTCCCAGGGTGCAATCCTAACCTGGAGTTAGGCCGGCACAGTTAGACCAGCAAGGGACACCATAAAGTATGTTTGGACCACTCTTGGAGTCAGAGAGGCCAGCACACAGAGGTGCACCATCGTCCCTGACTCCTAGAGTGGTCCAAACGTGCTTTAATCCAAGCTAGGATTGTGCCCTAAATCTCGCGCTCCTGTCATTAGAAGGCATGGCATTAAACCTAGCCAGTGTCAAGGCCCTGTGAACCTGGGGAGATAGTAGAATGTAAGGATAGTTGGATGCAGAGTCAGGTGGCCCCTGTGGCAAGGAGTTCCACAGATTAATTACACACTGGGTAAAAAAGCATTTTCTTTTGTCTGTTCAAAAGACAGGCAGGATCCTAGAAGTTACCCTATCAATTTCATTACTTGCGAAGGCTCAGAGTGCCACCCTAACCTGGAGTTAGGTCAGCAAAGTTTGGCCAGCACCAGGGGCACTGTAAAGTATGTTTGGACCACTCTTGGAGTCAGAGAGGCCAAGACACAGATGTGCGCCATCCTCCCTGACTTCGAGAGTGGTGCAAACGCGCTTTATGGTTTTGCTGGCCCAACTGTGCCGGCCTAACTCCAGGTTAGGATTGCCCCCTTAGTGGACCCCCTGCAGACCTTGGCTGAATGCCCCATCTTTTCCGTAGGTAGCCTGATTAGATCCTGTGTCAGCCCTTTAGGCAACATTGACACGGCACTTTCCATTGATGCCTGACTTCCGCCTGTGCTATGAAGGATTTGGCATCCGTGCCTGGCTTTCCGCACGCTTGCGAACGGTCGTAATGGCTGAAATTCATTTTTAATGGCAGAGTTAATCGCAGAGTCCACTCATTGATTCCTTATTTTACAGCTATATTAGCTGGGCTGCGCTAGTGCTAATGGCCTAGAAAATCTCCTTTTAATAAAGCAAAGCCTGTTTTGAGCTAGTCAGGCGGAGGGTGGGGAAAGATCTCATAGATGAGCCCCGGCTTAGGGATCTGAAATAGGAACAGCGGCATTAAAGGAGACTCGCAACAAGGCTTGAATTGGAATCGGTAGAAAACCCTCAAAGGCCTGGGGTGTGGGTGCTTTGCCTTCACGCTTGTCGTTCAGTAACAGCAAAACCAAGAGAGAACTTTCTCATGACAGCTTTGCACTCATTTTTTCTTTGTTTGGTTTGCAATTGGTGCAGAGTGCCGTGTTGGCACCCGGCGGTGTAATTGGAGAAGATTGAGCATTGTTTGAAAGGAGTGTTAAATTAACAGAGGGCACTATATTGTAGTTCCAGACTGAAGACAATCATGTGTGTTGATGGGGTGTTTGCTAAGATGGGGGGGGGAATTCATTCATTCATTCATTCATTCATTCATTCATTCATTCATGTCAGTGGTTCATTTTTTGCACTGGATCCCCTTTTTAGGTAGAACAACCTGTCAGGACCCCCCTAAGACCTAGGGCTGGAAGTGATGTCATGAAGCAGGAAGTGAAGTCATTGTTTTTAGTAAGTCACACTTTTTGAAAGCTGAAAGAACTCCACATCCTTTTTAGAATGTTCTGAATGCTTTGTATCTATGACTGCCATCCTGACCTGGAGTTAGGCTGGCACAGTTAAGCCAGCTAAGTTTGGCTGGCCCAAGGGACACCGTCAAGTATGTTTGGACCACTCTCAGAGTCAGAGAGGCCAGCACACAGACGTGCGCCATCCTCCCTGATTCCAAGAATGGAAGGCATGACGTTTTGTTGTTGTTGTTCAGTCGCTAAGTTGTGCCCGACTCTTCGCGACCCCCCTGGACCACAGCACGCCAGGCCTCCCTGTCCTCCGCTAGCTTCTGGAGTTCGCCCAATTTCATGTTCATCGCTTCAGTGACACTATGTAACCATCTCATCCTCTGCCGCCCCCTTCTCCTTTTGCCTTCAATCTTTCCCAGCATGAGGGTCTTTTCGAAAGAGTCCTCTCTTCTCATGAGGCGGCCAAAGTATTTGAGCTTCAGCTTCAGTAATTAGGCATGACATACCTGAACGGAAATATACCCAGGAGAGACTTCATCACATGCATATGCACGTACCAAGACGAGCCTCTAGCAAGGCTAATTTCCCACGCGGCCACAAGTGTTGGGGAAGTGAAAATATGGAACACTTGCAAGAGGGAGGGCTGTGCATTTATTTTGCTTGTGACAAGGTTGTAAATAGGTTTTTTTCTGATTCACTTCGCTATTGGAAAATGACTGAGAAATAACCCAACATTGCGGCGTTCTTAGGAAAGCAACAGGCTCTGGCGTCACAATGACATCACTAATGGTGGGCCCTGGATGGATTTTCATTCTAAAAAGTGGGTCCTGGTGCCAAAAAGTTTGAAAACCACCACCTTGCAGAGTAATTCCGCCAAAGTAATTCTGCAAAGTGCTTCACACTAGTAATAGTTATTTGTGTTCAGACTTGCTCTGTCGTAAATCTGGATCTGGGAGCATAATGGGTTTTTCAAAGAAACACAAAGGAGACCACCACCTCGGCTCGAATCTTGTTGCCTCAACACAATTCTGAGAATTGGCTTTTGCCTGCCTATAGATGAAGACAATGTTTTTATTGCCCAAACTGAGCAGAGCAATGGCTCCCTCCTCCCACACACTCCCGGCCCTGATTTCACAGTAAGGAGCTTTGCTGATGGAACTCAGCGTGGTGCTACGAAAAGCCATTTTGGATTAAGCCAGCGAGGGTGTGTTTTCTGTGATTGGTTTTCATTATTTATGCCATAATATTCCCTAAGTCAACACTTCCCTATATGGCAGAGGCCCTGTGAAATCCCATCATTTTCTTTCGCGCTGTTCAGGGCCAATTTAGCATGGTTGGGCTTCCTTTACGGCGCATGGTTGAGATGCTCTGTAAGGAAAGCAGCAAGTGGATCTGCTCTGGGGCTCCCAAGCCTTCCCTGTTGTGTGGATGGTAGATTCAGGGTGGGGGGTAGGCATGCCTTCCTTACAGGAAGAGGCTGCAACGTTGGGGGCTTTTTAAAAAAGGAAAGTGATGCTTAAGGAGAGGCTGCAGTTCATGTTTGTAAAATCGTGAGTGGGGGAGGCAACGAGATGCACAAATCTAGTTGTCTTGTATATTCCCTGAGGCATCTGGTGGGCCACTGTGAGATTCAGGAAGCTGGACTAGGTGGGCCTTTGGCCTGATCCAGTGGGGCTCTTCTAATGTTCTTAAGGCCCAGATTTGGTTGCAAGTTATTATAGCTCTCTCCCCACAAACAAGATAACAAATTCTATTTATTTATTTCCTTCATATTTACCTCAGAATTTTACCTCAGAATGCCAGGTGCAAGGGAGTGGCAACAGGATGCAGGCATCTTGTTGTCTTGTGTGCTCCCTGAGGTATCTGGTGGGCCACTGTGAGATACGGGAAGCTGGACTAGATGGGCCTTTGGCCTGATCCAGCAGGGCTCTTCTTATGTTCTTAAGGCCCAGGTTGGGTTGCAAGTTATTATAGCTCACTCCCCACAAACAAGATAACAAATTCTATTTATTTCCTTCATATTTACCTCAGAATTTTACCTCAGAATGCCAGGTGCAAGGGAGTGGCAACAGGATGCAGGCATCTTGTTGTCTCGTGTGCTCCCTGAGGCATCTGGTGGGCCGCTGTGAGATACGGGAAGCTGGACTAGATGGGCCTTTGGCCTGATCTAGCGGGGCTCTTCTTATGTTCTTATGAGGGAGAAAGGGAGGGAGGAGGAAAAAGACGGCTTTTCTCTTTCCATGGCACCATCACCAAGGATCATCTGGTGAAACTGATTGAGGAGAGATTTTGGACAGGCTCCTCAAAGGAAGTCCTTTACTTATCAGGTTGTTAATCTGTAGGATTTGCAGCTGTGCATTGTGGAGACGGCAAGATTAGGTGGCCTTAAAAGGGGATTAGGCCAATTCAGGGAGGGCAGATTTGTCGAGGGCTGTTACCAGTCCTGATGGGCATTCATGCACTGTCTCTGGGTTCTGCAGTACCGTGCTTCTGAATTTCTAGTTGCGGGGAGCAACCGTGTGGGTGAAGTGGTATTTGAAGTGAAGTGGTTCACCTCCTGCTTAATATAAGGAGAGCCCTGCTGGATCAGTTCCAAGGCCAGCGTCCTGTTTCTTATGTCGACCCCCCCTCCCCCGGTGTCTCAGGATAAACCCTTGCAACTCAGATTTGGAGGGAGCCTGCCACTGAACTTGGAGGTGGCACAGAGCCGTCATCTCTGGTAGTCGGTGACCGGCACGTATCAAGGAGGACAAAGCTAATAACCTGTTAGAGCCATCTAAACCTAGTGGCAGTGAGTTCCAGAGATTGATGAGGTGCGTAGGAAGAGGATGCAGCTTTTGTTCCTCCAGAATCTCCTGCAGATCAGTTTCATGACACACACACACACACACACACACACACACACACACACACACACACA